>CM053770.1:670483870-670507689 GCA_028658325.1 Potorous gilbertii
TGATCTTAGTTTTTTTTCCCTTTTCTGGGCATTTTCCCAGCCAGTTACTTGACTTCTGAGAGTCCTCTCCACCCCAGCCTAGATCTGCCCAGCTAGTGCTTGGGGTCTGAGATTCAAATGCTGCTCCCCAGCCTCAGGGCTTTTGGCAGCAGGCTTGACTGCTCTTCAATGGGGGCTTATCTGCTGGTTCTCAGGTGGGGGCAGGGCCGCCTCCCAGGCTTAGTTCCCTCAGGGGGTTTATACAGAGATCCTTTGTAGTGGAGCTGGGGTGGAGCTCCAGCCTGCTCTGGGAGTCTCTGGCTGAGCTGCCTCAGCCTCTGCCGCGGCAGCCGCCTCCCAGGGGGTCCGAGTCTGGAGATCCCCCGCTCCCCTCTCAGCCCGTCTCTCTCACTGACCTGTGCGTCTGTGGGTGGAGGGACCTTCATGGCCGCAGGAGATTCAGGTCCCTGACGCCTGCTGGGCTCTGCTGGCTCCTCTCAGTGCCGCGTAGCCGGGGCGGGGGAGGGGAGCTCTTGGCAGGACAGGACTCTGCTCTCGTCTGGGGTACCTTTGCGGTCGGTTTTTCAGGGCTCTCTGCAACGGAAATCTCCTTCACTGTGTTGCTGCACGGCTTCCACTGTTCCAGACTTTGTCAGGAGTTCTTTTTACAGGAAATCTATGGGCTGTGGGTTCGGACCTAGCATAGGTGAGTCTTTCTACTCCGCCATCTTGGCTCCGCCCCCCCATCATGAATCTTTTGGAGTTGTTTTAGGTCCTTGCATTACTCAGAACAGCTAAGTCTATGAAAGTCAGTCATTGCACAATGTGGCTGTTACTATGTGCAGTATTCTGGTTCTTCTCACTTCACTCAGCATCAGTTAATAGAAGTCTTTCCAAGTTTTTCTGAACTCTGCCTGCTCACCATTTCTTACAACATAATAGTTATTTCATTATATTCACATACCACAACTTGTTCAGTTGATGGGCATCCCCTCAGTTTCTAGTTCTTGGCCACCACAAAAAGAGCTGCTATAAATATTTTTGTACATGTGGGTCCTTTTCCATTTTTATGGTCTCTTTAGGATACAGACCTAGAAGGGGTATTGCTGGATCAAAGGGTATGCACATTTTTATATCTCTTTGGGCATAGTAGTTGGAAGTATTCTTCAGAAGCCTCTTATGTGCTGCTCCTGGGGTCATACAGACCAAAGCAAGGCTGTTCCTGCCTTCCAGGAGCTCCCAGAGCGCATGGAAAAGCATATCCAGCATCAGTACAAAGAAAAGAAATACAAATAGTTAGACTGAAGTTAAATGCCAGGGAGGGAATGGGGCACAACATAGGAGGGAGTTCAGGACAGGGCTGCTTCTTCATTTGGAAACTCACTCCACCTTGAAGCGAGAGACGGATTCTGTGGATCAGAGATAAGGAGGGACAGAATACTAGTCCAGTGCAAAGGTGTGGAGGTGGTAGATGGGGAGTCATGTGTAATAACAAATACATTTTAGGCTCCCTTGACCTCTGAAGAATGGTACACCTCATCAGCTGTATCAGTAGGAGGTGAGGATAATTGTGGATGCCATTTAAATCCTAAAGTGAGGAGGAGTCTCAGAGACATGGAATATTCCTGGTATATGAGACAGTATAATCACTTTATTACAGCGTGCAAACGGTTTGTCTCCAAACATAGTGACAGAGTAATGAAGTGGGGCTCTTTCCATTTCAGGTAGTTACGGGGGAGAGGGGGAAAAACAGCCATTTGACCTTATCTTGTAATGAAAGAAATATGTAGTCTCCCCAGCAAATGCAGTCATTGTCTGTACTGCTGAGGTGGGTTTGGCTGCCTGTATACACCCCCACATGGATAACCAATGTTTAACAATCAAAATTGTGATTGTGCTCTGGCAGAGAGAAGGCCCAGAAATGTGTATGTCTTTCGATGGAGCAGACACCTGATGAAATAATGTGATAATGATATCTTATTTCACTCTGATAAATAGGCCTACTGAGACTTCCAGAAAGAGACTTTGGGGCTACGTGGAATTTCTGACATTTAAATGGCTTATTCTGATGATGAATGTGACATAAAGCTCAATTTGTTTTATTTTTATATTGAAAACTACTTCACACAGAAGTTGCAAGCAATTCATATTGGTTTAAAATGGCAAAAACAGATTATTCATTAAAATTGCCCTTTAGCCAGAATATGTATTCCACCTCTCTAGCCAAAAACACCTTAGAAGGAAATGAGAGGCAGACCTCAGTGACATGCCATGAGGAGGGATCTGTCAGGAGCGCCATTAGAAAGCCATATTTCCAAGCCTTTATCATTTCAAGAGAAAATTGCATGCAGGATGAAATTCAGCCCACAATTCTCAGGCTAAAAGGTGAGCTGGAACTCTCCATCTTCTGGAATGTATTTCTGGAAGCAAGACCCCCAAAGAGGAACCTGGGAGGGGAAAACTTCGTCTGAGCTCCCAGCACGGAAGACCGTTGTTTTGAGAGTGTTTTTTTCCTGACATGTTACTACATTTATGCTATCCCACAGTGTTATGCGCAGAATATCTCCTTGCACATAGAAGATAAATGGAATGATAAGCCACCTATTAGGTATTTACTGTGTGCCAGGCACTGTGCTTAGTGCTTTGAATATAAATAAAAGAAAAAAGAAAGGCAGCCTCTGTTTTCAGGAAGCTTACATTCCACAGGGGAAAGACTACATGTAAAAGAGACTTGGAAATGTTGGGAGACTGAAACAGCAAGCTCAGGAGAGTCCAGGGTGGAGCTGGGAAAGAGGTGAGCATGGAAGGACTGGGCACCTCTTCAAAGGCTGGTTCTCAACAACAACTCTTGGTCAGAGAGGGTGAGGAGGGCAGGAGCAGAGGCAGCCTTCTGGAGGTTTATAAAGCTTATAGCAGCTTTCTAGTAGGCAGGATACAGTTCTGAACAGGCATTTCCTGAGACCTTGAAAACCTTGCTTTGAGACTTTCCAACCACTGCCCTATGTGTGTTGTCTCCCCATATTAGAAAGTTCTTTGAGGGCAGGGATTGTATTTGTATAACCAGTGCCTAGCACAGTGGTTGATAAGCACTAAATAAATATTTTTTCTTTTATTCATTCACTTGCCCACTTTTTAGGTAATTTATGTGAGTCTCACAATACTCCTGGCACACAGTAGGCACCTAATAAATGCTTATTGATGATACTTAAGAGGCACAGAGTATATTGATTATTTTACCTTATTTTTATTTTGATTTATTTCAATTAATAAAAATGTATTTCCTTTCCCTCATATCTCTATACTCATTGGGAAGTAAAAGAAGAACAAGACCCTTGTAATAAATTATACAGTCAAAAAAACCCAGTGCCCCCTCCCCACCATGTCCTCCTCTGTTAAGTCTCATACATCCTTATTTCATTACCTCACCAGAGATGTTTCATCATGAGGCTTCTGGAATTGTGATTGGTTACTGTTTCAAAGTTGTTCATAGTTAAAGTGTTGCTGTTGACAAATTGTTCTCCTGGTTCTGCTTACATTATTTTGCATCAGTTCATGCAGGTCTTCCCAAGTTTCTCTGAAACTTTTTCTTTCATTGTTTCTTTTAGCACCATAGTATTCATTACATTCATATACCATAATTTGTTGAGCTATTCCCCAGTTGACAAATTGCCAAACAAGAAACATTTATTAAGCACCTACTGTGTGCTAGGCACTGTGCTAAGTGTTGGGGAAACAAAAGGAGACAAAAGACATCCCCTGCCCTCAAGAAGCTTCTAATTTAAGGTGGGGAGACAATGTGCAAATAAATATATACAAATGTAAGTAGGATATGAATAGGGTAAGTAGGAGATAATTAACATCAGGAAGGCTTAGGAGTTAAGAGGGATTGAGGAAAGTTTCCTGTAGAAGGTGGGATTTTAGTTGAGATTTAAAGGAAACCAGACAGGTCAGTAATCCGAGTGTATAAGAGAGAGTGTTTCAGCTATATGGGACAACCAGAGAGAATGCCTGAAGCTGAGAGATGGGAGTGTCTTGTTTGTGGAACAGCCAAGAAGTCAGTGTCATTGGATTGAAGAATACATGTCACAGCATAAGGTGTAAGAAGACTATGTATCCAAACCTAATCTCCCTCCTAAGCTCCGATTGTGTTTTGGACATCTCCAACTGGATGTCCCTGGGGAGGTAGGGTAGCTTATGAAGTGTTTTGAATGCCAAACAGAGCATTTTGTATTGAATCCTGAAGGCAATAGGAAGCCAGTGCAGTTTACTGAGTGGAGGAGGTAGGGATATAATTAGACTTATGTTCTAGGAAAACCACTTTAGTGTCTTAATGCAGGATAGATTGGAATGGGGAGAGACTTGAGGCAGCAGATGCTGCCCCTCCCAAGTAGCTATTGCATGAATTTAGGCTTGAGGTGATGAGGTCCTGCCCCTGGGATCAGGGGGAAATAGTGTCAGAGCAGAGAAGGGGGCATATTTGAGAGACTTTGGAGAGGTGAACTTGACAGACTTTGGCAATAGCTTGGATATGGGGGTTGAGATTTAGTGAGTAGTCCAGCAGAACTCCTAGGTTGCAAGCCTGAGGGACTGAGAGGATGATGTTGCCCTCTATGGCAGTAAAGAATATAGATGGTGGGGGATTTAGGCAGAAAGATAATGGGTTCCTAATTTTGAACTTATTGAGTTTACTTGCTACTGCTGCTGTTTGTCCTTCATTCTCAAAGAGGACCATGACATCAGGGAAGTGATGCCATGACATGCAAATGAATTGGTTGCAAGTAAGGGAGGGCCGTACAAAACCATCAATTTCACTTTTTCCTCTGGAGCCATCTGAGTCCATTGGCCAGATGTGGATCAGGATGACTTGAGATGACCCAGCATGCAGTGGGGGCCTTGACCTTTTCAAACAAAGGTCTTTTAACAGGTCTCAGTTTGACTGTGGCAGGATTCATTCAGTGATTAAGGCTTAATAAAATGAGACAGAATTACCTCTTTTAAAAAAATAAATCTGTGAGGGGAAGACCCCCAGGATTTCTGGCCAGCACAGAAACAATTGTTATTTACATTCATTCTGAGCAAATCAGGGCCCAAACAGTGACCAAGTAGGGCTTGGCCTGTGGCCAAAGTGATTTGGGGTCACGGCTGATCTTTAAGAGAAAAAACCAAAACAAAAAGATTTCTACTAGGGGATAGAGCCAAGATGGTGGATTAGATGCAGCCACCCAGCTCAACTCTCCCAACTTTATAAACAACTTTAAAATCTCCCTATAAACAACTTTAAAATAATTCCTCAAATCAAATTGCAAAGCAGAAGAATTAACAAAAAGTTGAGGTAAGGTGTTTTTCCTGCCTAAGAAAACTTAAGAGTAGAACAGGAGACGTCTGTAACATCAGGTGCAAGTCTGGTGGAGGTCTGTGTGGAGCTCATATACCCTGTGATAGCAACAGTGGTTTCCACAGCAGCAGCTTTGGGAGCTTTCATTCTGGAGAGGGAAAGGAGGTCAGACAATTAGTCAGAAAGAGATTATAGGGGACTTTTTGCTGGCACTGGGTATAGCAATTCTGGATCACAGTTCCAGGATAGAGAGAAGTGCTAGGGTTTGGTCGCAAGGAGCAGGAGGCGTGGTCACAGTACCAAAGCAAAAAACAGCACAATCAGGAATAGCTACAGGGAACCAGAGGCCCTGGCTTGGTAAAAGCCAGAGCACAGACCAGAAGAGCAGTGACCATACCTCTCCCAGGATCACACCACTTTGGAAACACCAAAAACTTGCAGATTCCCAGAACTAGCTCTGAAAACAACAGCAGAAAAAAAGCCTGAAGCTTAGGATAGTGTCTTTCTATGCCCAGGTGAGAAGAGTTCAACTTTAACATAAAGTTCAAAATCAAGAAATAAGCTGAAAAAAATGAGCAAATAATAACAACCAAACAACAACTGCTTTGCTGACAGGGAAAACCAAGATATAAACACAGAAGAAGACAATGTGAAAACAGCTATCAAAAAAGCCTCAAAGAAAAATACTAATTGGACCCAAATCCAATAAGAATTCCTGGAAGAGTTAAAGAAATTGATAAAAGTGATAGAGGAAAAATTGGGAAAATGAGAGTGATACAAGAAAATTATGAAAAGAGAATTAAAAGTTTGGTAAAAGAGGCACAAAAATTCACTGATGAGAAGGACTTTTAAAAAGCAGCATTGCCCAACTGGAAAAAGAGGTACAAAATCCCACTAAAGAAAATAATTCCTTAAAAATTAGGATTGGGCAGATGGAAGATAATGATGTCATGAGAATCAAGAAACAATAAAACAAAGTCAAAAAATGGAAAAAACAGGAAAATGTGAAATATCTCATTGGAAAAACATCTGATCTGGAAAACAGATTGAGGAGAGATAACTTAAGAATTATTGGACTAATGATCAAAGAAAGAGTCTAGCCATCAAATTTCAAGAAATGATCAAGGAAAACTACCCCTGTATTTTAGATCCAGAATGTAAAATAGAAATGGAAAGAATCCATTAGTTACCTCTTGAAAAAAGATACCCAAATTAAAACTCCCAGGAATATTATAGCCAAATTTCAGAGTTTCTGGGTCAAAGAGAAAATGCTTGAGGAGCCAGAAAGAAACAATTGGAATATTGTGGAGCCATAGTTAGGATACCATAAGATTTAGTGATTCCACGATAAAGGAATGGAAGGCTTGGAATGTGATATTCCAGGGGGAAAAGGAGTTAGGATTACAACCAAGAATCACCTACTCAGCAAAATTGAGTGCAATCCTTCAGGGAAAAATGGATTTTTAATGAAATAGAGGACTTACAAGCATTCCTGATAAAAAAAGAAGAGCTAAATAGGAAATTTAACATTCAAACAGAATTCTCAAGAGAAGCATAAAAAGATAAACATGAAAGAATAATCATAAGGGACTCAGTGAAGTTAAACTGTTTATATTTGCGTATGGGAAGATGCTACATATAAATCCTAAGAACTTTAGGACAATTAGAAAGAGTTTACATAGAGGGCATTCGTGTAAGGCAATTATGTGTTGGGATGATCTCCAAAAAAACCCCCCCAAAAATGAAAGTGTGAGAAAGAGGAATGCACTGAAGAGAAGAGGGAAAGGAGAGGCAGAATGGGGAAAATTTTCTCACAAAAAAAGAAGCTTGCAAGGAAGAACTTTTTTTTTTGTTTGTTTTTTTGTTTTTAGGGAAGAACTTTTACAGCAGAGGGAAAAATGGGTGTGGTGGTGGGCAATGCTTGAACTTCACTCTCATTGGAATTGGTTCAAAGAAGGAAGAATATATATATGTATATGTATATACATATACATATATATATTCTTCCTTCTTTGAAGAGGGGAAGATGATAAAGAAGAGGGTGGATTAGGGGAGGTAGAGGTTAGAAGCAAAATAGACTTTTGAAGAGGGATATAGGAGAGAGAGAATAGAGTCAGAGAGAGAGAGAGAGAGAGAGAGAGAGAATAGCTTGGCTGTAGTAAGTTGTGTAACATAATTTTTTAGTGGACCCAGTCAGAACATTTGTCTGAGTTTCTCCACCTTCGTTCAGTAATATGTGGGTAAGCACAAAGGCATTGAGTGGTAGGAATGATCCAAGTGTGAGACTTGGCTGATATGATAAGGGGGCTAGGAATTCAAGAGAAGAGGATAGTGCAGAATTGAATTGGTTCATCATATGATTAATATGAGGATAGGAGGAGAGTGAGTAGTACACAGGAGATAGTCAGGGAGAGAATTGAGGGCTCAAGGGATTGAAGGTCATGGTTCAAACAAAGAGGAGGGTTTTGTAAGGGAAGCCAGTTGATTATGGTCGTATAAGAGGATTACAAAATTCTTGAACATGGAGGTGGCACACTTGTGGGTAATGTTAAGATCAAGGGTATGACCATGTTTACATGTGACTGAGATAGGCTGGAGGAGTAGTTCATGGGAGGTGAGTAGGTTGAGTAACTGAGGGTGTTTAAGGGAGAATCAATATGTATGTTGAAATCCCCTTGTATGAGGATAGGAGTTGGGGAGGAGGGAAAGATTGTGAGCCATGGACTGAATGTATTGAGGAACAAGAGTGTCCTGGGGTCTATAAACAATAGCTACCTGTGTAGTGGATCTGAATGGTATGGACCTCAAAGGAAAAGAGGTTGTTAAGTGCAGGAGGAGGAGGGTCCTCAAAGCAGCTTTGGGGAGTGAGGAGCATTCCAACTCCTCCTACTCTATCAGTGAGCAGAGGGTGCTGAGAAGGGGGCCAAGGAGGTTGTGTCAACGGAGAGGAGACAGGTTTCCGTAATAGCTGGTAGATGGAGGGCGCAAGAGAGGAGAAGATTTAGGATGAAGGGAAGTTTGTTGTATATGGGACAGTGGGCAGGTGGCACCGTAGAAAGCCTGGCTGGTATTGGGTTGGACTGTTGAGGGGGATGGGAATGAAGAATCAGGTACTCAAGGATGTTGAGTCAGGTTTGGATGATGATCTACAGGGGTTCAGAGTCATTGATGGGAAATGTATGGGCAGGTGTGAGAATGTTCATCATTGAGTGGAGGGTACCATCCTCTCCCCTCTAAGGACAAGAGCAGCAGGGGAGGGAATGCCTGAAATAAGAGGGAGTTTCTCTTTGCACCAGAGGTTCTCTACATCCCAAATGGGAGACTGAACTGGCACAGATGGAAGTGCCTGGCAGGAGATGGAAGGGGAAAGATACTACCTCACCTGAGGAAACTGGCATAGGGGAAGAAATCCATTCTGTTGAAAGACATTTGTATCACTAATCATTGTAGCAATGCACATTTAAACAACTTTGCAGTTCTTCCTCATATCCTCACATCAGCAGCAAAATGAACAAGAAGGAAAATATTCAATGCTGCAGGGTTTGGGGGAAAACAAGGGCACCTGTGAAGAGGTGTGGCCATTGTGGACAGTGATTTGGAGGTGTACCTCCAAAGCTCTAACTGGCTTTGTCCTTTGACTCAGTGGTACTACTGCTAAGTCTGTTGCCGCCTTGGCTGAATCTCTCGAATTTGCCTCTTTCCTCTGACACTGTCTCCACCCTGGCACAGACTCTCATCACTTCATATTTGGATTATTGCAATGGCTGCTGGGGGATCTGCCTTCCTCGAGTCTCTCACTATTCAGGGGCCAAAACAATTTTTCCTAAAATACATTTCTGACTGTGTCCTTCCTCTGTTCAGTAAAGTCCAATGTCACCTCCTGTTGCCTCCAGGATCAAGTGCAAAGTGCTCTATTTGGCATTTGAAGCCCTTCGGAACCTGGCCCCCTCCTGCATCTCCACTCTTCTTACACCTCACCCTCCTTATTTACCTTGTGATCCAGTGACGATGGCCCTTTGGCTGTCCCTGGCATGGATACTCTGTCATTTAACTGGACATTTTCACAGACATCCCTCAGCCCTGGGCTTCTCTCCCTGCTGCTCATCTCTACTACCTGGCATCCTGGGCTTTCTTAACATTCCTGCTCAAATTTTACTTTCTTCAAGAAGCTTTTCCTAGCCCTCCTTCCTCGCCATGCTATCCCTCTATTGATCATCTCCCACTTAACCTGTATCCTAAGTAGTTGTTTGCAAGATGTCTCACCCTTCAGACTAGAGCTCCTTGAGAGCAGGGACTGATTTATGCCCTTCTTTGTATCCTTGGTGCTTAATATAGTGCCTGGCCCAAAGCAGACGCTTATTAAATGCTTGTTGACTTGACATAAGAACAAACCACTATCTTGTTCCTTGCTCTTTATTTTTCTGTAGTGAAGAGTCTGCTTTTTGTAACTGAATGAGAGTATAGGGATGTAAAGGGTGGCTAGGTGGTACAGTGGTTAGAATGCCATGCCTGGGGGTAGGAAGACTCATCTTCCTGAGTTCAGATCCAGTCTCAGACACTTACTAGCTGTGTAACCTTGGGCAAGTCACTGAACCTTGTTTTCCTGTTTCCTCTGGAAAATGAGCTGGAAAAGGAAATGACAAACCAGTATCTTTGCCAAGAAAATCCCAAATGGGGTAATGGAGAGTTGGACACTGCTGAAACAACAGATTGGGTTGTAAATTCATTTTCTGTGAACTCCCTGAGACATTGTCATGATCATAGGGTCCTAGATTGAGAACTGGTGAGACCTTGGAGGCCACTGAGTCCAGACCTACCATTTTATAGATAGGGAATGTGACGTGGAGAGTCAGGGCTTGCCCTGAACAGTTTAAATGGGATGATGACCCGGATGCACCTTCTCCTGTTCCCACCTGATTATAACTTCTCCCAGTAGGTTTGTCTCTTTTGAAAGTTTTGAGTCTATGTGGCTTGGATATTGTTACTATTTGGCAGGGTAAACTGACATCTATTAAATAATATTGTTCTTAAATTTGTTGTGGAGCCATGTTCTATTCAGGTACTTTTGGTTTTCAACTCTCTCTGTCATGTTGCTTTGTTTCTGGCACAGTTTAATTTGTTGGATTCTTAAGGATATTTTGTGATTTGTATTTTTGTCTTTGGGTTTATAAAGCACAGTGAGTTTCTGGTATATCATTCTCTCCATCCGCGTCTTTCTAGGTGACTGGTAACTGCTGAATCTCAGCTCCCTGCTACTGTACCCCACTCTCGTCCATCATTTCACTGTCTAATCTGCCCTGATCAATAAAAACTGAGTCTCCCAGAATCACCTTTCTGTCATTTCTGCTGCCTGAGACCATGTACACCATCATAACACCCTCCGATCCTAGAAACAGGACTGCTTGGCTCAGCTGCATCACTTTGTTGTTGGGTGAACTCACATGGATATCACCCGTGAGCAACTTCTGATTCTTCTGTTGGGTATTAGCCATTTCATAGGTTCTGTGCGGAAATAAGCCACTTCCAATTACATTCAACAGATCCACATAGCTGTTATCTGCCTTTACTTTTGAAGTCTGCTTGTTTCGAAAGCATTTTGGTAAAAATTTTTAACTGTTTATAGTGTCCTCTGAAAATGCCCGACAATCTCCTTTTTTACAATAAGGGAGTACTCATCTTGGCGGAGCTGCCTCGAGTGATTAGCCTGTGCTTTATTAAAACCATGTAGGTTTTTAAAATTCTTGTTATTATTTGGGAATACCTAGACTCAAAAAGGAACCTTGGCACACAGTTGGAATGACTCTCTTTTTAACCTTTTACTATGATGAGAGCATTGTCCAATATGGGGAAGTCTTTATTGCATGAATGAAGACAAAGCCTTGGTTACAGATGGCTGCCAGGTTGACCACTGTGTCTAGAAAACCACTGAAGAGTAGAGCGCTAGTGACAGGTGTGTTGGAAGGTCTCATTTTACCGAGGAAGGGGCCTAATTGGTGGTTGGTGAAAAGCTTCTAGGGCTGATGGACCCAGTTTTCTAGTATGGGGTGACTCTTGCTCCCTCTCAGGCCCCATGAAGGCCCACACATTCTGGCCTTTGTGAAATTTGCATAGATGATTTTTCATGATATGCAACAGCATTCTTGCTCCTAATTTAGACTTGGATTCCTGAACTAAATTTTCATTTTTGTGCTAAAAACAGAAACCTGAAAAACAACATCTGGCTGGTTGTCCTAGGTCTCCTTCTGCCAAGTTCTATATTCAAAGTATTCCAACCCAGTGTTCCCCAACTGTGGTCTAATGAGGGTTTCTGGTGGCCCTCAGTGTTCCTCTCTCCCTTTCAGAGAACTATAGACTTCATGTCACCTGTTGAGGGAGAGAGGGAAGGGAAGAGAGACAGAGATGGGGGAGACAGAGAGAGACAGAGACAGAAAGGGAGACAGAGACAAAGTGAAAGAAACAGAGACAGAGGGAGAGAGAGATGGACAGAGAGCACATGCTAGCCAATGGTGCCTTCACCTTGAGGCAGGCACAGCACTGGGCCTGTGTGAAGAAGGCACAGCCAGGGGATGAGATGATTTCTATAGGAAATAAAATGTTGGCCAGTGTGGTTGATGTGGAGAAGGGGAGTAGTAGAAAGTCAGGGCCAGCCCTTCAGGTGCTTGGGGACAGCTCTCCTATCTGCCTTGGCTCTTTTCTTTTCTAGACTAGAGATGCCTAATGGATTTAAGCTCCCTCAAATGGCAGAGCCTGAAGCCCCTTCACTGTGTCATTGCCCCTTGTGGGGTGCCCCAGACAGAGGGGCCTCCTTACTCTTAGAAGTCACCTCTACCTCTCTGGGCAGCCTGAGCCCTCATTCACCTTTGGCTGCCTCATCACTGGCTGACTCCTACTCACCTTGTGCTCCCCCCCCAGTCCCTAGAAGTTTCTCAGCAAACTGCTAATTAACCACCCTGATGAATAACATGTGGAGATGGCCAAGAGGCCCACAGAGGCCTGGTCTGAGGGAAACCTTCCTAAGACGCAGGACTGTCCTGGTGTGGGACGTGTTGCATCCAGAGGTTGTCCAGCCTGGTCTTGATACCCACCCCTGGGCAAATGTGTGGTAGAGAGGCTTCTGGATTTGAGGCCTCTGAGGAGCCTGCCACCTCAGATTCTGTGACTTGGGGGTTATCTCAGGCCTGACAATGTGTTAGATGAGCGAGGGAGGTCTCTAGGATTGTGAAGAGTCCGTAAGCCGTGTCCTGTGAGGAAGGATGGAGAGAACCTGGAGCAGGTGGCTCACCTTCATGGGAGCAGTGACATGATTTCAATACTCTTGAGCTATTGTTATGGAGAAGCGGTGCCATCCCTGCTCTACTGGGCAGTAACACCAGGAGTGAGGAAAGGCGAGGGAGGGAAGATTCCTCCTTAACCCAAAGAAGAACTTCCTTACAGAGAGAACCAGCAGTGGAGGTAGTGAGATTCCCATCCTTGTTTCAGTGCCTGAGTGACTTAACAGGTTGAAGTAGATTACTGAGGGCTTGTTTCATTGTCTTGTAACCCCAGTGCACAGTGCCTGGCACACAGTGCCAGAGTGATTTATTCATTGTGACTTCTGAAGTCATAATATTTTGTGATTCTTGGAAGTTTTGCTATTATATATGTGAGGACTAAGTATGAAATAATAATAATCATATATATTGATAAATTAATATGTAATTAATATACCATAATTAATAATCTAATGGATCTGTGTTCTCATTGCTCCTTGAGTTCTTGCCAGTGATGGACAGATCAGTCTGTCACTGCCTGCCTGTCTTCAGTCAATCAATAAGCATATAGCAATAAGCCTGCTATATATACCAGGTACTGTTAAGTTCTGGGGATACAAAAGAGGCAAAAGACAGTTCCTGCCCTTAAGGAGCTTACAACTGAATGGGGAAACAACATGCAAACACATATATAGGTATAGGTATAGGTAGGATAGGTAGGAAATCACTAACAGAGGGAGGGCACTTTGTATAGATAGGATAGGTAGGAAATCACTAACAGAGGGAGGACACTGGGATTAAGAGGGGTGGGGACAGCTTCCTATAAAGGCTGGGATTTCAGTTGGGGTTTACAGGAAGCCAGGGAGGTCAGTGATCAGAGCAGAGGAGGGAGATTGTTCCAGGCATGGAGGACAGCCCTAGAGAATGCCCACAGCTGAAAGATGGAGGCTGCTCACTGGATGAAAGAGTCCATGTTGGGGAGTTAGGTGTAAGAAGACTGGCCAGGGCAGAGGGGGCCAGGGCAGAAAGGACTTTAAAGGTCAAAGAGCATTTTGTATCTCCTTCTGGAGGCAATAGGGAGCTGCAGGAGTTTATTGAGTAGGAGGGTGACCTAACCTGACCTGCATTATAGGAAAATCATGTTAGTGGCTGACTGGAGGATGTACTAGAGTGGGAGAGAACGGAGGCAGGCACCTGCTTCTATGTTCTTCCTAAAATTTGCTGCTGAGGTGCAGACTTCTTTTTTTTGTTTTAATCCATGAAACAAAGGAAAAACCCCCACCCTATTAATATTACCAGGCTTGTTCTGCTTCTGTTTGTGTTGAATCCAGAAGTATTCATTCACATCTTGGTGTTTGCAGGCAATGACATTGGAACAGATGAGATCATCGCAGGGAATGTGAGCAAATTTGCTGCTGTTCCGGCTGGCTATTATGGGTCTCCCAAGAAGGGCCACCTGATCTTTGATGCCTGTTTTGAGAGCGGTGAGTGCCCCACCCATTGCAGAGAGAATGGCCTTCCTCCTGGCCTTCCTCAAGTGATGTGCCATGTTGAACACTTTACACAACCATCTTGATCCTTAGAAAAATTATGGAAAAGAAATAAAGGGCAAATGTTGAAAAATGGTGACATAAACATGCCTTGATTGCCCATACCCCTTTTCCCCCTTACAATGCTAGATTCTTGAGGTCCAGACTGATGCCATGAGTGGCAAAGCACCTATTAAGCCCTGACTGTGCCAAGGCCCAGAGTAAGCCCTGAGGATATAGCTAGAAAAGGCAGATGGTCCCTGCTCTCAAGGAGCTCATTGTCATATGGGGAGTATCAGCTTCAAGTCAAATGAAAAGTCCCTCATTATTGCAGTTCAGTGGCATCTCCTTGAGTGTCACATTCACTAAGAGAATCATATGGTTTCAGACTCTGAACTGTACAAGGTGCGAAAGACCATGATGGAGAGCATTTTCTTGTCTGGGTCTTAATAAGAGAGGTAGTAGGATCAGACCTGGTCTCCATGGAGGCTCTTTCTTGGGAAGATGGCTGCTGTGGGCGCTGAGCTGGAAGCAGCACCAGTGGTCTTGGGCAGTGGTATCAAACTCAAATAAAAACGAAGCTGCCAAACCCTATTTGAAATCCTATGGTTGTGTGTTGACTTAGAAAACTACATATTAAAATTGTCTGTGTTCTATACCATTTATATTTGTTAAATATTTCCCAGTTACTTTTGGAGAAGGCACATAGTTCATCACTTCTAGTCTAGGAGATGCTACCACTTCCAGGGTTCTTGGATTTACCTGCTTGTTAGTGACAGTTGATGTTAGTTGTGGCAAGAAATGTAGGTTTCCCCTGCCCAACCTACCTTCAAGGGGAAAGAACTTTTCCCTTCCATGACAGCTGTGGGATCCAGGCTGGAAGCACACCTTGGTGGTCTGGAGAGGCCTTCTTTTCTGAAGGCTCTTGGTTTCATTGTGAGCTGTCCCCCTCAAGGTCTGTGGGGAGGCCCAAGCTACCTCCTGCCTCCAGGTATCTAACTGTTTCAGCTCAGCTGGGTTACCTGCCTAATAGGAAGTAGTCAGTCACCTCTCTTGGTTTCCCCAGTGTTGAGCATGGGCCATGCACATAGTAGGTGCCTAGTCAACATTGGTTACATTCAGTAGTTCTCAAAGACAGTACTGAACTGTGCTTTACCTGTACTTTTAGAAGGCAGGAGGAGGGGAACCTGGTAAAAGAGATGGAGAAGGCACCTCCAGAAGGGTTGGAGGAAAACTTAAAGAATGAATTCTTATAGAAATGCTCAGAGGAGGGGAGATATCTAGAAGGGGAGGGGTCAGTGGCATCAGATGCTACTGAGAAATCTCCAAGAGTAGGGAAAGACAAGGCCCCTGGACTGGACCATGGTATGTGTCTTTGTTCAGTCTTTTGCAACAGGTTCTCTCATTTGTGACGACAGAATCTGGCCCCATTCTCCTTTGACCACTCATGGTGTTTGGTTGTATTATTTGTCCTGTATTTTAGTTGTGTTGACATCTTGTCTAGCTGACTCTGCAGTGCATCCATCATATCCATCCATCCATCCATCCATCCAACAATCCAGCTAGATTGTGCTAGATATTGTAAATACAAAGACAAAAATGAGACAGTTCTTACCCCTAAAGAGCTAAGCAACCAAGTCTGGATTTGAACTCAGGTCTTCCTGACTCCAGGTCAAGAACTCTATTCACTCTGAACTAACTTTCTCCTCTAGCATGATCAGACCCCCAGCCAATCTTACAAGGAATCTAATTTAGGTGAATTTTGGCTGGTTGTGTTCTGCTCAAGTCTGTGTGGGAATAAATTCTTTGATTAGATTGCCTGAGACAGTGGATCATTTAGAAGTCAGTGACATAATCAAAGTTACACCTCCATGTCTTCATCAGAAAAGGTCCACTTCTCATTGTAACATTCCTTCTTTGTTCATTGTTAACCAATCAGAGTTTATTGCCGCCATCAGGAGCACCCATTCTTCCAAGGGCAGATAAGCTCTCAGCTCACTGTCGTGAGAGCCTTTGGCATCTAAGAGTGCTATTGACATGTTTTATTAATAATAAGCTGGCCTTATTAATGAAATGATTAATTGCTCAGAAATTACGTCTCTTGAACTTTTTAAACGTCACAGGGATACCTCTGCACATGGGATATGTTGATCCAGGAAAGGAGTGGCAAGTTTGTACTGCACTTGAGACAGAAGGAGTGAATGTAAGGTGATCAAACCCACTCCTTAACTGCTTTTCTTTTATATTAGAAGGCCTGCAAATTTGACCTTCTCTTTCTCCCCATAGAATGTGGTTGCCCATGCTGTAGGCAGTCAGTGAGTTAGTCAGCAAGCATTAATTAAGCACTGAGTATGTGCCAGACAGTGCCCAGATCCCCTGCCTTCCTCTGGAGTTCAGCATCACCTGTAATTCAGAAGCCCACAAAACCTACCTGGCTTCATGTTTTGCTAGAGCACCTGGGCCTGTGGAAAAATGGAGGCTAGACCTTAGCCTGCCCAGCAGCCTTCAATGCAGCTCTAGATACTGATTGTTGGCTGTCCTGGTGGCAAAGAAAGACAGGGGCCTGGTTCTTTGCTTCCCTGTGACTCTGCTTCCCAGAGACCCTCAGCACCCTTCCTAGGCCACCCCCACTTCTGGATGGGCTGGGGTTTCCCCTTTCCCCTTTGGCCCATGGGGGAAGGTGCTCCTTGAAGGACCTCAGAGACTGAGGATTGCTTGTGGTGCAGCTATGACTCTGAGATTTTTTCAGTCCACATCAGCCATCATCTTCTCCTTGTACCTGAACCTTGGCACCCTTGGCTTTGGTAGGTCTCTGAGTCTCTCTGCCTGGATTAGTTACTTTCCACACCATATCCACCCCACCCCCTCACCCTTTTCTGCTCCCTCCACTGAGGCAAGGGACTGACTTGGTTTGTTTGTATCTGTATCCACAGTGCTTAGCCTAGAGCCTGGAACAAGCACTTCATACATGGCCCCTGTGTCCCACATGGCCCCTGTGTCCTGAGTATCTGTTATGTGCTAGGCTCTGAGGGTGCAGCACTGAGAAGGTGTCCCACACCCCCTCTGCTGATTTGACTCACAAGCAGGCACATTTCTTAGTGCTTTAGGTCTTCAGAGAAATGTGGATGTGCCAGGGTGATCATTTCACTAATGAGGATACTGAGGTCCAGAGGGAGTGAGCTCCTGACCCAGGTCATAAGCGTTGGTTGGGACCCTGGGCCAGGTCCTCTTTGTGCCCACTCCCCACATGCTTCATATGTGAGAGGCAGAGAAGAGTATGCGATGGGGCTTGCTAACATTCTCCAGGAAGGAGTTATAGGAAATGGAAAAAATGATTTCAGATTTTTGCAGGAAAAAATCTTTGAAGTGGAACCACAAAATCCGTTAGATCAATTTATGATGCGTGCGTCTAGGAATTCTGGTTAAGCAGTACAGCAGGTGCATAGGAATACTGTGTCAAGCTGAATGGTGGGAGCTTGGTGGGGCCACTGTTCTTGCCCCTCTAGCCCCCAGCAATGGATTTGGTGTATCCCTAGGCCATGAGAAAGTGGCAGGAGAATGGAGGTCCACATCAATTGGTCAAGCGCAGAAACTCATTGTTTCACGTGAAATGAATGTGCCAAGAAAGGAGCCCAGGAAATGAAGACGTGGGTTGGGGTTTGCTTCCAATTTCAAAACGATGAAATTACATTTTTCAACCTTTTACCAATAAAAACTATTAGTCCTTTTGAATGGAAAATACACAATAGTGACCGATGTCTTTTTGGTGATGTAGACCATTCAGTTGCCTTTTCCTGGAGCAGGAGCATGCTGATTTTGAGTCTTGATTTAACACAGAAAAGGTTGCAGAAAGGAGAAGCCACCCCCACTCCTGTTCTCATCCCCCTCCCCAATAATGCAGTTCCCCTTCTGTATCAGCTCTGTGATGGAGGGAAAGATGTTGTGTGAGTGTTGTTAGCCCCACTTTAAAGAGGAGGACACTGAGGCTTGGTGTTCAAGAGTAGTGAGGGCCATGGCTATAGCAAGCCTCAGAAATGTCTTGGCAACTGACCTTGACTTGACTGGGAATCCCACATGCCTGCTTCTGACTGGGACTTGGGACCATTTCTGTGGGGGCCATTGTTAGGGTCCCCAGGAATGATACCTTTATGTGGAGAGGTATTCTTATTCTGGCAACATTGAAGTCAGCAGTGAGCTCCCAGGGCTCCCAGCAAAGGCAGAAGGACTTCTGCTGAGGAAGGCACATCTTCCTCCGGGAGGAAGATGCTAGTCATTGCCAAACTATACTACATTGTGGTATTTCACCCCCCCCCCACCTCCAGACATGCATGAAGGTCCCCCACAGCCCTCTATCTCCTGAGATCTCAGCTTCCCTACTTGTCAGCATATCGTCTTTGTGAGTCTCTGTGGCTAAAGTGATCCTCAACGCCACATGGCTGCTCCTCCTCAGATAAACCTGCCTGTGTGGAGTGAGGCTGCTACTCAAAGCTTCTCCGTTGGTTTGACCCTGCCAGAGCTTGCATGCCCCTGGGGAAGCCTTTGAGAACTCAGTTTCCCTTCCATGCCACAGAGAGACATCTAAAGAGGCTCTCAGTGGACCAGAAGGAGAAAAAGGAGGGGATGTAAGCTGAGGTCAGTCACCTGGCCTTCCTGGGGATGAGTTCCTCCAGCATACTAGCTCTAGGGAATCAGAGCCAGTCAGCTGGCATTTATGAGGTACGCAGTTCTGGGGATTCAGAGACAAAAGGAAATACCCCCCCCCTGCCCACTAAGACCCTACGTTCTATTGGAGGAGACATCATATACATACTTAGGAATATATAAGATGCCGGCACAAAATGAGAACCTTTGTTGGGGCTGGAAGACTTTGTGTAGAGGGTGGAAATGAAAGAAAGAAGGGATTCTAAGAGGCAGGGGTGGAGGGAGGGGCAGATAGTGCCCCAGGACTAGGGGACAGCCAGGCATGGAGAGGCTGGGAAGGTGGAGAGGGATGGCTGCCGGGAGCCATCCCTGACAAGCCCAGGTCTGTGTCTTTGAAATTAGAGGGAACCACCAGAGCTGCCTCAGCCATGGAGTGATTGGTGACTCGAGCTAGAGGAAAAGCACTTGGCAGCCACATGGATGATGGGCTAGAGAAGGCAGACCCCATGAGAGACCAAGGAAGCAATCCAGGTCTGAGCTGGTGAGGACCTGCGCCTGGGGAGGAGGGAAGAGGACAGGAGTTCTGTTTTAGACATGGAATTGGAGATGTCTAAGGACCAGTCATTTAAAAAACCTACTAGACAGTTAGTGATGTGAGATTGGATCTCAGGATAGGAACTAAGCCTGGATGGATAACCGGGAGAATTGTTGCATTTGATCTTTTTCTAGTGACTTGGAAAGCAGCAGAGATGGCACACTTGTCAAATTTTCTGATGACATAGATCTTCAAGGGAGAGATAGCACACTGGATGCTACAGTCAGAATCCAGGAAGATCTTGAAAGGCTCTATCTAGAGCATGAGTTGAAATTTCAAATGTACAAATATAGTGCCTTTCACTGGAGTACAAAACATCAGTTTCCCATATAGAAGATAGAAGAGAAGTGTGGCTCAGCAGTGGTTTGTCTAAAAAAATGTTGAGAGGTTTTAATTGTCAGCAGCTCAACATGAGTGAACAGCCAGAAAAAGCTAAGCTAGTCTTGGATTGCATCAGGAGAAATGTAGTTTCCAGGAATAAGGAGGAGCCAGCGTTCTTTGCCTTTTTCTTGTTAGGCCTCATTTGGATGATTGTGGTCATTTCTGGTGCCACAGGCGAGCATGCTATTGAGAAAGCCAATAAGAACAATAGAGGTGGTGGGTGGTAAGCAGAGGGGGCTGGTCCTGCATGCCAGTGAGAGCTAGCCCAAAGGGGAACACAGGCCTGCCATGTGGCCAAGAACCTCCAGAGAGTGAGATGGACCCAGACCTAGAGGATTGAGGACGGGGCATTGGATTGGGACATCTCAGTTCTGCTCCTCATCATTTGGGTCATCTGAGGCTAGTCAATTTGTTTTCCTGGGCCTCAGTTTTCTCTTTTGTGAAATGAAGGGCTCAGTTTCCATGCCATAGCAGGTCCAGATGAGCCTCACCTTTGGATGCTGCTGCCCAGGACCCCTTGCCTCAGCCCCCCAGAGCTTTGCACAGACTGTACCTGGTACAGTGATGGAGGGAGCAGGCAGTGCCATTCTTCATCACTTACAGATTCATCCCAAGGAGTTTCCTTGGGAAATACCCCCTAAAGATGGCAGAACATACTGGTTTCAAACAAATGTGTTGGGTGTAACATTGCATAGGGCAGATCCAATTTCCACACTGAAACAAATGCTCACCCCATATGTACTAATGAATGTCTTCTCAATATGTGGCTTTTGTTCCTTTCATATAGACAAAATGTGAAGGGCAGAGTGTTTTTCGATCTTGATTGATTTTTTTGTAACTATTTTCAAGAAGACAGCAGCATGTACATTGCAGGTAACAGTTTGAGTTCATTAAATATGTCTGGGTTCTAACCTGTGCTGGTATTGGGCATATAAAAATAGAGATAGCTGCCCTCCTGGAGCTTGCAATGTAAGGAGAAAGGGAGCATCCAGTGTGCAAGCCACAGGACAGTGGGAAGATGCCAAGGAGAGTCCCTTGCCCAGAGCCATGCTGTCCGAGGGACAGAGCTCACTGTCAGTGGGACAAAGATCACCATCAGTGGAGGAGACCAGAGGTGACTTCAGACTGGAGGAAGCCACTGAGCTGACCTGAAGGAAGGAATGGAAAAGAAATGGGCAGGGTGCTCCTTCTTAAAAGGATTTCATAGGGAGCCCAAGTGATTGGTAGTGCCAGAAGCACCAACTGGAGCCACGAAGATGGAGGAGCCAGAAGTCGAACACTCCTCCCCACTCAGCTCCTCCATATAGAGCTATAAGAATATCCCACACTAAGTCCTGATCCATCACTCCAAGAAAAAAAAATGAACATTAAGTCATTTTTCCAGTCCAGGGAATCATAGGGAGTTGGACCTAGAGGTCTGTGGACACTAGGAACAAGATCTGCCCAGAAGCAGCCACACTGATCATTCCAGTATGGGGAAGGGGTGTATATCTGGGCTGGGAGAGAACCTGGGTCTAGCAGATAGGGGGTCCTGACTTGTGTCTTCCACCCCAGTGATATCAGTGGGTGGCAGAATTATAGCTCTCATCTGGTTATTCCCCTGCAACTAGACATTTCTCTGGGCTAGACACTGGAAGGGAGTGCTTTGTACCTGAGCCTTGTGCCATACCACTGCTAGTATGACTGGCTTCTGAATGTCCTCCTTTCTTCATGTACTATTGAGGGCCTTCCTAGTTGGGAAGCACTTTGCTGTGCGTAGGTCCCTTTCTTACTCTTCCCTGGCTCTGTGACTCCAGACTATGTAGTTGGCTACAAAGCTTCCATGTGTCACCTGTCCCTATCACAGTGCCCATATGTGGATCTGGGGGTACCCCAAAGGACTTCCTAGGTCAAGACTTGGCTCACAGCCTTTCCTGGCATACTGGAGTGTTCCCCATACAGAGTGCCTTGTATTTCTGTTCTATGTCTCCAGGCTATCCAGGTGTTTGTCTGCACCCAGTTACTGCCCAACAATTTTCTAGTTTTCCCAATAGCTTTTATTGAATAATGCATTCTTGCCCAATTTATGGAATCTTTTATCAAATGCCTAGTTGTACTTATTTGCTTCTGTAATATTGTGTACCTGATCAATTTCACTGATCAACTTCTCTGTTTCTTAGCCAGTAACAATTACATCTTTATAGTCTATATAAGGATCTGGCACTGCTAGTGTTCTTCCTTAGCATTTTTTGAATGATCCTTTTGATATTCTTGACTTTCTGTTCTTTCAGATGAATTTTATAATTTTTTTCTGCTCTATAAAGTAATACTTTGATAGTTCTGTATGGAACTGAGTAAGTAAATTATTTTAAGTAGTATTATATTTTTATTACATTGGCTTGGCCTAAGCATCAGCAGTTATTTATTTAGACCAGTATTTAAGTGAAGAGTGTTTTGCTCTTGTGTTCATATTATTCCTCTGTGTCTTGACAGGTAGACTCCCAAGTAGTTTCTACTGTCTGTAGTTATTTTCAATGGAATTTTTCTTTCTATCTCTTCAAGCTGGATGTTGTTGGCAATTTACAGCAATCCTGATGATTTTTGTGGGTGTATTTGATATCTTGCAAATTTGCTGAAGTTGCTAATTTTTAAAAAAATTAGCTATATAATTTTCTCTCTAAAGTTATCTAAACCATCATATCATCTGCAAAAGGTAATAGTTTCATTTCTGGTAGCCAAGATGGCAGAGTGATCTGTAAATGCTATCCCCCTCCTCTTGTTGACCTTGAAAAACCCAGAAACTGTTTCCCCAGGGAAAATCCTGGAACAGTGGCATCAGCCAAAGAAGTAAACAGTCTCTTAGTCCATAAGGATAGGAAAATTGCAAAGAGGGGTCCCTCTTGCTGTTGTTGAAGGGGACCAGTGTAGGATCACAGCTATCCCAACAGCCCCACCTCTGCAAACTGGGAGGAGATCTTGAGCCCCAGAGGGTAGAGCCTGTAATCGCCAACACCAGACCCCAGGTGTGCCTTAGCACAGCCAGGGGAATTGGGAAGATGCTAGTGCAGATGTAGTTCACCAACCACTGAGCTTGCTTGTGCTCTAGATCAGGAGAGGAGATGTCCTGTGACCAGACCACCCTTCCCCACATTTAGCACAGTGGGCTCCAGGATAACTCTAGGGAGACTCAGAAAGACTTCACTTGGCCTCTGCTTAGGCCCACCAGCCAGCTCAGCACTAGGCAAGCTGCAGCATTTTAGCTTCTACTTGAAAGAAACAAAGGTCACAGTACACAAAGCCTCAAGTTCTAAGCACAAGAACCATAGGAGAGAGCCCCCTGTGCCCCAGAAGCAGAGATGCACTTTATAAGCCAGGAAAAGGGTGATCATCATGAGCAAGAACCAAATCAGAAAAGAAAAGACCATAGAATCTTTCTATGGGGACAAAGGTCATCTGAAACTTAGAAAGGGAATATGAACTGGTCTGAAGCCCAAAGAGCATTTTGGAAGAGCTCAAGAAGGATTTTAAAAGTCAAATTAGAGAAGTGGAAGAAAAATTGGCCAATGATTTTAAAAATATGTAAAAAGAAATCATGGAAGAATTTAAAAGGAAAAATGGACAAATGGAAAAGGAAGCACAAAACCTAACTGGGAAAATTGGACAAATGGAAAAGGAAGTACAAAAGCAAACTGGAGAAAATAACTCCTTAAAAGGAACAATTGGACAGATGGAAAAGGAGATGCAAAAGTTAACTGAAGAAAAAAATCTATTAAAAATTAGAATTAGAAGGTAATGACTCTATGACATATCAAGAATCAGTCAAACAGAATCTAAAGAATGAAAAAAATAGAAGGAAATGTTTTTTTTTTCCAAAGAAGAGTTTTTTTTTATTAAATAAATTTATTTAACTTTTTACATTCATTTTCACAAAATTTTGGGTTCCAAAATTTTCTCCCCCTTTGTCCCCTCCCCCCTCCCCGATACACTGGACATTCTAATTACCCATATCACCAATCTGCCCTCTCTTCTATCATCCCTCCCTTCCCTTACCCCATCTTCTCTTTTGTCCTGTAGGGCCAGATAACTTTCTATTCCCCATTACCTGTATTTCTTATTTTCTAGTAGCAAGA
>CM053770.1:670508189-670549102 GCA_028658325.1 Potorous gilbertii
ACCATTATGGATGAACATTCTCATTGAAGTATTTAACTGAAGCTAAGCAGCATTTCTGATATGTACTATATGTACTATAACCATTATGGATGAACATTCTCATTGAAGTATTTAACTGAAGCTAAGCAGCATTTCTGAACCTACATACAAGAGCACGATTTGGATATTGCTAAGGTAAGGACCACTGGAAAGCAAAATGGAGGTAGATGAGAAAATGCCTAACCTGACGAGGTTTGTCCTTCAATGACTCAGTATGAACCTAGAATCTTTCCTGCATAGGAAGACTTCCCACAGGTCCCTTTTACTGATGCAGTTCTAATGGCCCAGAGTTCCTTCTGTACCCCAAGGTAGTACCAGATAAGGCACTACTGGAGGTAATTTATAAAAATACTCAATATGAAACTATGAACAAAAAATACCTATAATTTTAGCTATTTTTATATGAAAGGAAGTCTCAATTTTCTCTTTTGTGCCAAAAACTTCTTACTCCAACTGTATCTGGAAGTACACCATACCTAAACTATATTAATCAGCTCTGTCAATATATTTCATGTCTGAAGGTGTTCTCTGGCCAAGTTGGTTTGGGAAACATTGCCCTATAGGATCATGTGCAAAATGAGTGTCAAGAGTCATGATCTTCCTCTCTACAAATGGATTCTGTCCTTGGAATAAAACCCACAGTTCCTTCAGGAGTCCATGTCCAGTCCTCCTAATCTCTACCTTGCCCCTGGACCCAGATGGCTCTGAAGGAGAGAGTGAGGCTGGTGACTGCACTGGCCTCCTCAAATCCAATTCACTTTCAAGTCATAGTATCACCTTCCTTACACCAGGATCCTCTTTGAGAATGAAGGCCAAACAACAACCTGTGAGGAGTAGTAGAAGCTGCCCCACTGGAGACTCATATGGTCAGTTCCACTTGGGTAACACAGGCTCCTTCCTTCCTTCCTTCTTTCTCTTTCTTTCTTTCTTTCTTTACGTCCTTCCTTCCCTACCTCTTTTCCCTCTGTCCACATAGGGTATCATACCCTTACCTGCAGGTGCTGTACCCAAAGGAATATAAATTTTAATCTCTGAAACCTCACAAGATGTTTTCAGGTTTGGGGACTAGATGTCTTTCTTAAGGACCATACCTTAAACCCAAATCACTCTGGTTCTCACTGACTGGGCAACAACAGGTCCCAGGCCAAGTCTCATTTGGTCATTATTTGGACCCTGATGGCTCAAAGTGAGTGTAAATAGCAACTGTTTTTTTTGTTTTGGCCAGAAACCCTTAGGGTCTTCCTTTCTCAGATTGATTTCCTTTTACTAAGTAAAAGAGGCCATTCTTTGCTTCATTTCTTACCTAGCCTTAATCACTAAACAAGAGTTACTTCCATCAGACTGAAATCTGGGAAAGATCTTGACTTAAAAAAGATAAGTGTCTCCCCTTGCTTTCGGGGCCATCTCCAGTCCTCCTGATCTACCTTTTGCCACTGGACCCATATGGCTCCAGAGGAGAGAGTGAGACTGGTGACAGCCCTCCCTCACTTAAATCCAATTCATGATGTCATGATCCTCTTCCAGAACAAAGGGCAAACAATATTTCTTGAAGGTCAATGTACTGAAATATGGTAAAAGGAGAAATGAAAAGACATTTAAAGATGAGAGCTTTTCGAGAACACTCAATATCCCCAGCAAGCCTAAAATCTAATGCAGAGATCCTCTACTTTTCAAAAACAAATTCAGAATGACTTTGAAAGGAGAAATGGAATTCTCATAATCAGAATCCCGCACTGGTAACAAAAAAAGCTTCACCTTGAACTGCAGTCATAGATGACTATATAGCCTGAAAACAGAAATGAGAGTGACTTATGCTACATAACACATTTAACAACAGCTCCTGAGGTAAACAAACTGTTGCATCTAACTTAGAGAAAGGTTATCTGCAAGAATAACTAAGGAGAGAAGCAAATATTCAAAACTACATTTAAAATACAGGCAAGGAGAGAATCAAAAATCAGAGTTCAGTGAGTCAGTTAAAAGAGGGATTGGAGAGAGGCTGGAGCTGCTGCTTGGGATTCCACAAGAGTGTGTCATGGAGAGCTTAATGAATGTTTAGTCAACCAAGTCAATCCATCCCACGGAAAGGAAGTGATAAGACACACAGCCAATCAATTAATCTCAACCACTGACTTTTGACTAAGTGTAAAAAAGTCTTGGAAAGTAATGGGATGAAGTGAAATGACATCAGAAAGGAAAGAAGGTCCGAATGGCTGAGGAAATCATCATGCTCTCAGGGTCCTTTAGTAAGTTCCAACACCTATCAAACCAGCAGAAGGGAGTCATCTAGAAAGTAGAGCAAGCCTGAGGTGGAGACAAGAGAGGCCTTTCTTTTTGCCTTGGGTTTCCTCTGGCACAAAGAATCACAAGCTCTGAAGGAACTTTGAAAGGACTTTGATGATCTTCCCACCCTAGGCACATCTCCAGGTCAGATGAGGGCACTATCTGCATTAGGAGTCAAGAACAAACAGTACACAATCATGAATCCACAAGGAACACAGTAGAGAAACTGCATGATGCCAAAAGGAACCTGTACTGCATCCAGGAACCTGTGAGTTATCCCTCTGCCATATACCCTCTTGAAGCCTGAGGCCACTGTGTGTATACTGGGGAAAGAGGGTGTCACAGACTTTTAGAAATGTTCCCAACCAAGTGTTCTTAATGTATCATGTTAGTAAATATCCTTTCTAAAAGCTACTTAAGATTGACAGATTAGAATGTTTTTCAACTCACATTCTGATGGTGGCCCAAGCCAATAGCCTAAGAGAACTCTTACTACCTCCTCAGGGGTGTGTATAGAACTCTGGTGGAGAAATAAGCCAGTTAAGCTTAAGTTAAGTTAAGAACCAAATCCACCCATGGAAGAGAGAATTGAGATAAGAATCCTCAGACAGCCTCACAAGGACAAAGGATGACTCCTGTGGGGGAAAGTTAAAGGTAAAGGATAAATATGAACTCAAAAAAAAGAATTTCAAAGTTGATATCTGGGAAACAGGGTTTGTTTTGGAGCTGGAAGACCCCTAAGGTCACACATAAATATAGAAGCAGTGTTGTACAGAATCAGAAGACAAGAGTTCAAATCCCAGCTCTGTCACTTACTACCTACATGACACTGAGCAGGTCATGTCCCCTCTCTAGGCCTCAGTTTCCTTCACTATAAAATGGGAGTGGGAGGTTTGGGGGAGATAGACTAGATGGCATCCAAGGTCCCTTCCTAGCTCTGTATCCTATGAGCCTATGATAGAAGGTAGAATGAATTAAGAGCCAAAAAGAAGTACAGCTTATTGCTGTGTGTGTTTGTCTTTAGTTCATGACATCAGAGAGATGATGACAGGACTTGCAGTTGACTTTGATTTGAGTGAGGGCTGTGTGAGGGCTGTGAAAGGTCACCAGCCTCATTTTCTCCTCCAGAGCCATCTTGGTCCAGTGGCCAGCTATTCATCAAGACAACTGGAGATGGCCCAGGGTGCAATGCGAGACCTTGATTCTTTTAGGCAAAGGCCTTTTCAGGTACTCACTTTGAATGAGGTAACACCCATTCAGTGAATAGACCTCTTTAGTGTTAAGAGAAATAACAGAAGACAGAGAAAACATGTAACTCAGGACATCAGGTGACACTTCAGTTCAACTGAATCAACATGGATTAGTCCTCAGGGGATACAAGAGCTCTGAGAAGAGGAACGACTGAGACCACTGGCGCCAATTCTTGCCCAGCTCCTGAAGCAAGTATCTAGGGGAACAACCCTTGGGGAAAAGGGCTAAGCATTTCTGTTGCTATCAGGGCAGGCAAGCCAGCCTCCCTGAAGTAGCAGAGTGTCCTGAGAGATGCTGCAAAGGGGTGTGCCAGTTAAGTCAAGCCCCTCCCCTCCTCTCAGACCTGGACAGAGACAGCCCAAGATCCTGAGCCCACAACTACTAGGATTAGCATGACCCCCAATATGTCCAGTCTAGCCTCCAAGCCTCCTCTGGAGAGATGGCCTGGCAACAACTTCTACAGTAATATGCCCCACCACCACCACCAGCAGGCAAGCAATAAGTATTGGCTTAGCATTTATCAGGCATTGTGCTAATGACTGCAGACAGATAGAAACTCAAAAACGATCACATATAACTAGACATGTGTAAGATATATACAGAGTAGATGGAAGGTAATCTTCAAGGGCCACCAAAGTCCTTGCTTCTGTCAAATGGTTCAACAACAGAAATGATTGGACAAGGTTTTATCTGTGAAAATTATACTGAAAAAGAGGCATGACCATCTACACGGCCAATGCTTCCTAAGGGCCATAGGACCTTTCCATCGGACCTGGAGCTGAAACCTCCTATCTGGGCTATCTCTCTACTAGAATGTCAGTCACTCAATAAATGTTTATTAAGCACCTATTATGTGCCAAGCACTGTGCTAAGCACTGGGGATACAAAAAGAGGCAAAATACAGTCCCTGCCCCCAAGAACTCACAATTTAACAGAGGAGTCAACATGCAAACAACTATGTACTAACAAGCTACAAACATAACAAACAGGAAATATTAGCAGAAAGAAAGTACTAGCATTAAAGGGGCTTGGGAAGGTGAGATTATAGCTGAGATTTGAAGGAAGCTAGAGAAGCTAAGAGGAAGAGATGAGGAGAAAGAATATTCCAGGCAAAGGGGCAAGCCAGTGAAAACACCTTAGGGAGTCAGTGTCCCCAGATCCAAAAGGATATGTTGGAGAGGACAGTGTAAGAAGGCTGGAAAGGGAGGAGAGAGCTAATTTACAAAAGGCTTTGAACACCAAAGAAAGCATTTTGTATTTGGTCCTGGAGGCAACAGAGAGTCACGGAATGGGGAGGTGATATAATCACTGCTGTCAGACCTGTGCCTCAGAAAAATCACTGTAGTGGCTGAAAAAAGGATAGATTAGAGTGGAGAGAGATAGCAGACACCACCCCCAGCAGCTACCACAATAGTCCAGGTGCGAGAAGGGCTTGCACTAGAGGGTGCTGGGCAGAAGGGAGAAGGGGTTTATCCAAAAGATGGAGGGGGGAAAACTGTAACCTCCTTGGGAGCAGGAGCTGCCCTGCTTCCCTCTTTATATCCCCAGAGCTTAGCACAGTGCTTGGCACATAGTAAAGGCTCTAAAGGGGCTTTGTCATTCATTGTTTCCTTCAGTGGAAGAGATGCAAAGTTTCGTTGAGGCAAGATTCCTGCCTTCAAAGGGCTTCTTACAGTGAAGTACAGCAAAAAACTCTCTCTCTCTGTCTCTCTCTCTGTCTCTCCCTCCTTCTTTCTTTCTCCCCTTCTCCTTCTATCCCTCTCTTTTGCCTTGCGTCTATTTCTCTCTCTTTTCCTCTCTCTCCACACATACACACATACACACACACCCTCTATTCTCTCTTATCTGACAAGTTGTTTCTCGCCCGTTCTTTCATATCAACCATAACTTTAAGAAATCACTTCATTCACATCAATGGAAGAGAAGTAAAGAACTGAAAGCCATTCACATGATGGTCCTACACTGTCCCCTCAAGTGTCCTCAAGATGTTCTGCAACCACCCTGAAACATATGCTGTGCGTCTGCACAGAGGCCTTTGGGGGAACGAGCGTCACCCACAGCTGGCTCCCTGGCTCTCCTTTCCACAACCCTGGGCTCCACAGAGACTTCAATTCTTCAAAAAGCCTTTCCTGGTCCTACCCCACCCCCCTCCACCCTCCCACCATGTACCCATCCATTCGCATATCATCTCCCCTGTTAGAAGACCTGTTCCAAGAGAGCAGTCACTCTCCTCACTTGTATTTTTATATGCACATAGTAAGCACTTGACAAATGCTGACAAAGGCATCCAATTTGACTTAAGTGGGGGGAGAGGTATGCTGGTGACAGAAGTATATTAGAAAAGGTAGGAATAGCACCCAAAGGCAAAAAGAAGATAATTCCATGGGCCTTAAAAGACCACAGAAGCTGAAGGTGGCCCCTACCTATGCCAGGATCCCCTCGAGGACTTGAGACCTCTTAGGACAGCCCACTCCACACAAATGATCCAACCCACATTTATGCAGCAGCTCACCCTAGAGAAGTGAATCCAATGGATAGCAGAAGACTAGGTGCTGGTAAATATTTAACAACCAAGCTCTCTGAAAATACCTGACACATTTTTAAGTTTAAAGGGTATTGTTAACATTCTCTCCATCACTCTAAGTCTAGACAATCATCAGAACAATAAATCAAGTCGAGATTTAGAGCATTTGTAGATTTCTGAGGTGAAAATGTTCATAATGAAAATGAAACAAGGATGGAGCCACCACACCACCACCCCCCCCCCCTGCCCCGCACAGCCTTGATAGCAGGAATCAGTAGTTTTATTCCCTTTGACCCACACTCACTGCACTACGGGGCGTGGAGCAGCCTTCTGGCCCACCAAGTCCACAGAGGCTTCACCTTTTTGTGTTCTTTTCTAGAAAAACCTATGGACTCCTCAGAATAGTATTTTTAAATACATTAAGAGGAATACATAGGAGTATATAGGAATATAAAGGAAGCCAATCATATTGAAACATAAAGGCAGCCAAGTGGCACAGTGGAGAAAACACTTGGAGAATAAGGCCCTGAGTTCAGGAAGACCTCAGTTCAAAATCCAGTCTCAGACACTTGGCACTTAATAGCTGTGGGACCCTGAGCAAAGCATTTAACCCAACTGCCTTGCAAAATATATAGAGAGAGTTACTGCGATATTTAAAAAAAAAAAACTCTGATATAGTCTAAACTCTTCATTCTTCAGAGGATGGTGAGTCCCAGAAGAGAGAAGGAACTTGTCTAAATATACACCTATAGCTGACCAGAGGCCTCACCAAGTCTAGAATCTGATCTGCTTCCTTAGGTCCTAAAACCTGCCTACAGTGGTCAAGTTTGCCTTCGAAGGAGTATTGTCTGAATTAAGGGGGATCTAAGGGAATGAGATAACTTACCTGAAGCTAAGCTAAGGTCATCTGCTGTCTCATATTATCTGTTTCTGTCTTCTCTCTCTATTGGATGGCTTATAAGCTCCCTGAGGGCAGGGGCTAGGTTGCCTGAATTTTTTTCTCCCCCCAAGGCTGCCTCCAGGGATCTGCTCACCCTAAGACCTCAAGGAGTGTCTGTCTCCTAAATGGCACTGAAGGTAAAAAAGCTGATCTTGGTTGGTTCACCGGCAAGGCAATGATATGTCTCAGATTTCCTGGGAAAGTCTGAATTTTAAGAAAATACATTTTTAGTGAAGTTTTGCAAAAGGAATCTTCTTTGTCAAAGAGTCTTCTTTGTCCAGATTTGGGGATCAGAAAGTACAGTCATTGCCCTCAAAGACCCTCAAAATTAGAACTGGGGTTTAGGTCTATACTGGTGGGGAGGAGGGAAGGGCAGTTCCCACACCAAAGAAAGCACCAGTCTTTGATGCCCGGCCGTGAACCCAGACTAAAGAAATGTAGAGCCAAGGTCACCCACAGCATGTCAATCATTTTGACCTTTGTCTGGTCACTGCATTTGGATGATACTGGAGGAGAAAGTGAGGCTGGTGATACTGTACCACTCTGCCTTGTTAAATACAACTGATTCGAAAGTTAAGACATAACCCTCATGATGCCTCTTTGAGAACAGAAGGACAAACAACAACTATGTGCCAGGCACTGTACGAAGGGCTAAAAATACAAAAAAGAGGCAAAAGACAGTCCTTGCCCTCAAGGAGCTTACAATGTGGCAACCAATAATTTGAGGGGATGGAGGAAGGGAGAGGCACCTCTATACTCCTGTCACAGAGCAGCCCCAATAGTGCATTTCTTGATAGTTAGGAGAGGCAGCTCAGCAGAGTGGAGAGGGTGAGGCTTGGTACGAGGAAACCTCCCCAGATATGCACTGACCCTATGGCTTCTCCAGAACTCTGCATCCTGCTCTGTAAAATGGGGTGACAATCCTTGTTGTTATTCCATGGTGAGTCAGGATTCTGAGGACCCCATCAGGGTAGATGCTCCATCCACTACTCACCTACCTTAGTCATGGTTTTCAGAAGCCTGTACTGAGCTAGTCAGTCAAGGCTAGGAGGGACAGGGAGGTCCTTCTCCAGGCCCGTACTCCGGAGATGCTTCACAGCACAGAGGTGCTGACCTTGTGGAGGATGTCCAAGGAAGATACAGAGTACAGGTTCTTTACTGCTTTTAAGAGTCATGAAGCTCTCTGGCTTCAGAATGAAGGCATGTGGAGGTATCCATCCAGCCTGATGAATCTTTGCTGAGCCCCCACTAGTGGCCACACTACTGTGCCCCATCACCCCCTCCCTGCCACCCACCCCAAATCAGAGAATTGCTCTGCACTAAGGTCTCTCTCCAGGAAGATTTGAAGAAGTCAAGTCTGATTTGCTTGGTCCTGGAGGAAGTAAAATGAAAGAGCCAGGGAAAGGCTCTCTTTCTCAGAATGAAATACCTGACCTTGAGATCAGTACCACTTCACAGTCTACAAAAGGCTTCTCTACATTCCCTCAGTTGATCTTCACAACTCTAGTGCACTAATAGTGAAAAATAATCAATCAACAATCATTTATTAAGCACCTACCATGCATCAGGCTCTGTAGTAGGCAACAGTGATAAAAAGACAAAAATGAAAACAACCCCTGCCCTCAAAGAACTTCCTAGTGTAAGTGGGGGAAACAACACATAATAAGGAAAGAGGGGGTCCCAGAGCCCTATTTCAATAATTACAAAGAACCCAGACTTCTCTAATGAATCAGTCTATCACAGGTATGAACAAGACCTGAACATATTCCTTGAATCAATCATCACCCCCACTTAAAAGTAACTCTTTTAACCAGGTGAGACCCCACTAATGGATCAAGCCATGAAATAAGGATACTGGACTAGGTGTGAAACTGTTCTTAAAGGTCATTAGATGAGATGAAGTCTAACTGCACTGGAGGTGTGCTGGCAATGGATGAGGATACTCAGCCAGCCTGTGAGTCTTTTATAAAATAGCAGACTTATTCAGAATCCAACAGATTCCAGTGTCTGGCAGCTGAGAGAGAGCTGTTCCATCTAACACCTGAGAGGAAAACATTTGAGGAGAGAAAGGAGGGAGGAGATAAGCCTCAGTCAAAGACCACAACATTTTGGAGCATGGGAGGATTCTGGCTCATCAGCATCAGAGCAGAGTCCTGAGACAGCAGGGGCTATACCAAGAACAGAGGACAAAAGAGACAAGGTACCTTCAAAAATCTACAAGGAGGTCAGCAGAAAGACTCATGATAGCTAAGGAGAACTTGGTGACTGACTATGCCCACAGAGGAGAGAAAAGGATCTTCTCTAATCACAAGTTGGAGGTACCCATACTCCCTAAGCCTAAGCCCAATTTCTCCTCAATACGTCAGACTTGGGGGAGATATTTTATACCAGCTGTTTTTCCTTACTAGGCTTCCATTCCAAAAGCTAATTAAGTCTCCACCAGTGATCACAGGAGTGGTGGGCAGAAGCCCACTAGTGGGGGCTCACAAATTATAACATTAGAAAGAAACATGGCTACCCACTGGTGACCCAGTCTACCAGTGCAAGTCAAGGTTGGGACAGTAGGTCCAGGGTTTATACTACATATGGGGATTCATCTGAGATCAATATTGGGTCCTTCATATTTGTAGGGACCTACAGAGAGATTCTTCACCCTGGACTTTTGTCAATAAACACTCCAGTGTTTGAGCGTCACTGGGTGGCGCCCTAGTGCACAGAGTGCAAGTAAGAAAGACTCATCTTCCCAGGTTCAAATCTGGCTTTGGACACTTACTAGCTGTGTCACCCTGGGCAAGTCACTTAACCCTGTCTGCCTCAGTTCTTCATCTTTAAAATGAGCTGGAGAAAGAAAGGCAAACACTCCACTCTCTTTACCAAGAAAACCCTAAATGGGGTCCTGAAGAGTCAGACACAACTGAAAAAAACAAAAGAAAAAAATAGCCTTTTTTCCTCATTTTACACTGAAATTGTACAAGTCAATTGTAGATTTCCCAGTGCATCTCCTTACAAAATCAGATCATTTTCTTTAGAGTAAGTTTTAATCATCTTAATGAACTCTATAACAAAATACTGGAGTATGAGAAACAGAGATGCTGCATCCCTAAAAAGTGGGTGCTTAACTCTTTCACACTCATCTCACCATTTACTTTCAAGCAGACCTGGAATGTCTGATTTGTAACAGAAGTCCAAGGAGCCTGTCTGGGATCTCATGGCCTGCAGAGCCCCAAGAGGAAATTTGTACGCTGACAACCCTGGATAAGCAACCTTAGGCTTAATCCCTTTCTGAAAGCTCCACACCTCTTGGGGGCTTTTTGCAGTTTATTTTTCTTTAAAGTTAACCTGTTTGTCCTAGTGAAGGATGAGTCAGAAACTCCAACTAGACTGATTGCCCTTGTGGTGGCAGAGCTCCATTGGGGACAATTTCAGATGCCCTTTAGTATAAGGACCCAGAGGAAATCTTCTTGAACATTCAAGGGAATAGCAATGGTCTAGGAACCATTTTGGGAAATTCTGGTGTGCTCTTATATATAAAGGGATACTTAGAAATTGTTTGGATGCCAGATGAATGACCTTCAGTGCTGAGAAAATCATGGGAGAGTTCTTGCTCAAAACAATTTATTTTCTGACCTGAGTATATGAAGGTGATGACCACTCTACCCAGGAACCTAGTCCCTATAGGGAGAGTCCCACATGCTCAGGTAACTGTAAAGGCTGACATAGAAAAAGTTCAAGAGACATAAATTCTGGATGACTGATCACCTTATTAACTATTGCAAGCAGATAATTAACAAAAGGGGTCAGCTAACAAAAGTACTCAGGAATTCCAAAGATCCCTCATGGAACCCACTAAGTGCTCATATGCCGTTGGAAGAGTGGGTGTTCCTGAGGGTGGAATTAAATTCTGATTGGTTAACAGGTAACAAGAGAATGAATATTTTAATGAGAAGTGGGTTTATTCTAATGAAAGTCTAGAGGACATGCCTCGGATCACTAAGTCTTGGATAAAGAGACTTATCTCTTCCCAAACCACTCCAGTCTAGGGCACTCTGGACAAAAGGGGGAATCCACTTTCCTTCAGACATGTCTGACTAAAATACAATGGGTCAGAATTCACCACTTCCCCTAGACTAGAATTTCTTTTCATTTTGATCCGATCTAAATTTTCCCAATTAGCTATTCAAATAGGAAGGGGGGAAAACTTTAATCCTAATTCAATAATTGATTTTTAACATAAGAGAAATAACAATTTCTCTCAGGGCTTACTGCCACAGTCAAGGCAAGAGGCAATAACGGCCTGACCGAGATAGCTGGGTGACTAGAGGGAAGAGGACAGGTGCAAGAGATGATGTGGAGATGAAAGCAAGCACATCTGGCAACTGGTCAGATGTGGGGGTCAGGAAGAAGGATAAGTCAAGGATGAATGATTCCAGGGTGCTGAACCTGGGTGACCGGCAAGATGGTGTCCTCAGCAGAAATAAAAAAGTGTCTGAAAGAGGATGAGGTAATGGACATACATGCTAGAGCTCAAGAGACTGGGGCTGGATATGTAGATCGGAGAGTCAAGAGCACAGAGAGAATAATTAAACCCATGGAAGCTGAAGAAGTCACCAAGAAAACAGAAGAGGAACTAGGGAGTGCCTTGGGAGACACCCACATTTAGGGAGTGTAACATGGATGATATTCCATTGTGAACACAATGCTAAATATGAATGCATGCACGCACACACACACACTACAAACTACATATTAAAAGTTTTTTAAAGATGTACAAAGATGTAAGGTTGGTTTAAAAGTGCATATTTTAAATTAATGTAAGTGCATATTTTAAATTTTATGTAAAGCTTATTTCTGTATTTTCATCTAAGACAAGAATAAAATGAAAATGCTTGCTCACACATATGTGGTGGAAAATGATAGGAGAATTTTATAAATTTTCTTGCTGAGATGGAAATACATTTTTTAGTTAATCAACAAAAATGTACAGCATATATATGTATATATACATATACATACGGATGAGTATATATATACATATATATGTATAAATATGTTATTTTTCTCTTGGCTAATTATAAGTGTTGTATTAAATGATAAATGTACTTAAAAGTACAAGTGAATATGTAGCTAGCTTTATTTTAACAATATTTACAAACAAACCTTTGTAAGGAAAGACTTTCTTCAGACATGGAAACATATTCTCTTCTCTTCTACCACTGGCTCTAATTTTACAGAAATTCTACTAAAGGAATGACCAGTGTGGCTGGTCAGGTGATATTAAAATCCTCCAAACTGAAGAACAGTAATGTAAGCTGACAATAAGTTTACATCAGCAAACAAACTTAATACTACAATAAGAGGCCATGCAAGGTTTATTTCTGCATAACATCTGTGATGATCAATGATAATTTCCAAGTGGTTTAGAACATGCATCCCCAGCTTTCATAAAATCCATTATTTGTGCTGCAACATCAAACATTTGTACCACTTCAAACATGTGACTTTACACAGCTAATGAAGTACAATTACATGGTAACAGAAGGAAATGAGGGAGCTATTCTGGCGCAGTGTACAGAATGCAAACAAAAGCATATGCATCCATCTAACCAACTGCTAGAAACTGATTTGCACTCAAATGTTGAACCTCTGCATCAGTTTGGAAACAATTTGATGACAGGTTGAAAGATTGTAAGAACACACTGTGCTCGATCAGAAATGGTCAGAGCTTTTTAAGCACCTCCTGCAGAAACACCAAAATAATTGCACCCATGATCATGCCAATTTCGAACTGCTACAGAAATAAGTCTATGATGCTTCAAACATGAACATGTTTTAACAGAAGAAAAATATATTTGTAACATAATTGAGAAATTACTGACTGCTTAAGGTACCATTAATGACCTTTTAGCATGAACTCCTTGGACCACTGTCTCAAACCACTAAACTGAAACCACTGGTATAAATCAATAAATTAAATGATATTATTCTGTCCCTCAGCAGTTTGCATGCCACTGCATATACAGTCAACATTCAGGACCACACAGTTGTTTACTCTGCCAAACCTCTTGCAACTCAGCAAGAAAAAAACTATGACTCCCTGACCCCAGATCCAGCACTTTATTATCACACAAAACAAATGGAGTGAAGTGAGAACATGTAAAGATTTTAATAAGCAAACTCAGAAAAAGGGGGGGGAAAGTTTGGAGGCTTTACTTAGTGTTACTGGAAAGGAAAATACTAATAATATAAGAAAATTAAAATCAGTAATCTGAAGACATTAGGCTTAATAAAGGAGAAGAGAGTGTTATTTTTGTTATTCTATGTGAACCTATTTTAAAAATAAATTTGATCCAAACCACTAGATTCTGAAAACATGTTTTATTCAAAGTTAATACTTTGACAGGAAAGAGGAATTCTCAAGGGCTGTGTAGATAGTGTATATTTTTCAAGAGTGATGAGGGAGAGGAAAAGAGAGTGATAACTTTGGTGAACCTAAAAGAGAAATCTTAAGAACACGTTCTACCTCTCATCCAGATCACATACAAGTTTGCTGAAGAATCTTGGGACCCTTGGTTATCAGAGTTACAATTATCCATAGAGTTCATCAAATCCAAGGCTCCCAATTTTACAGATGAGAAAATTGAGGCCCCAGAAGGGAAAGTGGTTTTCATGACTTGCACACATTAAGCACAGAATAAATAACTGAATGAAGCACCAGAAAATATGTATACATGCAGGAATGAAGACTGGTTGAAAGCAAAGACACTGAAGATATATTGAATATTGGTCTCATTTCCTCTCTCTTTTCTAGCTGAACCAAATTACTTGCCATTTGAACAACCACACCTTAAGATCCTTTGGGAACATGCCTCACTATCAGGTCTGCAAGCTGCACCCTAAGACCACCAGGCCTTGCCTTTCTCATTGCTGCTGCACCAGCCTAAGCATACTGGCTCTTCAATTCAAACCTAAGATTCTCAAGAGCAAGGCCTAGCTTGCTTTTCTATTTGTACACCCAGTACTTAGCACAGTACTAAGGACATAGTAAGTGGTTTCTTAATAAAGTCTTTTTTATTCATTTATTCATTCACTCATTTAAAATAAGGCCGGGAATCCAGATTAAAATCAAAATCTCCTCGTTTCACTATGCTAAGCTGCTTCTTAAAGAGTGGACTTGAATCTTAGCCAGGATCTCTAATAAGTTACACACAACACCCAGGCAAGTCATATTTTAATTTAAAAAACAGTCATTATTTCAACTGTGTATTCAATTCCTTCTTTGAAGAAAACCAATCAATTAAAAATACACTGATATTACTACCATGAAAAATCTCCCACTCAAAGAAAGAGCCAATCAGTTCAGTGAGTCTTAAGGTTAAACCCCAACCATACGTATGTAAAGATCCCAAAGATCTCGTATGCTCTCTCAAGTCAAGTCTTAGCTCTCAGCTTGTGGCAAATGCTGATTCCAGGAAATGGAACCAAGGTGATAATCCCAATAATGAAACATGGAAGAGATTTCCTTTTACACAGCTGGATCCCACATCATCAAGACTGAAAGCTGACTCTGAACCCCTCCAGAAGACACCCCCCAGATTTCCCTTAAGATTAATGCCTTTGGAATGATGACATTAAAACATCGACTCCTCTGATAAAATCACGATATTCTCAGTTCAATGCCCCATCATTTAAGGGAGAGGGAATTAAGAATTAGGTAACAATAATCACAACAGTCCCTGTCTTATTCAGCATCATTAGGTCAGGAGCACCAAAGGGTTAAACGGATCTGACAGCTCATCCGTTCAGGAGTTCTCTTGTCATCTCCTTGCAGCCCATCCATGCCTGGCCAACCTGAAAAACTCTTGTCCACATCCCCCTGCAAATTTGCCACAGGACAGAACAAAATGCTAGTGAAAATCTTGAAGGCCTCTAAGAATTGTTGGGGCAGGACTTAGCTTAGACTGACCTATAATATCAAACTGAACCCCCCCATGCCTACCCTAAGGTACCTAACCAAGCATGCCTACTTGGTGCCTGCTTTTCTGTGCCCAGGCAGTGGCAGATTTAAAAATGAATGTGAATGGGTAGGCCCTGGCCTTTCAGGCAGACAAAGGTGAACTAGGAAGAAGGGAAAAAGCAAAAAAGATTTTTGTTACGGATGAAAGAGACTCCAAGTACCATTGAACTAAACAAAACAAAGCCTGAAGAGTTAGAGAACTGTCTGGCATCTCTAGTAAGCGGGAGGACAGGGCCTCACCCACTTCCTCAAGCTATGGATTACTGCCCCTCATTTTCACCCAAGAGTGCTTTGTCCTTGACTGCCTCTCTCCTGACGTCACAGCTGCTCTTGTGTGACTAAGACACCTAATCAAACCCAGGGTCCCATGTGTCCCATCCGTAGCCTCCCACCCTCGAGGAGGGGAGAACAGACACTTTTATCCGCTCTTGGCCCTAAAGGGGTCACTGGCTACTTGGCGCAGACATTTCATTCCATACCGCTGGAGTGAGCTCACGGTGGCAGGCACCAGTAGTTTGTTTCACAGCTCTCACATCTGTAAAACCTAAAGTGAGGTTGGGACCATTTCTTCCCCAGAGCTGTTCTAAAAGAGGCCAAATTAGACTAGCCCTCTTTCATTTTTTTTTTAGTTGTATCATTATCTTTTTATTTTACATCACCTACATTTCCTCCACCTACCCCTTCTCCTGAGAACAAATGGGAGAGGAAGGGGGAGGGGAGAGGAAAACAAAATGAAGGACTTACCATGAAATCTGCCATTATATGGAGGGTCCTACACCCACAATCCCTGACCTCTACAGAGAAGAGGAAGGTGCCCTCTCCCATCTCTCCTGAGGCAAAGCTCAGTCATTGCACTTCTGCACTCTTCTCTCTGAACTTCCTTCCAAACTGGACTTGAAGCCAAAAGACATTTTCATCCTGGCTCTGTTTCTTACCAGCTGTGACAATTGGGGAAATGCAATTCCTTTCTCTGGATTTTAGTTTCTTCATTCATAAATGAGATAGAAAACTTACATTTCAAGGCTCTTTTAAGGTTTACAAAGTACTTTTATCACAACAACTGTGCAAGTTGGGTAATGTTACTACAACCTCCATTTTACAGATAAGAAAACTGAGGAAAGGGGAGGTCCCTGTGCCCAAGGTCCCATAGCTAGTCAGTGGCACAGCTGGGATTCAACCCCAACCTGAGGGCTCTGACTGTGGCATTCTCAAATGCTGAGTGACCACTAATGAGAAAAAGCTGTCTTCACACTGCGGCTAGCCAAACGATCCACAGCAGAACCCCTTGGAGGTTGCCTTCACTGGTATCCAAGTGGGTATATGGGAAACCTATTTTCAGGAGAGCAGGAGCAGGTCTTGTTGGGCAGTCTGTTCAAGAATAAGACCTACTCCAAGGGAAATTGCAGAGAGGGAGAGAAGGGAAAGCAGATGAATGATCATGGGTGAGAGTCATCTAGTGCATCAAAATGCAGTAGAAAAGCCCGACTTATACCCCCCACTCCCAAAGAGAGGTATCATTTCCTAGGCAGCTTGTGATCATAGAGAAGGACAGACAGGCTTGCCTGGGAAGCTTATGCTCAGGAAGTGCCAAAGAAGGGTGTGAAGGCTGGCTTGACACATTCCGCCGCAGCAAGGTTAGAAAAGTAATAGGGCTGGCAGACTCAGTAGTTAGTGGCTCTTGGCATGGAGATGATCTACGACATCAGACAGGTGCTTTTACAGGCCACCTGCCAGCAAGCCTGCCAGAGCTACCCCTGGAAACAAAGTCTTGGGGGCCGCTGGGGAAGGGAGCTGAGGACAGTGGGCTATCTACTCCTCACAGTAACAAACGTATGCCTGCTTACTATTCAGAAAGCAAAGAATTCAGGGCTGAAGTAAATCACAAGCACATCATGGGCCAAGATGCTGCAGATTATATGCACTGTCTCACGGGAGATGAAGAGGCACATGAAAATCAATTCTAACAGCACACAGAGAATGATAAAACTCTCAATGTGGACAGATGTAAAAGCAAGTTCATACTGGCAGAAGAGAGAGTCCAGTCTATGAAAAGAAACCCAAGGGGAAGGCAAAGAGAAGGAAGGGGCACCATTTCAAAATGCCCCTTGCCCAGAAACAAGACTGAGATGCTTAGAAGAGGCTGGTCAAGTTTCTTCAGAAGCACCAAGAGATATACCATCACAATCTGTCATTTTCTAGGAAAATTTTCAAACTAAGATACTAAACCAATTGTACCAAGGGAGGAAGAACTACTTCCTGTTGGGTGCTTTCAGGGTTCTCAACTACTAGCCCCCCTCGAAGGTGCATGTGACAGAAACTGAAATTAGCACCTTCGGTTGAAAAAATACATCTTTCCTAGATCCCATAAAATAAAAGAATAGTTAGTCAACAGGCATTCATTAACTACGACTAGGTGCCAGGCCCTGTGCTAGACTCTGAGGACATAAAGAAAGCAGAAAACAATCCCTGCCTTCAAGAAGCTTACATTGTAATCAGGAAAACATGTAACAACACATAATAACATGTAACAACTGGGCACAAACAAGACAGAGATGAGAGCAGTTCATCCCAGAGGGATTCAAGATCACAAGTGAAGGAGCAGGAGAGGCTTCCTACAGAAGGCAGGCTTTGAGCAGAGGGGCCAGGGATACCTGAAGGCAAAGGGGTCAGGTGTGCCATAGGTACAGGGATCAGAGATTAAGGGTCATACTTGAAGAACAAGCCTGAGAAAGAGATGCTGAGTCACTGAATGCATAGAGGGTAGCAAAGCCACAGCCTGGGGCAGGAGATAGGAGCCAGGTGCCAAAGAGCTTTAAATGCCAAAAGGAGTCATTCGCTTGATCCCAGAGTTGTAAAAGGAAACTTGCTGAACAAGGGGCTGATAGGATCAGATGTAGCTTTAGGAAAATCAATTCTACAGAGCAGTGAGGAAGGCCTTGAAGTAGGGAAACCAGTTAGCAGACTACTGTGATTGTCCAGGCAAGAGAGGGGGAAGGCCCAAATGAGAGGGGAGGCAACTAGAGGACACAGACCAGAGACAAGATGAAGACCAGAGTCCAGATATGTGACCCAGGGAGACAGAGGCTGAGAGCCTCAGTGGCTACAAGGTCAGTGGTAAAAGGGAAGCCCAAAAGAGGGAAGGTTGGGGGGAGATGATAAGTTCTGTTTTAGAGACATTGTGTTTGAGATGCCATGTCCCAGGAATCAGCACATTCACACCCAGGAAACTCTATGGTGAACCTCAAGGGTTTCCCCACATACTCAGCAGATCAAAACCAGAAGCTTCAGCTGGAGCTCCAGCAGCAGCATCACCGCCAACCCTGGGGCACCTCCCAGGGCCTGTCCAGGGCTCAGGTTCCATGACCACACAAGTCTGTGAGGCTACTTTCGGCTGAAGTCTTGCAAATGAGAAATGAGGCTCTGAACTACATTCTTCTATGACTCAAGAGCAAAGGCATATTTTTAGTCAGCATCTGGATGCAAAAGAAGAACCTCTGTCTATTCTCCAAACAGGACAAGTTCCCCAGCATCATTCACTGAAAGTGACATTGGCCAAGATACTGGGATCAAAGCCAAACATTCAATAGCTCCCAGATACACAGACATTATTAGAGGATGGTCACCAGCACACTGGAGGCATAGTAAAATGAAGGAAGATCTCCAGGTCAGTTTTGTATAAAATCTGGAATGAAGTTGGGAAGATATCCTACCTGACATCATCATCATGGATATTTATGTAAACATTTCAATATTCACCAAGGGCTCTGAGGAAATGGGCCAAAAAAGTTTAATAATGTTAAAAGGATAATTTAAATTTCTAAGGATTTTTTTAGTTATATTTCCAGAATTATTTTAAAAAGAGAAAAAGAAATATATTTACATTTAAAAAGTGACTGTTCTCCAAACAATCAGGAAACATTAGAGTAGAAGCTTTTTGTTTTTATTTAATTCCTATAAAAAGATTAACCAGAGGTTTAAATGAAGGAGCCTCTAGTTTAGTAAAGTACATTTTTCAATCAATCAGTAAGGGCCTACATTGTGCCAGACACTATACTAGGAACTGGCAAAACAAACACAGAAAAGGAGCCTACCTTCTATCAGAAGAGACAATGTGCAGAGGTCACCATATACAGACAAAGAAGAAGGCATTTCCAGGCAAGGCACCAGCAGCTTCTGAATCCGACACATATCACACCATTTCAACATTAGGAGTAGAAGGAAGAAATTGTCCTTATCTTCAATCAGTCAATTTGCACTGATCAAACCCCAACCACATGCCATGCTAAACACTACAGATACAAAAACAGAAAGTGTCTGCCCTCAAGGAGATTATATTCTAACAGGAAGATACCACGTCTACATTAAGAATATCCAGTCTAGGAAGGACAGAATTTGGAACTCAGAACTTAAACAAAAAGTTTAAAATAATTTACATGTAATTGGGGTAAAATATTATCAAAAAAAAGAACAGATTACAAACAAGGTGGTTAGGGGAGAGGGCAGCAGATTGTGGGATGGCATGGAAGAAGGGGAATCTTTCTGCAGAAGGTAGCATTGAAGCTGAGTCTAGGAAAAAGCCAGGGGTTGTGGGATGTGAGAGGCCTGGGGTACAGCTGGTACAAAGGCACACAGACCAGAGACAGATCACAGTGGGTGCACAACAACCAGTGTGGACTGCAGAGTATGGGAAGGGGAGTGATGTGTAAAAAGATCAGAAAGAGGAGTCAGGTTGGGCAGAGCCTTGAGGTGGCACGGGGACCCCAAAACAGCCCAGCATGAGGTGGGAGGGCCTGGGTATCAGAGGAGAGGAGGGGGTGTACTAGAGAGACATGAGGGGCATGAGAAATGAGAGATAATGACTGTGGTACCATGGGCCAGCATTCTGCTAAGCACTTTACAAATATTATCTCATAAGAACCCTGGGAGGGGAGTAGTAGCATTATTAGTATCCTCAAAACTATAGCTGAGGAAACTGAGGCAACAGAGGATAACTTGCCCAGGGTCATTCGGGACCTGATGGGGGTTTTCTTGGCAGAGACACTGTAGTGGTTTGCCATGTCCTTTTCCAGCTCATTCTACAGATGAGGAAACTGAGGCAAACAGGGTAAAGTGACTTGTCCAGGGTCACAGAGCTAGTCAGTTTCTGAAGCAAGATCTGAACCCAGGTCTTCCTGACTTGACCTATCCACTTTTCCACTAGATGCCTCTATTGGGTGGATTTTCAGGAAAAGATGAATTCTCTTTTGGATATGTGGAAGACAGATGGAAGGAGACAACAGGGAAGGAGACAACAGGGAAAGAGTGTAATATGATCTCTTGGAGGGGGTCTGTGTGAGGAGTTCGCTGGAGCCGCATATAGTAAACACTTAAAACAAACACTGACTGACTACTTCAGAGAAGGGTCCAGGGGTGCAAGTGAAGCCCTTCCAAACTTCCAAGCTTGCTGTACTATGAAGTACTAGGATTGCACGGGGTGCCCCTGCGCGTGCACGCGAACACACACACACACACACACACACACACACTCCTGCCCATTGCCCCCAGCCACAACCTCCCATGAATTATTCCACGTTTTCTGTGTCCTGGCCCTTGGGCCCTCGGGGACAGGGGCAGCACCAGCCCTTAACACAAGGCCTGGCACACAGTAGGTCTTGAACCAATGCTGATTCCTAGAGGCCCCTTCGCGGAATGATTAAATACACACGTAAAAGTGTGGGGGGTACAAAAACTGTTCCGCTGAAACGATCATTTCAAAGGAAACGCTGCCAACAAGCACGAGTGGGGCACCTACTGTGTGCCCGGGCAGGGGCAGCCCCAGGGCCACAATAGGGGCCGGGCAGGCCCGCCCAGACAAGGAAGCCCCTCCCCGAGCCCTGACCCCGCCCCCTCCCCCACCCCCAGCTGCTGTCCTAACCTAGACCCTGCTGCCACCCCAAGGGACCCACCCCCAACCCAGACAAATGACCCCGCGTGACCTCAGCCTCCAACCCTCCCCTTTGCCTCACGTGACCACAACCCCCGGATCCTTTGACCCCGAGTGACCTCGCCTGATCCCATCCCCAATACCCCTCCTCGCGTGAACTAGGGGACCCCTGGCCCTCACGTGACCCCAGCCCCCCATGCTCCTGCTCCTGCATGAACTCACGTGACCTCCGGCGCCCCATCAACCCGTCCCACCAGTGACCGCGGCAGGGTGCGCACACGCACATCCCACGGCCACGCGCGCGCACACGCTTACGGACCTGCCTCGGATGCGGTCTGGCTCCGCTCCGCCATGATGGCTGTCCCTCGGCCTCGTCCCACGCCTCCTCGTCACGCGCGGGCACGCTCCACGCGCCCCCCGGCCGTGCTCCACGCGCCCCGCGCAGTTCCGTTCCACGCCTGCCCCGCCGCGCACCCCCGTGAAGATGCCGCGCCGCCGTTGCCTAGACGACCGGAGGTCGCCGGGACGAAACTCCGCCCCCTGGCGGAACGTGCCCGGAGCCCCGCCCCTTTCGCCGCACCTCCCTAGCCCCGCCTCTTATTCTGGCCCCGCCCTTCTTCTGACTTCCTTTCAGGGATCGCACGGGGAACTGCAGCCGAGGCCCCACCCCTCGGCGTGACCACGCCTCCCATGGTAGCATGGCCCCGCCTCTCCCGCACGCCCCTCGATAGGGAGCTGCCTTAGGAGAGATTTCCAAGACTTCGCCCCCAGTCCCTCCCCTGGCCCTTCCTCCCTCATCCCCGCCCCGCCCCCTGGACCCTGCCCTGCACCTGGTGCCGCACCTTGGACGCAGCCACCTGGGTTCAAATGCTGGCGTTCCTTTGCCCGGCTCCGCGAACCTCAAGAAGTCCCTTCCTCTACTCTGGGCCTCAGTTTATTCATCTGAAAAATGGGGCGCGAGACTTAAGTTGCCTGGAGGTTACTAAAGGTGCCGAAGACCATCTGAGCCCTTAAAAAGTCAGTGATGCAGCGACAACCACAGCCCGGGGGGTCTGAGCGCTAGAAAAGGGAAGAGAAATAAGGACAGGTGGACAGCAGCCAGGTTGTGCGAGCCCCTGGCAGTCAGGGTCTCATCTTAGGGGTCGTTGTGTTCGTCCGATTTCAGAGGACTCCCACATCGGAGAAACGATGACAGGACTTGCGCTGGACTTTGACTTGAAGGAGAGAGGGCTGTGCAGGTCACCAGCCTCACTTCTCCAGAGCCACCTGGGTCCAGGGACCTGATATTCATCAGGAATTTCTGAAGACATTCCTGGACTGGAGATAGCCCGGGATGTCCTGGGGGGGCCTTGACCTTTCTGGGTACTCACTTAAAGTGGATAATGCCCATTCAGTGAACAGGCCTCTTGAAAAGGTAGTCAGGGGGATGGCCCCTTTAACAGAAAAGAGAAAATACACAGATAAATCACTATGAAGGGCCAGGAGTGAATGAATGACTTTCATAATAAGACAATGAAGGCTGAGATGTAGCCTAGAAGATTATTTTGGTAGCTGTCGGAGGCAGATGGGTTGGAGGCTACTTCTTTGGTCTCAGTGAGAAGCAAGGAGGTTGGTGATCATGTGACCAGACACTAGATATGCTCTAAACTCAACATTCCTTCTCCTACTTCCTTGAATGACCAGTAGCCATTTCCCATTCCTGGAATGTACCCCCTCCTTATCTTCACCTGGTAGAATCGTTTCTTCTGCATTTAACTCACTTAACACCTCCTATATGAAACCCTCCCTCACTGCCAGCCACTTCAGCTGTATTTCCTCCCTCCTCCTTTGTCCTTATTTATGTAAATTCTCCACCTCCCCAGTAGAATGTCTGCTCCAAAGGATCGTAAATCTAGAACTGAAAAGAATCTCAAAGTCCATCTCATCCAACCTCAGCATTTTATAAACAAGGAAACTGAGGCAGGCTCATGGAAATTAAACAACTTGTCTAAGGTTACACAGGTTGTAAGCATCAAAGGTTGGATTTGAACCCAAATCCTCTGATTCCCAAGCCAAATTTCGTTCCACTGCTTAATTTTGAATTGACTTGTTGAACTGAAGGGGACAAATGTAAGAATATTATAGAGAAAAGATTCTTTACTATCTTTGTGTCATGGACCTCGTAAAGGGTCAGTCTTATGAAGCCTAGGGACTCCTCAGAATGTTTTTAAGTAGATAAAATGCAATATATAGAATTACAAAGGAAATCAATCATACTAAAATATAATATTTTAATGATATTACTCTTTTAATCAAAAGATTAAGGAAGGAATGGAGGAAATAAGCATTTACTAAGTACCAACTAGTACATGGTACCAGATGCTATGCTGTATAATTACTTTTTAATTAATTCTGTATAATTACTTAAAAATTATATTTTTACCTGGAAAGACTTACATGAACTAACCCCAAGTGGAATGAATAGGACATTACACGGTAATGGCAATATTGTAAGATGATCAACTGTGAATGACTTATTTATTCTCAGCAATACAGGGATCCAAGACAACTCTGAAGGACTTATGAAAAATGTTCTCCATCCCCAGAGAAAGAATTCATAGAGTCTGAATACAGATTGAAGAATAGGTTTTTTTTCCTTTTTTTTTATGGAGTTTTATTTTGGTCTGTGTTTTCTTTTACAACATGACTAATATGGAAATATGTTTTGCATGAATACACATGCATAACTTATGTCAAATTCCTTGCCTTCTCAATGGGGGTGGGGGGGGGGTGGGGAGAGAGGAAGAGAGAATTTGAAACTCAATTTTAAAAACAAATGTTGAAAATTATTTTTACATGTAATTGGGGAAAAATAAAATACTAAATTTTGAAAAAATAAAAAATGTTCATAGACCCAGGTTTAAGAACCCTCCTTATAAGAGGTCATTGATAAGACCTTACCATTCATTCATTGTTAATGTGAGTTACATGTACTCTATAGGTCCAGCAAGAAAAGGGGCTAACTCTAGTATCCCTAAGTAGACAGTTCACTTTGGAGGAGTCTAGAACTATAGTGTAGCACTGTTAAGTCTGATGGCCCTAGATGAATGAAATACTGAACAGATGATAAGGGATTCTCTCTCTTTGGACCTCAAGGACATTTCAGGAAAGTCTAAATATCAGGGCAGGCAAGAGTCACTGGAGAAGGAAGGAGAATTGCCTTGACTCTGTATGATCTTCTGGGAATCCTTTTCCTCTTTTGCTTTCTTTCCATGGTGTAAAGAAAAATCTGTCCTGTATTTGATGATAGATAGACTTTATATACATATATGTGTGTGTGTGTGTGTCTGTGTCTGTGTCTGTGTGTCTGTGTGTGCATGTATATGTGTGTATACAATAGATTATATATCATTATATATACACATATATCTTTATAAGTGTATACATATACAGATTGATCACATATATCTTTATTATATATACATATATCTTTATTAAATATGTATACATACACATAGATGGATAGAAAGATCTGAGTGCTTGCATGAGAGATAAGAGGGAGATCTGAGGGCCCTTTTCACTCAACTTGTAGAGACTAGACATGAGTTATATCCTGGTATTCTCAAGAGGAAACCCTGAAGAATCTCCCTACCTATGCACAAACCCAAGATTGTCAGGTATCTCAAAGTGTTTATGACTAGGACAATGACGCACAGATTAATAGGAAACCTCTCAAATAAATCATTACATTACTGTGTAAAATGGACATCAACTAGAGAATGGGCTGGACCCAGGATTACATAATAGGGGGAGTTTATTACTTTGAATTTACTCAGTTCGTATTTTGTGGAACTTAAGCTCCTTGAGGGCAGACTGTACAGCTCCTGTCATTGTATCCTCAGTATCTAGCACAAAGTACGTACTTAATACATGTGTGTTTAGATAAATAGGACTGAACCACATTTGGGAATTCAATCCAACAAACCTTTTTTTTGTTTTATTAGTTTCTTCTGTGTTCACGGCCCTGGTTTACATGCTAGGGCGAAAAAGACAAAAAGGAAGTAATCTCTGCCCTCAAGGTGCCTACATTCTACAAAGGGGAAACAGTATGGACATAAAGAAGCAAATGGCAAGACAATCTGATGTGTGTGTATGTGTGTGTGTGTGTGAGAGAGAGAGAGAGAGAGAGAGAGAGAGAGAGAGAGAGAAAGAGAGAGAGAGAGAGAGAGAGAGAGTGAGTGTGTGTGTATGAGAGCAGAGGAACAGTTGCCTGTAAAAGGGGACACCTGAGTCTTGAAGGAAGACAGGAGTTGTAAGTAGTGAAGCTAAAGAAGGACTTCATTCCAGGCATGCCAAGACCCAAGGTAAGAGATGCCATGTCAAGTTTAGGGAACAATCAACAGACTGGTTGGATTGGATTATAGTGTACCTGAAAGGAATGAATGGAATGAATGAATGAAAGGAATGAAATCACATTGGAAAGATAGGTGGAAGCCAGAATGTCAAAGGCTTTAAGGCAAGGGCTTATTTTCCTTCTTGAGAGGCAGATAGGTGACAGAGTATGGGACCTGGACTCAGAATTACCTAAGTTCTAATTCTGCCTCAGTCACTTGCTAGCTGTGTGACAAGTCATTTCACTGCTGCTTGCCTCAGTTTCCTCAGTTTTAAGGTGGAGATGGTGACTTCTGACTTTCTTCCCAACTCTAAATTTATGACTCTTTAAGAATGTTGAACTTGTTCACTGTTGCAAAAACAAACTCTTATTTCTATAGCATCAGAGTTCTCCTAATATCTTATGGCTGCAAAATCTGGGGTCCCATCATAAACCAAGACAAAAAATATGATTGGCATTATTGTAAGCATTTACAGTACATTTAGGAAACCCTACCCCTACCCCTCCCAAGTCATATTTCATGGTACTCTATGGGTCTGCATTCAAGCATTAGAACTTTAGGTCACAAGTCCCCTCCCCCAACAATGTAATCAATCAGTAACATTTTATTGAGTTCTACTACAGGCCCAGCACGGTGCTAGGTCCTGGGCATACATATTAAAAATGAAAGTGTCCTTGTCCTCAAAGACTTCACATTGCATGATGGGGTACAAGATGTGTATGAATCAGAATAAGCTCCCCCAAAGAACCACAGTTTTATAAATATTCACTGATTATAATGCTAGAGCTTAAACCCAGAGAAAGGGTTGAAAAAATATACCTCCTTCCTCCTTTTGCAGAGGTGGGGGACTGTGAGTGGGATATGTTGCATACACTGTCAGACAGTTATGAATTGGTAGATTTCATCTTATCATTTTTATTCTTTGTTACCAGGAATGGCTCACTGTGGGGAAGAGGGGGAGGGATCTATTCAGAGGAGAGGTGAAGGCAAGATATCAAAATGAAATAAGATATCAGAAATAAATATTCGTCAGATTGAATTAACACAGTGCTAGGTTTGGAATCCAAGGACCGGGGCTAGAATCCAGGCTTTGCTGTGGGAACTTGGTCAACTCACTGGACCTCATCTATAAAACAAAAGGGCTAGAGTAGATGAGGGTTAAGTTTCCTTCCAAAGCCAAAGCCCATGATCCTAAAAAGGGAGATTAACAGACAGACCTTGCCTTGATCCCATCTGAGAAGTCTTCTTCCTCCAGAGGTCCCATCTCTGCATCTAGGGAAGTCAGCCCAAGATCCTGCCTAACCCAGAGCCAGATCTTTCTCCTCCTGGGAGGCCTAGCCCAGGGCCCACCATCATTTTACAGCTCACAGGCCTGGCTGCATTTTCTGGCAGCTCCAAAATCTTGGGGGACAAAGACCCCCCTGGAGCTTGTCTGTCTGGGTGCTGTCAGTATTTCAGACCTGGTCCCCCTCAGCTGCCAGCTCTGCCCACTCTGTTGATGACTCATGCCCTAGTTCCTCCCTCCCACTTGCCAGGGAACTGGTCCTTCCCTCAAATCCCATCTCACAGTTTTTCAATATCCCAGTGCTTACTCGTACAGTACAACTTCCGCCCACCATCGCAGGAGGGAGGCTTCAGCAGAATACAGAGAAATGGAGTCAGACCCGACATTTATATGATGGTTTAAGTCTGCAAAGTGCTTTACCAGGTTTTGGGTCCAGATACCTCCTGACTGTCTATGAACCTCTCCGTCATCCACCCCAGATGCTCTGTTGCCCCATTCTGTCTAGCACCTTGACCCTTAGAGACATGGAACACCCTCCTCATCCTGGCATTCAGTCATTCTCTACAACTAGAGGGACCTTAGGGGCTATACAGTCCAGCATTCTTATTTGACTGATGAGGAAACTGAGGCTCAAGGGGCTGCATAGGGTCATAGACTTAGAACTGGAAGGGATCTTAGAGGTCATGTTATTCAATCCTCTCATATCATAGATGAGGAAACTGAGGGCCAGAATGATTAAATGATTGCCCCAGGTCTTACAGGTACTAAGGAGCAAAGTTAGGATTTGAAGCCAGGGTCTCTGACTCCAAACCCAGCATCCTTTCCATGCAGTCCCTCCTCAGGGGGGAGTTTGTCCTAGGTCTTTGAAGCTCTCCAATCCAATCCAACAAGTGTTTTATTTCTGAGAGCCAGCCTTGCTCAGAGCCAAGAGGTGGGCAAAAGATCACAAATGTGACCTTTCATGATTCAGACACGTGAAGACATAGATGGGTTGGGACAGTTACTAGCGTCCAATTTAAATGAGGAAAGTGAGGTTTGGGAAGGTATCAGACAACAAGCTTGTTCTCTTTGGTCCCAGAGAGCAGGAGCAACACAGAGAAGTTTGAGAGAGATCATTTCAGATAGACAGACAAGAGTTGACAAGATTCGAATGGGTAGAGTGGGGTCTTCCAGCAGAGGTGGGGGACTACTTGTCCAAGAGGTTGGAATGGACATGAGAGATGTCTCAGATCCTTCTTACTCCAAGATTCTGAGACTTCCTGTGCTGAGAGAACTAGGAAATAACTACTGAGACGGACTCCAACTCCATCTCTGGACTCAAAATGACGCCAGCCATTATTCCTCTCATCAACTCACCATGTGAATTCCCTAAGAGGAGAAAACCCCGAGTCTTCTCTGGAAAAGGGGAGGATAGAGTTAGGTGGGCTCTGAGGTCCCATACAGCTCCAGCCCCTCTGACTTCTTTTTAAAAGGTCATAAAAACAAAGGCCCACTACCAGTAACACCACCAAACAAGGCCACCACTACCACCACCACCACCACACAAAACAAGACAGTGGGGGATATGGGGAACATAGGGAGGGGACAGAGGGAGCTGCTCCCCAGCTCCAGCAGGACAGCACAGGCCAATGTGACACAGCAGTCTCTGTAATTCTGAGCCAGGAGACTCCAGAGGAAAGGAATACAGGAAATGAGGGGGTGGCAAGATGTGGCATTCTGTTTTTTCTCTCCCAAGGCTGTAGTCTAAAGAGATTTTCTATGTGTCTCACCACACAGCTCTGCGCTGAAAGTGTCTGAGAGAGGACTCCTACAGAGGACCCCAGGGTGTCTTCCTCACCAGAAATGTAGACTCCCCACTGGGGCTCCTGAGGAGGTTTCTGTCCACTGTCAAAGAAAGGCCTCCCTCTGGGTTCCCTGTTGCATCTGTTTCTGTAAACACTCATGGCCCCCGTTTCCCTATCCTCCCCAGTCCCTGGCCAGTCAGGAGCCCCCTCTGCAAATGCGTTAATTCATTCACTGAGCATAGAGATAGAACCAGAAAGGACCTAAGAGACCAGAGAAGAACAGAATCTTAGATCTGGAATTGGACGAACCTCAAGGGCCATCTAGTCTAGCATCCTCATTTGACAGATGAGGAAACTGAGGCTCCAGGGGACACCACACAGGATCACAGACTTAGAACTGGATAGGACCTTAAAGATCATCTTGTCCAACCCTCTCATTTCACAGCCGAGGATGCCGAGGGCCAAGATGATAAAATGATTGCCCTAGGTCACACAGGCACTGATTGGCAGAGATGAGATTTGAACCCAGGTTCTCTGACTCTAGACCCAGTGCCCTTTCCACTGTACCAAGCCTTTCACAATCCTCAGTCTACAGAATTTAGTTAAAGCACTTGAAAGCTCTCCAATCCAATCCAACAAGCATTTATCAATGAACATTTATTAAGTACCTACTATGTACTTGACACTATGCTACCACTGCAGTGCCTACTGTGTATAAGGCACAATACTAGGCACTAAAAGCATCCTGTTCTCAAGGACATATTGGGGGCAAGGGAAGATATCTGAAAACAGATCAGTACAGACATGTTCACTTGAGAAGAAAGCAGTAATTCAGGCATCAGGCATTTCCCATAGGAGAGAGTATACGAGCTAAGCCCTGACTGAAGCATAGGTGGAGGTGAGTAGGGAGAGCATCCTAGGCACAGAGAGCAGGCAGGACAATGGTCCAGAGATGGAGACAGGATGCCAAGTTCAGGAAAAAGTAAATACACCAGTTTGGCTGAGATATACAGCACATGTCAAGGGGTGATATTCTGAATGCCTGGAAAAGTAGGCTGACATCAGATGATCAGGTCAAAGCCACAATGACTTAATAGGTGCTTACTGTATGCCTGACCCATAAATGGAATTCTATCATTCATCCAATCAGGCTTCTGATGAGCTGTGATTCTAGCCAAAGGAGCTCTTTCCCTCCAATGCTACAGAATGCAGCCTATTCACCCTGAGCATCCTGGAGGATTCTCTATCTCCTCTCCCCACCCAGCATCCTGGGGGGTTGTAAGGAGACATGGGCAGCCCTGCATCTCCTTATAAGTTTGCCCCATCTTATTTGTCTGATCACTTCAGGGCAACTTCATGCCCGATATGTTGCATAATCCTCAGATAAATGAGATGACTCCTAGTTTATTATAACTAAGAATGTTTGAAAAAAATTAAGTGAGAAAAGGGAGTGAGAGGAAAAAGTAGGAAAAAACCTGGGTTCTGGCCAGGTTTGCCACCTTATCTGCTGGGCAGCCTTGAGCTCTGAACCCTAGTTTTCTCATCTGCCCATAGGGGGTGCTAGACTATAGAATACTTACTCTTGATGATACCAACGAGCATTTATGTAGCGTTCCAAAATTTGCAAAGTACTTTATATATAGAATCTCATTTGATCCTCACACTAACTAGTAGGAGCTGGTGCTAGCCCATTTTACAGATGAGGAAACTGCAGCTGAGCAGGGTTAAGTGACTTGCTCAGGATCACTCAGTAGTGTCTGAGATAGGATTCGACCTCTGTCTGCCCAGATGGGCTCTTAGATCCCTCCCAATTCTAAAATAACATCCATGACTTTTCCTTCTTCAGATTTTATTAGAGTATTTTACTTGTGTCTAGAGAATCTTGGCCCTATTGTATTCTTCCTTGGATCAGACCAGTTGATTCCCCCGTCATGTGTTGCTTCCCACCATTCTATCCCCAGAATCATGGGGTCCTCCACACAGTAGGTGCTTATATGAAATGGTCCTGACTAGTCTATCCCATTCAATTCATCAAGTATTTATTAGGCCCCCAATGTGTGCAAGGCATGGAGCTAGATGCGAAGGAGCCAAAGACAAAACCCAAGAATCTCTGGAGGACCTTCCAGTCTATGGGGGTGGGGTGAGGGAATAATAAGTCATAGAAAATTAAATTCCAAAATACAATTTCTTTTGGGAGTAATAACCATAATAACTAATATTCATATGGTGCATTAAGATTTAAATATACTTTCCAAATATTAGCTTAGCTTATCCTCCAAGCAACCGTAGGAGGTAGATGCTATGCTTAGCTTCATTTTACAGATGAGAAAACTTAGGTACTCTCTACCCACTGTACCACCCAGTAACTGGCAGAGAGGATGCAGGGCAGAGGAGTTGGGACTAGCTTCCTGGAGGAGTTGGCACCTGAGCTTAACTTCAGAAAAGCTTGGGGTTCTGTGAGGCTAACAGAAAGAACCCCAGGTCATGTGCATGGGGGCTGCAGGTAGACGGTTGTGCCCAGGGAATGGTTAGCAGGATGGTTTGACTGGAACGCTCCAAGGGAAGGCCATGTGACAAACCAAAGGTCAGTCAGAGTCTGATTGTGAAGGGCTTTGAGGTGGCAAGCGGGAACCAGTAGGGTTTCACCCCAGCCTTGAGGATAATAGAACTTGACAGCTATCTCCAGGATGGGCTGTAGAGGGAAGGGAGATACACCAGTAAAGTCCAGTGGAGAGGTGACAAAGGCCGGGCCTACTCTGGGGAGTGGGCAAGATCAGAGCAGAGAAGGGGACCAGTGAGAGAGACATAGTGGAGAGAGCTTTGGGGAGAAAATGGGGAAAAGGTGCTTTGGAATGGAAGTTGTGTTCTTAGCTGCCACGTGGGCATAGGCCTTATTTTTAATCATTTCACATTTCTAACATGAATGAAGGTTTGCAAAGAACCTCAAAGACAGGATTTCATTCTCTCTTCCCCACAATCCTACCAGGAAGGAGGCCCCATTTGACAAAGGAAGAAACTGAGGATGGAGAAATGAAGAGACTGACTCAAGACCATGTGCCTGGCTGGAGAAGGGAGAGAAGGGGCTGTTTCATTTTAGTCTGTATTGACTAAGAGGGAGTCATTTGCCCAGGATCCTGTAGCTAGATGGTACCAGAGTTAGGATTTGAATCCAAATCTTTCTGATTTCAAGGTTGGCCTTCTAGCCGCTGTGCCATGCTATCTCTCAGAGTGGTTGATATCTGGATAAATGCAAAAGCACTTATTTCTTCCTGTAATCTGTCCACTCTGGGAAGCGTAACTAAGCCAGCATCCAGATGCCTTCTTTTCTAGAAATAGCATTTTGCTATGCCAGGGCCCAGCCACGGAACCTCTGGTAGAAGGAAACCCTGGGACCAGGAGACAAGTTCAAATATTTAGCAGAAAGTCTACTGGCCGAGTAAAGTCTATAGGGCTGGACTTGGTGTCCATTTATTCTCAAGGAGAAAATTTTATCTTTTAAAATTTAAATTTTTACTTTTTCAAAAGTAAAAGAGCTTTTAAAAAAGCTCTCCTTCTAGAGAGGCTGACGCTTCTCAGCCTTCTGGTTGGAGTGACTCTGTGATACTGTTCATTCCTTCCACTTTCTTCTCAGCTTCCACGGGAAATGGGAGATCACATGTTCCTTCCTTTGCCCTTTTCTTCTGGTCAACAGGGGAGAAACATGCATGAGCATGCACACACACACGCACACACACACACACACACACACACACACACACACACCCCATTTCTTGGATAATCTTCTAAGACGAAAAAGCCAGTCTCTATGTACCCAATTATCACCTTTGATATTCAGGGAACTCTCAGAATCAAAGCAAAAACTCAGACTCACAGATGACAAAAGGCAGTACTGACTTCAAATTAATAACAGGCCATTCCATTGATAATAATGAAGAAAACATGAGAAAATTCTAAAATAAAAATTCCTCTGTCCAAGACAATCAGGAGCGCACTCTCTTGGCGCTGGATGGGAACTTGGAGTGTGAAGTCTGGTCTGTTACTGAAGAATCTCTTCTCCAGCTGTCTTAAGTATCTGGAAGGGTGTCTAGAAGAGGAAGGGTGAGCTGCTCAGCTCAGAGGGCAGAACCATGAGAGAGGTAGGGAAGCCCAAGGAGGTTTAGACAGGGGCCAAAGTGTGGATTGTCCTAGTGGACTCTCCATAGGAATGTTAGGAAGGTGTCCTTCTTTTGCATTAATGCCCTGGGACTGGACAGGATTGGATATGAGGGATGACAAGCATCCCAGAAACTGGGATGTTTACTTGTTAGAAATGAGGATTCAGAGGGATAGAAGAGCTGGGCTCCCATGTAGACTGTCATATAGAAAATATTGATAGATCTAATCTCATGAACCAAAGCTCTTTGGGGGAAGGATCCTGAATCATTGTTAAGTGAGTAAAGGGGCCCTGAAGTGAAGAGCTTTGATAACACCTGAATTCCACCACCTAGTCATAGGAGCAGGGAAACCCTATAGTCAGAAGGGACCTCACAAGCTAGCTCATCCCACTTCCTCATTTTACAGATGGGGGAAACTGAGATCCAAGAAAGTTAAAGGACTTCTCCAAGGTCCTACAGGTAGTAAGAGATTGAGAAAGAATTTAAACTCACTTAAAATGTATCCTGAAGGATGGGCATTCTAATGCAGCATCACCAGCTAGAATGAGGCCTGCTGGTCTCACCCTTCACTTCTCTTCATTATTGGCCAGGTTCTTTTCTATCCATAAATAATTACTTCTCTCATTCCCTAAGCACAAATCATAATTGCCATGGAGCACCTGAGACCAACTAGAATATTTCATCTTTGTACAAAGGCTAAGACATCTCCTCCCAGCGCTAACATTCCCTGTCCTAAGGCCCCTTCCAGCTATGATATTCCCAGCTAGGACATTTCCTGTTCTAAGGTCCCAGCTCTGACATTCCCTGTTCTAAGACCCCTCCCAGCTCTGACATTCCTTGTTCTCAGGCCCCTCCCAGCTCTGATATTCCATGTTCTAAGACTCCTCTCAGATATGAAACTACAAGGGACCTCAGAGGTCATTAAGTCTAATAGCCTCATTTTACAGAGAAGGAAACTGGACTCCCAAAGAAGTGGAAGTGACTTACCCAAGTCATACAGTGAGTAAATAGCAAAGTCAGAATTCAAGCCCAAGCCCTCTCTTTGCAAAGCTATCAATCTTCCCACCTCATTCCCTCTCAGTTATCATGAGTACACAGACAAAACTGAGTCAGAGAGAGGTGAAATAACTTGCTCAGGGTCACACAGGTAGGGAGTCTCTCAAGTTTGGTTCTGAACTCAGGTCTTTTGGATGCCAGGCCCAGCTCTCTATCCACTTCTGACAGTTCGCTGGGGAAGAGGTCAGAGGCCCCAGAGGGTGGAAGGAGGAGAAGTGGTTGGAGAGAGGTCAGTGTGAGGGGGTGTCCAGGGAGCTGACTGGAGAGGGAGCAGATCCCTGTCCTGGAGGCCTTGCTCCCAGTATGTTATGGGGTTAATTTCTGAGTATAGACTAGACTAGATGGTTTCTGGGATCCTTTCCCCAACCCAGAATTGTGACTCTATAAGTGTTCTTCCAAGTGTCAGTGTTTTTTTTTTAAAACAAATGAGTGAGACCTTCATGATAATCTCATATTCTGTTCTGTATTTATGTTTGGAAACAGGAGCCAGGACGCTGGAAATCCCTCCCCAGTTGTCTGAGAACTACTTAGAGGCATCCAACGTCAGGGCTGGGAGGGGCCTTAGGACAGGGGATGTCAGGGCTGGGAGAGGCCTTAGGACAGGGAATAAATATCAGAGCTAGGAAGGGCCTTAGAACAGGGGATGTCAGCTGGAAGAGACTTTAATAGGTCAACAAGCCCAACAGCTAACTTTTACAGAGGAAAAAGCTAAAGTACAGAGATTAAGTGGCAGACCCAAGACCCACCGCTAGTGAGGAGCCCAGTTGGAGCATCGTTACCATTATCTTCTATTCCTGCTGAATTCTAGACCTTAAGCTAATTAATTAAGAAATTGAGAGGCAGAGATTTCAGTAATGAGGCTTTAGCAGTCCATCGGTGGCCCCATCTCCAGGCTTCAAGGGCTCAGGGGATTGCAGAGATGCTCTTGATGAGTTGGTCCCAACAGGCAGGAACAGGACAGGTGGGAGGTGCCCCCAACAAATCAGCTGCTCAGGTGGGGCCAGCCCTACAAACAAAGACTTGCAGGTGCCATTATAATTAGCAGACACAAAGAGCAAGTAAGTCCTTTATGAAACCGAGTCTTTATATGAAATCAATCCCTGCCCCAGAGCCTGGGAATTGCCTTGTTGTGGAGAAGGGTAAGTGACCATCTTCTACCTAATTCTGTTTTGTTCGGTGACGTTAGGGAAGAAGGGGGTCTCAGACTTCCCTCTTCCACCCCAATCACTGAGAATAATGAGACCTTTTTAAGTACTTCCTATGAAATTGGACAAAGAACTAGATGTAAAATCAGGGTCTGCTTGGGGAAGAGCGCCTGTTTTTACAGTGGTCCATATGTGTGGTCCTTCCAGCCAGCTCATGTTGTTACCCAATTCTGGGTTTAGAGAAACTTTCCTCACTATGTGGCCATTCAGTTTTCAGTTCAGTGTGTGTGATCCCAGAGAGATCTGGGGCCAGATAGCCATCTTCCCCTACACGATGCTGGCTCTACTTTCAGAGATTGGAGGGAGCCCCAACAGGTAACTTCATCTCTCATGGTCCATCTGTAAAGTGGTCTGGGTGCACCCACTAGCCTCCTAGAACACACCCAGCTCTACCTCTAGGATCCTCAGTGACTTTTCCCAAATCATACGTTGGCACACCACGTCCCAGTCCCTTAGATTATGGGTTGAAACAGGAAAATTGAAAAGGCAGATTCAGGCTTGATGCCAAGAAATATTACCTACCATGCAGTGTTTTCTAAAACTGGAACAGGTTGCTTTTGGAGTGGTTAAGGTTAGGGTCCTCCCCATCAAGTCAATGCTGAAGGATTCAGGGTGATTGTGATGGCAGGGATTCATTTGTCAGGATATGGGTGGGACCAGAAGTTTCCCTTTCAAATCTCCTATAATTCTACAACTCCAACAATGGAGACAAGAGTTGGAAAACAGAAGCTCTTTCTGCTTGGTGTGGATTTTCCTAACAATTGTAAGGAGACCTTATAAACTCCAAGTGCAAAATCGAAGCCCCCAGTGTGGCCAGTGAAAGGCACGATAAATGGAAACCCCAAATGCTTTCCTCTGAGGCAGCGGAGGCAGACCTGGAGGGCACACAAGCAGAGAAGTCATCGCTTCTCCGTGATAGGCCAGACTTGGGACATAAAAACAGGCAAAGACCAGTCCCTGGTCTCAAGGACCTCCCATCTAATGGGGGAGACAATATGAGAACAAAGTACAGACAGGTATGAATTGGAGAGAATCTCAGGGGGGAGCTACAGGCATTAAGGGGGCTACGGAAAACCTTTTTGCAGAAGATGGGATGTTAGTTGGAACTTAGAGGTAGCTAGTGAATCCAAGAGGTGTCGGTGAGGAAGTTTGGGGGACAGTCTGTGAAAAAGACCAGAGTCAGGAGATAGAGGCTTGAGCTGGGGGAACAAGAAGGCTGGTGTCACTGAATCACTGAGGACAGAAAGGGAAGAAGGCATAAGGAAATGTGGAAGGTAGAAGGGCGCTGCGTGATGAACATCTTCGAATGTCCAACAATATTTTATATTTGATACTGTAGGTAATGGGAGGGACTGGATTTACTGAGTGGATGACTAACATGGTCGGACTCCATGCTATCTAGGGGAAGGGAGAAAAGTTAGAAATCAAAATCTTAAAGAAGTGAATGTTCAAAACTAAAAAGAAATAATTAAAAAGCTCCATAGTATTTAAGAGTATGAATGTCCTAAAAATTCAGTTTATTTCTTTGGACAAGACCTCATTCCTCCAAAATTTGAGCTTTCTAAAATATGTCCTAATTCAGAAAACTCCTGGTTTGCCCAAGTTCCTCCACGAATGTCTTAATGTTCAGGTACATTTTGGCCACTTCTGACACTTTCAAGGGAAAAGAGAGATAGGTTTGAAATGAAAGGTTCAAGGGTCTGGTGCTAGAAGGGACCTGAGAGGCCACTATTTCTTTGTTTGACAAATAAGGAAATTGAGGCACAAAGAGGGAGAGGGATTTGCTCAGGCTATCACAGCTGAGGTTCCAAATTAGGTGTTCTGAGTTCAAATCTGAGTCTTCTTCCCCTGCTTCTCAGAAAGGAGCAGGAGAAAGCTGGGGACCAGCATTAGCCATTCATGAAACCATAATGACTGTGGTCAGAGAAGTTGCCTCCTGTATAAGCGGGTCACTTTCTAACTGTTGGAAAGCCCTTATCAGGGATGGACGAACAAAAGAGGGAACTGCATGGTAGGTAGCATAAGACACTTAGGATCAGGAAGACCAAGGGGTTCAAATCCCCTATCTGGCCCCTTCTAGTTCCAGGACCCTGCATAAGGCAATCCCCTCTGAGGTTTTGTTTTATTGACTCTGTAAAATGGGGACAATAATTCCTGTGGAGCCGATTTCACAGGGTTGTCAGGCTCCAATGAGTAAGTTTATGGAAGATTGTGCAAACTTTGAAAGGGCTGGCAAAACTTCAGGGTGACATAGACATCCACTACCGTTCCCTTTGCTCAAAAAATCCCCTGATAGATTCAAGTCAAGTAGACAACTTGGGATCTTTCTGTCCTTCTTTTCCTAATCACTTTCAAAAGTTCTTCACTCCTAAGCTGGGGTCTGTGATTCTAACATATGGGTCACTTGTGGTAATCCCAAAGAGGGGACACAGAAAACACAACAGAGGAGAGGATTCAGGATAGCAGGAGCAGCCCTGACCTTGAGTTGTAAGACAGTGGGTCCTGGAGTCAGGAAGACCTTTGCCATCTTGGACATTCACTAACTGTAATGAGGACAGGGATTCTTCATTTTCCTTTGTATCTCCAGGGTTTAGCACAGAGCCTGGCACATAGTAAGCAGCTAATGAATGTTTGTTGATTGGGGATCATTATCTTCAGTGTCATTTACATCAAATGGGATGGTGTCTCTCTGTGTAAGACAATTGGCAAACTCTAAAGGGATATAGAAATTTCATCTTTTATTGCTGGGGTTAAAGATTATTTCCCAAACTATTGTTTCTTTAATTCATTTTGGCAAACACTTGTCATCTATGTCAAGAGGAGGGATATGTATAGATAGATAGATAGATACATATGAATGTAAAAGATATATATTTTGGGGGACTGGAGCTTTTCCATTGAATCATGTTTGCCAACTCTTATCCCACAAGCAGAGGTTTCCTGGAGTGTCCATGCGGGAAGGGATGACATTTGGAGTCTAGAATCTCAAAAGGTGACAAGAATGATAACTGCATGGCAAGACTTAGGCAGCACTTTTCATCTGTAAAATGAGAGATGACAAAGAGGAAGAGGAGAAAGGAGGAAGAAAAAAAAAGAAAAGGTGAGGAAGAAGACAGAGGATCTTAGATTTAGTGCTGTAAGAGACCTGGGACCATAGTCCATTCCTTGTCATTTTACAGATGAGGAAATTAAGCCATAGGGGTTGGGTTTTTCTGTTGTGCCTGACTCTTTGTGACTCCATTTGGGGTTTTCTTACCAGAGATTCTGGAGCAGTTTGCCAGGCCTTCTCCAACTCATTTTACAGATGAGAAGCTAAGGTAAAGAGGGTGAAGGAACTTGCCCAGGGTCACACAAGTACTAAGTGTCTGAGGCCCGATTTGAACTCAGGAAGATGAGCCTTCCTGACTCCTATCCTGGTTCTCTCTCCACTTCACCACCTAGCTGCTCTAGGGGGTTGGAATAGATGAAGTCTATTTAAATAAACATAATTTTTATTGCCTCCTTACCTTGTTTAAGGACCTCAGCCCACTAAGTCAGACCTAAGAAAGATGTGCTATGTATATGGACATGTATCCTAAAATGTTTGTGATGGCACACAAGAAAGACCCAGACTGTCCCAGGAAAATAGAGAAGAGGAACACTTTTTCAGCTGGAGAGAGAGGGACAGAGATCGGGGAAGGCTTCTTGAAGAGGATTCTGAGAAGCATGAAAAGAGCAAGGAGGGTGGTGCAGGTATAGGACCAGCCTACATAAAAACATGGAGGATGGAGATGACGGGCTAATCTTGGAGAGGAAGGTGGAGTCAGACCACGGACGGTCAGACCCACGGGTCAAGGAGTTTGCAAGATGGAATCCCTGAACACCCCATAGGGGTGAGTGCACTTTAGAAGCTTGGCTCTGCTGTGAGCTTCCTTTGTGGGCTCAGACTAAGCGGCAGTTGCTTAGATCGTCTATCCATCCCCGGGGTATTTATCTCAGAGGGGCTTTGTAAACTTCAAACGAGCCAATAGAGGCAAAGCACCGTGGAGCATCTCAGCGTTAGAGCAAGGTGAGCTATTACTGCTCCAGACTGAGGTGGTGGGTGGGACTGGGCCCTTTCTAGCTTTGAATCCTGGGGCCCAAGTCAGATACCTGATCACACCTGGGCTGCTTTAGGCATGTGCCCCTGGCAACTGCTGGGTGAAAGGTGGTGGGGCTCCGAGAGTGGAGAGAAGAGGGGCGCTGTGCAGGGGCACAAGACTGAGCAGAGAGCAGTTCGGGGGAGGGCATGGGGACGCAGAGGAGCACTCTGGAGGCTGCCAGCCTAGGGGCCTGGGAGGAAGGTGGTGTCGCGGGCACAAGAAAACCACTTCCAGTCTGGGAGACAGAACTGGAGCTTCTCGTGGGACGTCCCCTCAGAGCCAGCCCCCCGGCAGGCAGGTGGTGGTGACGGGCGCTGTCTATACCGATTTGCCAGACAGCTGTGTAGGGTGGTAATTGAGCTCAGGGGAGCCGGTGAGATCACCACCGGGAGAAGAAAGCCCGGGCACAGGAGGGCACAGGAGGGCACCCTCCGAGGGGGAGAAAGAGAACAAGCCCGAGCAGGGATGATCGGGGAAGTCGGAGCAGAACCGGGGCTTGGCCCTCGAGGCACCCGGGTGGGGAGGGGGCATCGAGGAGGAGGAGGGTGGCCAGCCTGGTCCGGAGCCACCAGGGGCCTGGAGGGTGGGGGTGGGGGAAGGCGCGGGCACTTGGCGGTCTTCCCCGGGCCTCACTTTCCTCCTCTGTCCTTGGAGCTCGGGGACCCCCACTCCCCCCACCCCGTGACCAGGCCCGCCCTTCTGGGGCTACGGCCCCTTCCGCCTAGGGGGCTTTAGGAGGGGAGGGGGAGCGTGGGTCCAGCTCAGCCCTGCCGGGGCTCTGCCCCTGGGACGCCACGTGGGCCGCACGTGCGAAGCAGGGTGGCGGCCACGTGCCGCTGGCCGAGGGGGAGGGGCGTTAGGGGAGGGGCCGGCGGCTCCCTCCGAACGTGGGGTCGCGGGTCTGCGTCCGCTCGGGTCCCGGGGACGTTCTATTCGCGGGCTTCGCACAGGGCGGCGGCGCTCCGGTTCGGGTCGGTCCGGCCGCCCCCCCGCCCCTCCCCCACCCGGGCCGCGGCCGCTGCCGAGAAGATGCGCCTGAAGAAGCAGGTAATGGACAATGGACGGGACGGGCGGACCGGGACGGGGGAGGGGCGGCTGCGACCCCTGTCGGGGAAACAGTCACCCCGGCCCGGCTCCTCGTGGAGGGAAGGACGCGGCCTCCCCCTGCTCTCGCGAGGACTTGGCTACCCCTCCCCTCCCCCGCTCTTTGGCGGGACTCAGTTTCCCCCTCCCCCTTCCGGGCCCCCTCCGTTGGCGCGGAGGGGGCGGGGCGGAGTGGCGTGGGGGGGAACCGAACGCGGGGGCACGTGGACCTCCCAGGCCCGGCCCGGGGCCTAGACCGCCGCCGACCCCTTCACATGGTAGGGGGAGTGGGGGCGGCGCGGGGAAGGTAGGGGCCCCTTCTGAGTTCCCTCCCCAGCTGGGTGACCCTGGGCCAGTCGCTTCCCTCCTTCCACGCCTCAGTTTCTAGGCCCCCCCCGGAGCCCGTTGTGGGTGCGGCCCCTTTGTGCGGTTGTGCGTTAGCACCCCCGCAAACCAGCTGGGGGGCTGCCGGGGCCCTGGTCGTGGAGGGGCCGACCACCCCTTGCTGCCCCGGGTTATTGGGGGGCCTTAGTGTTTACTCGAAAGCCGGGCGGGCCCGGGCGGGTCTGAGTCTTTGGGGGGCCCTTGGGCCGATGGAGGGAGGGCTGGGTGGAGAGCAGACGCCCCCCACCCCGGATGCCCGCTGTGCTCGGGTGCCCCGGGCGGCCTAGAGGCCTCCTAGGTCCCCGTGACCCCGCCAGCCGGTGCCGCCTGGGTGCCCGGTGTGCTCGGGTGCCCGGCGTGCTCGGGTGCCCCGGGCGGCCGAGAGGCCTCCTAGGTCCCCGTGACCCCGCCAGCCGGTGCCGCCTGGGTGCCCGGTGTGCTCGGGTACCCGGCGTGCTCGGGTGCCCCGGGCGGCCTAGAGGCCTCCTAGGTCC
>CM053770.1:670549202-670626702 GCA_028658325.1 Potorous gilbertii
GTGTGCTCGGGTGCCCGGCGTGCTCGGGTGCCCCGGGCGGCCTAGGGGCCTCCTAGGTCCCCGTGACCCCGCCAGCCGGCACCTTCTGGGTGCCCCGTGTGCTCGGGTGCCCGGCGTGCTCGGGTGCCCCGGGCGGCCTAGGGGCCGAAGCCGCACCGGTGGAGCGGGGCACTGCTTCTTAGAACAAAGGGGGTTGTTTGGTTTTTCCAAATACAGATGATCCTTGTCTTTCCGAGGCTCCAAAACTTAAAATGCATGTGCCCCACAGGCGGTCGTCCTCCTGGATTTTCTGGCTCACATAAACGTTTCCGTCGGGCTGGTGGGGGAAAGGAACAAGGGATGTGGATTGGCTTGTAGAGTCGCAGCTGGAAACCCTCTGTGCCTAGGAGGGAGCTAAAGGCCCGCCTGGCCGGGGTCCCGCGGGTGGGCAGTGAGGGGGGACGCCAGGCCCCCGAGCTCCTACCGCCTCACTGGCTGTTCTGGAGGCGGCTCCCTCGACACGGTGCTGGAGTCTGGAGAGCCTGACGTTTCCCCAGCCGTGTGAACCTGGGCAAAGTCATTTAGCCTCTGGTAGCCTCCGTTTTCTCTTCTACAAAATGGGAATAACAGGGTACTGCCTCCCAGCCTTGTGATGAGGAGGCGTGGAAGGATGGGTGTCAAGTGCTCTGCGCCCTAAGTGCTTGCTTTCGTTGTTGCTGCCGACGTTGTTAGGATGTTTTCCGTACCCATTGTCTTAGTCGGAGCAGAGACTTCAAATGAAGACCTCCCTGAATTAGTGGTCTTTCCATTCCAGCCTCAGTCCTTAGCGCAGTGTCTGGCACATGGGAGCTTAATAAATGCTTATTGGCGGCCATGAGAGGTGATTAATAGTTGCTTGTTGATTGCCATGTTTCATTTCTATCTCTAGTAGCTAGCACAGTGCCAGGCACTTTATAAATGCTTTTTGATGGACATGGGAAGTGCTTAATAACTGTTTATTGCTTGCCCTGTTTCACTTTCTGTATGTCCTCTGTGTAGCTCAGTGCCTGGCACATAGTAAGTGATGCTTTAATTAATTAATCTTGAAGGTAGCTGTCACTACACAACTCAGATCCAGTTGAAACTCTAGACTGTCATGCCAGATCCAGAGTGGGGAGCCTGTAGTCTCCAGGCTACATGTTGCCTTCTAGGTCCTCAAATGTGGCCCTTTGAATCACAAAAAAAGGACTAGAGAGCCACATATGACCTGTTAACCAGTCTGGGGGTGGGTTTGGTGCCATGGCCCCTTCTGACCCTCTCCGCTTTTTCCTTAGAGTCAGTCTTATTTGTCCACTGGCCCCCTCTGCCCCTGGAACCCTGATTACTGCCCCTACCCCATCTCCTCCAGTGGAAACTTAGTTTGTGCTCGGGATTTTGAGTGGGCTGAGTGGGACCTTGGTGTGATATAGTTACAGAATCACAGAAATAAAGGTGGACCTTATGATTCCTTTCACCCCAACCACAGTTTTACAGTTGAAGAAACTGAGAGGTGACTGGCTTCCCAGTTGTTAGGGAGCACATGAGGGCTTAAAGCCAGGTTTTTTGCCTCCTAGGCCAGCGTTTTATAACTGTCCATTTATAGTTGAGGAAACTGAATTCTGGAGAAGGAAGTAATATGTTCACACAGGTAGTATCAGTCAGTAAACACTCTGTGCCCGGCATGATGCTAAGCGCTTGGGGTTACAAGAAGAGGCAAAAGAAGTCCCTGTCCTCAAAAACTTGAAACCTTATGGGGGAGACAGCAAGCCAAGAGACCTAGACAGAGCGTGCTGTTGACGGGGTAAATAGGAAAGAACTCATGGAAAGAGGTCCTGGAATTAAGAGAGGTTGAGGGAGGCTTTCTGTAGAAGGTGTAGCAGAGCTGGATTGAGTGTGTGGGGCATTGCTCATTTCATGTATGTCTGGGAGCATATTAGGTAGGTGTGGGATGTCCCTTGGTGCATCCCTGGAGGCAGGAGGACAATGACTTCAAATCCAGCCTCAGACATTTAGTAGCTGTATGATCCTGGCCAAGTCACTTGACTCTGCCTCAGTTTGTCATCTGTACGAGTTGGAGAGAGACATGGCAAACCACTTCAGTATCTCTGCCAAGAAAATCCCAGATGGGGTCAGAAAGAGGCAGATAGAACTGAAATGACTGAGCAGCAGACATGACAAATGGAATGTCTATGCCATCCCCTAAGTCTTGTTGTCTCTTACCTGCACCTCTCGGTATGCCCACTTCTTTCTACTCACATAGGCACTACCTTAGTTCAGGTTGTCATCACCTCTCCCTTGGGCTAATGGAATAGCCTTATTTATTTTTTCATTACAACAAAAAACTAGCAAGCATTTTCTTCTTTCTCCCATTCCCACTAGAGAAAAAAAAGATAAACACAGACCCCATAATGACTATGCAAAACAAATTCCCTCCTTGGCCATGTGCATCTCTGTGGGTGCCTTTCGTCCATCACTTCTCTCCATGCCTCAGTTAGTCAGCACTCATTGATTAAGTACCAGTCAGTTCATGAGCATTTATGAAGTGCTTCCTCTGTTTCAGGCACTCTGGTGATCACTGCTGGATGCAAAGAAAGAGAAAAACTCAGACCTACCTTCAGGGAGTTCACTTCTAATGGGGGAAGCAGCCCGTAAACAGCTGTGTTCATTTTAGTCATGTACTTGCTTGCTACTTCCCTCTATAATCCATCCCCTCATACAGATGTTAAGGGGATCTGACATCATTCCTGCCCTCCCCAAGTCAGCTCCCTATTACCTCTAGGATTAAATAAACTTTTTTTTTTTTTTTACTTTTAAAGCCTTTCCCAACCTGGGCCTAACTCGCTTTTCCAGCTTAGTTATATGTTCCTTCCTTATCTTGCACTTTGGGGTTTTGCTGTTTATCTCCCGTGGCACTCCCACCTCCTACCTCCAAGCCTTTGTACTGGCCATTTGCTCATGCCTGGAATGCACTCCCTCTACTAAATAGTTTTTACTTGGAACTTAGAAACATAATTATTTTTCCAACCTTTGTTTCCTTTAAAACTTGACTCAAGTGACATCTTCTAAGAGAAGTCTCTTTTTCTGCTTCCCTTCCTTCTCTCAGGCTGCTGGTACCCTTCCCCCCAGTCCCACTTACCTTGTAGGTCTAGTCTGTAAACCTTTATTGATATAGACATTGCCTTCTCTAGTAGGTCTATTAGGGCAGATATGATCGAGACATCACTCATAACAGTTTTTTAGACATCTAAACCAGAAACCTACAAATTTGTGCTTTAAAAAAATTGTGATAACTCTATTTCAGTGTAATTTGGTTTGCTGTATTTTTTATTTTAGGCATTTAGTCAACAAATATTTATTAAGTACTTGGTATGTGCTAAGTGCTGAGGAACATGCGGGAGACAGAGAAAGGCAATAAAAACATGATTTTTGGGCAGGGGTCCCTGCACTTCCCCGGGCTTGCCGAGGGGTTGTGGACACCAGCAAGCTAGTGCAACCTCTACCTGAGTAAGAATTCCCCTCTACCACATCCCCAATAAGGGGTGATCCACTTGAAGTCTGCAGGAAGGGGGGACCCATCACTTAATTAGATTGTTCAGTCATTTCAATTGTGTCTGACTCTCCATGACTCCATTTGGGCTTTTCTTGGCAGATACTGGGGTGGTTTGCTATTTCCTTCTCCAGTTCATTTGACAGATAAGGAAACTGATGCAAGCAGGGTTAAGTGACTCGCCCACCCTCACACAGCTAGTGAATGAGGTCGGATTTGAACTCGGTTCCCCCTGACTCCAGACCCAAAGCTCTATCCACTTCACCACCTAGGTGCCCATCACCACCTCTAGTTTGTAGAAATTTAAGCTGAAACCTGCCTGTTATTTATCTGCTTTCCTGCATTCATTGCTTCTTGTTCTGATTTCTGGGACCAAGTAGGACACGGCTTGTCCTTCCACTCCTACCCTCACCTGAGTCTCCTCCAGACTGAGCAACTGTGGTTCCATCCAATGGTCCACACATCCTGGCTGCCCTCCTCCTGAAGATCTCCAGCTGAGTGCCGTTCTTCCTAAAAGTGACTGTCTGCATAGGAGAGGGCAAGGAGAGGGAGAAGCAGGCAGAGCTCCGGGGCAGGGGCTGCCGGAGCCCAGAGCTTTCAGGAATCCCTTCCACTTCCTCTTTTCTTGGCATGTAACAAGCCCTCTGTGTTGACAGGTGACAGATTGTGAGCTGCAAAGCCTACAGAAACCAGAGCTGTCTCTCTCCCCATTTTATAGCTTTATACAAGTTTGGAGAAGCTGTAGCTTGCAAATTCCAGGAGCCAGTCACCAGAAAGGGGGAGGGGCTGCAGGAGCCTCCCTTTTTCTTTTATTTGTCTTTAGGCAGGGAAAAGTGTGACTTTGGAGTTAAGACCTGAGCTTGAATTCTTGACTTATTCCCCATTAACTGTGGCCTTGGGCTAATCACTCCTCATCTTCAGGTCTCAGTTTACCCTTCTGTAGAATGAGCGGGTTGCATTAGATGAACTGGTGATGGCTAAGTCCTCCGAGTCCTAAAGTCCACTTCAAATAGACTTCCTTGTCTCTCTTGGGCCCTAAAGACTATTCCAGAGCTCCTGGAACCCTGGGCCAGCCCAAGTGAATCTGCCTCTCTTATGATTCCTCCCTCCCTTTCTTCCATCCTTCCTTCTCTCACCCTTTCTCTTTTCTCTCTTCTTTTCATACCCCTCTTCCCCTCCACGCTTCCCTGCCACCCTTCTTTCACTTTCTTTTTTCTTCCTTTTCCTCCCTCTGTCCCTCCCTCTGTTCCTTCTTTCTTTCTCTGACTCTTTTTCTCTGTCTTCTTTTCCTCCCTCCCTTCTTTTCTTCTTTCACTCTTCTCATTTTTCTTTCTTTTTTCCTCCCTCTCTCTCTTCCTCCTTTCCTTCTTTCCTTCCTTACCTCCCTCTTTTCCTTCTTCCTTGTGTAGCTGGTGGTTCAGGGATAAGAGTACTAGTCCTGTAGTGGGAAACCCTGAGTTCAAATCCAGCCTCATGTACTTCAACTTGTGAAGCCTGGGCAAGTCAGGTTCACTTCAGTTTCCCTATCTGTAAAATTGAGAGATTTTACCTATAGCACCTACCTCCCAGAGGATCAAAGGAGATAATATTTATAAAGTGCTTAATCTGGGACATAGTAGGCACTTGTAAATGCTGTGTTCTGTGTTCATTACCGTGGGGCAGCAGAAGCTGGCTTGGGGGAATAGTTCTGTTTTGGGGGGCTCTAGTTGGGGTTCCCCCCAAAGGGGAAGAGGCAGAGAGGTAGCCAGTGTATCATATAAACTGAGCAGAGGACAAATCATTTTAATCCCATATAAGAAACAAGGACATGCCTAAAATGAATGTTGTAGCCTCCATTCACAGGATGATTTAAACATCCAGGTTACAATCTGCTGAAGGGGGTGGTGTGGGGGCAGGGGAAGGCAGCACTGCTGATTAGCCAGTGGACATTTCCAGTGCCAGGAATGACAGTTTTGTCCCCTTCCCACCAATGATGCCTCCCCTTTGTAGCCTGCTCAGGCTTCGCTGTGTACCCTGGACCCTCCTCCCGCAGCCTCTCGGGAAGGAAGCAGAAGGTGAGAGAGCCTGGCCTGGGTGCGACATGAACCTTAACTTTCAGCTCCTCTTGTCCCCCCACCCCAGCACAGGCCTGGCTTCCCCTGTATATCTGGTCCAAGCCTTAATCTAAGGTACATTAAGTACATCCTTAGGGACAAAAATGCTCTTCATTTCTGCATTCGTGATCCAGCCCTTCTTCTCTAATAGTCACCTAGCAGGCTTACTCTTGTTACGTTGTTTAACCCTCACAGTAACCCTGGGAGGCAGGTGTTATTGTTCTCCCCATTTTATAGATGGGGAAACTGAGGCAGACAAAGGGGAAGTGACGTGCCTGGGTTCACATAGCTAGCAGGAGTCTGAGGGCAGAGTTGAATTCTGGTCTTCCTGGGTCTGCTTGGTTACCTCCATCTTTTCCCTCACTTGCCTCTGCATCTGTACTGGTTACTACCTTTCTCAGGTTACAACCCTTAGATTGTTCCCCTTGGGCTCTGGGGTGGCTGATTCCCCTTGGAAAAAGTCACAGAGTTGAATTGATGTTATCTGTGTTCTGGCAAACAGCCACATGGGGACCCTCATCAACCCTGTTCCTTCCTTTCTGGAGAGTTACAGACCCTCCACTCTCAGGGGACACACCTTCCTCATTTCTTAAATGAGAGGAGTTGGATTTGATGGATCCAAGATCCTTTCTGGTTCTGAGTGGACCTCAGCTTTCTTGCCTGTGTGTGTGTTCATCCTTCGTTGCTGAAGAAGACCATGCCATCAGGGAAATGATGACATGACTTGCACTTGACTTTGTTTTTTAAGTGAGGGAGGACTATGCAGGTCACCAGCCTCACTTCTCCTCCAGAGCCATCTGAATCCAGTGACCAGGTATTTATCAGGATGGCTGGAGATGACCCAGGATGAGGCAGTTGGGGTTAAGTGACTTACTTACCCAAGGTCACACAGCTAGTGAGTGTCAAGTGTCTGAGGTGTAATATTAGAACTCAGGTCCTCCTGACTCCTACACTGGTGTTCTATCCATGTACCACCTAGCTGCCCCCTCTTGCCTGTGGAATGAAAGGGTTGGAGCAGATAGATGCCCTCTCAGGGCCTTTCCTGTTCCAGATCCATCTGTTGCCTGTGACCAGAGCATGGCACTCAATCTCTGATGTGACTATGGTCTCCTTGGCTGTTCCACAAACGAAACCCTCTCATCTCCTGACTTGGGTATTTGCATTGGCTGTGCCCCATGCCAGGAGCTCTCTCCCTCTTCATTTCTGCCTCCTGGCTTCCTCTAAATCTCAACTAAAATCCCAGTTTGTACAGAATTTTTTCCTAATCCTCCTTAATTCAGGTGCCCTCCCTTTATTAATTCTTTCCTATGTATATGCTGGTTTGCTTTTGTCTCCCCCTAGATTCTGAGCTCCTCCAGGGCAAGGACTGTCTTTTGTCTCTTTTGTATCCCCCGGTGCTGAGCACAAGCGCTTGATCCCTTGTAAGAGCTTCATAAATGCTTGTTGACCAACTGACTGATGTTCCTCCCAGCCAGGTCCATTTGGAGTGGGACCTTAGTTAGCCTGAGTCCTGAGGGTCCTATAGCTTGTGGTCTCTTTGGACTCCAGAATTAGACTAGATCTCTTAGTCTTTGTCTTTCATAACCACAGAAGGTTAGGGGATGGAAGACACCTAGGAAATTGTCTAGTCTTTCATTTTACAAATGGAGAAACTGTTGTCCCATAGGAGGTAGGTCAACATCTCCTTTGAGGGCAATCTGTTTCCTTGTGTTCTCGATACCCAGCTCAGGGCTTGGCGCATCCTAGGAGTGTTTTTGGAATGGAATGGAATGCTAGACAGAACTGGAAAGAAGGCTCATTTGATGGTTGGGGAAACTGAAGCCCAGAGTCCATGATCCCACAGCTGACAGGACTAAGAGCACAGTTTTTCTGAGAAATAGAACCCTGTCATTTGGAGGGGCTGCTGGGTGAGGATGGCAGATCATCTGTTTTTAGCTGTTTGGGGCTGTCTTTGAGGTCGGCTTGTGTTGCTGCCTTGGACAGGTGACCATCCCTCACTGAGCATCCCTCTTCTGGTGAGTGAGCTTCATGGACCTGATAAATCCAAAAGTCAATTAAAAGGGAGGTTGAGTCCTGGGGCACCCTAGGACCCTAGAGCTATATGTCCTGTGTTCCCTTGGGGTGTCTGCATGGCAGTCTCCTGGATCATCAGGAGAGGAAGGAAGAAAGGTTGGATGTGTGCCAGGAGCTTTGCCATTCTTATAAATCTCATCTCATTTGAGACTCACAACCATGCAGGGAGGTAGGTGCTATTATCCCTGTTTTTAGAGATGAGGAAGCTGAGGCAGACAGCAGTTCACTCTGATAGGGAGCCTCTGGGGATCGATTTGAACCCCAGTTTCCTTGCCTCCCCCATCCATACTTCTTTCTATCCATTATACCATCTAGCTGCCTCTAGGTGATGGAGATGGCCCTGTCTTGTTGGCTCATGGACAAATGGCAGTGGGAAGGAGGGACTATTGATCCCCAATGTCTCTGCAGGGGGGCTTCTCAGCACCAGCTGTAGAACTGAGCAGGCCTTTAGAGATCGAGCCCAGCCCCCTTGATTTTGCAGATGAGGAAACTGAGGTAGAGCTGGCGTTCAGGCTCCTGGCCTTCTGATTTCAGATGCAAGGTCTTTGTACTCTCCGGGCTGGTTTCTTCTGCTCTGAGGCAGGCAGATTGAACAGGAGGGGCTGTAAATGGTATATAATTGTGAATTATTCATGTTGCTATTAGCCAGGCAGGCCCTTCTCCCTCTTCCTCCCCCACCCTGGTTGGGCATGTCTCCCCAGACATGTTTTGAAGATAATCAGATTCACAGACTCTTGGGTCTCAGTTGCCTAGTGGAGGGCTGTCCTTCAGGACCCCCACCTCTGCCTTGCCCCTTTTTGCCTGGAGTGTTTTCTCAGCAAGAAGGAGGAAGTCTGAGCTGTCTCCCCTTCTCTTCCCTCCCCCACTCCTTATTATTAATCTCATTTTAGAAGTGCTTACGCCTGCCTATCCTCAAACCTCAGGGGTTGGTTTGATGTGATTTCCTTTCTCCTGAAATGACTGTTCTGACCTCTGACCTGAATCCAGGATGGTGAGCGCAGGAGGGGGCAGGAGAGATACCGGCCTGACTCCTGCCTCTGTGCACATTTGAATTTCTACTCCCTGAACTTTAGGAGGATGCATCCTGTAGGTCCTCAGCACGGTGAGATGGAGCAGCACCGAGTGTGAACCAGGAGGGGAGGATTGTGTGGTTGGGCTGAACTTCCCTGTAGGGAGGTGGTCCTGAGGGGGAGCTCAGGATGTAGGGCCCCAGCTTTGTTGCATTGTGTGTACAGAATCCTAATTTTCCATGTTGGGGACATCTGGGTCATAGATTTGATTTAGGGTTCATGGAGAGGAATTGAATCTTAGAATGTCAGAAGGATGAAAGACCTCCTAAGTCATCAATGCAATAGAAAAAAATCATGTTAGGTGCATAATATGTGCTGGCAGGTGCAGCTAGGTGGCGCCATAGTGCACAGAGCTCTGGGCTTGGAGTCAGGAAGACCCACCTGGAGAGTTCAAAACCAACCTTAGACACTTAGTCAATGTGTGACGCTGGGCAAGTCCCTTCACTGTATTTGCCTCAGTTTTCTCCTCTGTAAAATGAACTGGATAAGAAAATGTCAAAATGTCCTCTCTGGCTACCCCACTCAAGTCAGGAGGATCTGGTCTTTTATACTGGAGGCAAGAGGGAGCCCCCAGATCTTTTTGAGAAGGGAAGTGCTTTAGCAGTATTACTTTGTCAACTATGGAATGGGTAAAGAGGAAAGTGGAGACCAGTTAGGAGGCTATTACAGTAGCCTGTGCAAGAGAGGATACGAGTGACCCTGCACGAATGGGAAAGAGGGGAAAGAGCTCCTAGGGGAAACATGTTGTGAAGATGCAGCGGATTGGATATGTGTGTGCGCGCGGGTGTGGATGGGTGGGGGCAGGCACTGGAGGAGAAGGAAACTTTGAGGATGACTGGTGTTTTGAGTTGTTATTCTGGCCTCATTTTCTGCATTTCTTAGCTTTTTTGGAAAGAGAGGTGAGCTCTCACAGTTGCCAGAAGGACCTTTGTGACTGTCCTAGATGTCCCTGCTGTCTTGTTTGTGTTTTTTGGACAGTGCAGGAGCTTGGTGACCCCAGGTGTGGTGTTCCAAGGTCATGTTGTGAACACGGCAGGGTGTTTGCCTCCTGTCTGGGAGGTTCCTGAACCTCTGGGACCATTCCAGCTCTTCCACACAGACAATGACACTTCCTCCCCTTTAGCTGCTTCTCTTTGTTTGGCTTTTTTAAAATTTTATCACATAAATGAAACTTGAACCTCTTTGGGGTGACACAGTATCAGATTTCTTGATTTCTTTCATTTCTTAATGTTAAAGATGGATGTTGTTTTCTTCAAAAATACATCTCTGGAGGGCCAGAGAAGAGAAGGGGACTGATTTCTAGGAATGGGCCAAGTGCCAAAGTGTGGTTTTATCTAATGTCCTGCAGTCATGCAAATTTTCCCAAGCAGGCTTGTGCTTGTGGGTCCAGAGATCTAGGAATTGGACCTTGTAGTAGCAGAACTGGTAAGGGATTCTGTTGATGAGTGGAGAGTCCTCTGGTGGAACCAGTTTCCCTGGAAAATAATAATTGGAGTTCTGCAATGTTTTTAAGGGTGATATTCAAACCCTCCCTGAGGATGGAGTTCCTTTCTCCTTTGCCTTAAGAAGGGCAAGAGAATGGGAGGAGGCTGTAAACCTTGTTCTCCGGGGGATAGGAGGTGATGTCTTCTGCTTATGTGGTCCCTGGGGCTGAGGTTCTGAGCTGATGATACACAAACAAGACTTCTGTTTAAGGGGTAGTGCCAACTGAGGAGGGAGGGGCTCATTGATGAACAGGTGGGAAGGATCTGGAGAAAGATCCTGCCCCCTGGCTTGTTTTGGGTCTTGATTTCCCCAGTAAGGCTGTTCATGTGGTACTGGGAAGGGATCATGAACAAGAGATGACTGTGTAAATAGTGTCTCTTCTGTCCCCTTCTTTGGTTCAGGGTCCTAGAATGTCAGCCGGAGAGGACCTTGACTATCTGCTGGCTGTGCCTCAAGCTTTCCAGCCTCAGTTTCTTCAGCAGTAACTGAGGAAGTGGGTCCAGCTGGAGGTGGTATGGTGTAGTATAGGGTCTCCACCTCCAGACCCGCTGGAAGTCGGTCTGATGAAACCTGGCACCTTCTTGAAATCATGCTTTTAAATGCGCAAAATAAAATATATAGTAGTGCAAAGGAAACCAATTATTTTGAAATGCAGCTCTAAAAACGTTTTTTAGAAAATTAGCAAGTTAAGAGCTCTATGATCCTGTGAAGAGTGATTAATTTATGGCCCAATAAGATCCTAAAGAAGCTGCGTCTGACCCGCTTCCCCTGCCTTGTCCCCAGAGCCTTCTTATTCCAGGCTTCAGCCCCTTTGGCGTGCCCCAGGTTGGTACGTGAGGTGAGCCTGGTGCAAGCTGGGCATCCTGTAGAAGGCTCCAGAGATGACCGTTTCCTAGTGTGGGTCATTGACCAAGTCTTACGGCCTCACTGAGGCTCAGTTTACTCATCTGTAAAGAGAGGAAAACAGTGTTTGGGCAGTTGAATGTTGCGTAAGATTGTTGGAAGAAAGTTCTGTGGAAATAGCCATTAAAGGGGTCAGCTGGGATGCAGACTGGTGGAAGTAGGATGGGGGGGTGCCCTAGACTAAGGGTCAGGAGACCTGGGTTCAAGTCCAGACCTCTGTTAACTCACTGTCACACTGAGAGTTGTTGCTTCCCCTTTCGGGGGCTCAGTTTCCTCATCTGTAAAATGATCCCTTGCTCCTTTAAATCTGTCGTGCTGAAGTGACTTAGACAACTGGCAGTAAATAGTAATGATGATGCTAGCTAGCATTTATACCTTATGCCAAGCACGATACTAAAGACATTTGACCCCTGTGAGAACCCTGGAGGGTAGGTGCTGTTATTATGCTATTTTATAGTTGGGGAAACTGAGCCAGGCAGAAGGACTTGCCAAGGGTCACACAACTAGTTCTGATGCTGGATTTGAACTCAGGTCTCCCTGACTCCATGTCCAGCTTTAACCACTAGCAGCCTAGCATGCCAGAGCCAACGCTCTGGCCCAGTGCCTTTTCCAAGGGACTTCCCCTCATCTCCTCAGCCTGGCATCCTGGAGCTGGAACAGGGAGGGTCCTCAGAGGCTGCCCAGAGAAGCCTGGGTTTGGGAGAGGGCCATGGTAGCCTGTCAAGTACTGCAAGGTCTGCCCATGTGGAGCTGAACAAATAGGGGACGTCCCCCAGGGAGATCCAGGCTGGACATCTGTCAAGACCTTTCCCAGTGACAGCAGTCTGACTGCCCCCTGACCACATGCCCCCTATCTCTGATTCTGTGAGAGGCACTTGCTCAAGGTGAGACACATAGCAGGCACCAAAGCTCGGTTCTTGTCCCAGGACTCTTGACCGCAAGCGCAGCCATTTTTACCCGAGAGTCTCTTTCTTTGAACACTGAACCATGTTCCTCCTATTCTTGGACAGTTGTTTCCTGGGCCTGTAGTTTGTCTCCTACCAGATGGGTGGGCGCAGGCACTCCCAGAGTGGAAGTTCTTTTCACTGCTACCAACAGGAAGCTTAAGTTACCAATGTTTAGAGGGGAGGACCAGACCTTGGAGAGTTCTTAAATCTTCCCTCTATCTGGCAGCCTTCTTTGGTGGGTGGGGAAGCAGAGACCCAAAGAGGGGCAGTTCCTTGAAGTTCTTCCCTTGCTGAGATCTCCCTACCAAGATTTTAGGGACAGCCTAGTAACTTAATAGTTCTTTGTAGTTTCAGGGAGTCCATCCTCACTGTTCATGATGGTATCGGCTGCCTGAGGGTCAGTGGAGAGTTCCCCATCCCTCCAGTCTCCAAGCAGAGGCTAGATAAACCCAGTTTTCAGGGATGCTGTAGAGAGATGCCTGCCCTGGGGGTAGGAGACTTTAAAACCATCTTTTTTCCTACTCCCCTGCTTATACAGGACCATATGAGGGCTGGAAGAAGTGAAGTTTCTCACTTGAGGCCCAAGGGAGTAAGTAGCCTCTGATACCTGGCTCTGGTCTCTCTCTCTTCTCTTCTAAGAGTCTGGTTGCCCCTGCTGGATTTTGGCCAGCCCAGGCCACGTTCTCTGGATTCTGCAGCCACTCCTGTGACTGGCATGAATGACACGTTCCTATCTGGTTTTCCCAGGCTGGGCGGCTCCTGGGCCAGCAGCTGGCCTCTTGCAGGGAAGGGGATTCAGCCAGGACTGTTCTGAGGTGATTTGGCAGTTTGTATCCTCCATGCCCATGAGACCAGGGTTGATCATTTTTCCCACTCCTATCTAGATACCTGCATATTGCAAAGGACTAACTCAGGACCCCCACAGGGGCATTTCCTCCTCTTTGCCTGGAGCAAGGCAGGCCCGACAGATGGGAGGGAGGCCCAGGTTCTCCCTGTTGAGTCAGAATTCCTTGACTAAGCAGGAACAAGGCAAACATGAGACTTCATGTTCAAAACCCCACACCCAATCAGAATTAAGGAGTATTTAGAACACTCTGAGATCCAGGGTCCTTGAGGGTACTGTATGCTGTTTAGTTTGTTGACATCAGTGTTTAGACATCTCTGTTCTCCACCTGGTGAGGGAGGAGCATAGTGTGTTTTTAATATCCATATTGTAGGGGGCAGAGAAAAATGAGGGGTACACAATCAGAGAAAGTGGTTTTTCTTCCTGTGTCCTCAGGCAATCCTTCACCAGGGGTGGTGCTTCTGAGCTCAAATCTAGCCTCGGCACACTTAGAGTGTTGACCTGGGCAAGGGTTCTCTCGTCTGAAGACGGCAATAATAACAGGTCCTTCTTCCCAGGGAAGGTCAGCTGAGATGCTGTTTGTGAAGTGCTCGGCAAGCCTGAGTATGGAACACCAGTTATTCCCGGATCTTAATTTTCTCATCAGTAAAGTCCATCCAGTTCTAGAGCTTGTGTCACAGGAGATGGGAATCGAGGAAGTGACAGGAAGTAAAGTTGGCTTTGTAGCTAATCTCCTGCCTCCAAGCTAGTGCATTCCCCAGGGACGTCCCTTCCCCACTTTAGAACGCAGCATTCGGCTTCCCAGTTCAGTTATTCCTTGGAGTGCACGCAGAACGAGTAAATAAAGAGAGGAAGACAGTAAAGGCAGGAGAGAGAATAAGTGCTCCTGCAGTGATCTGCTATGTGCCAGGTGCTGTGTTAAGTGTTTTACAAATGGACTGCCTTTTATTGTTGTTGAATTCACATTTCTCTTTATCAGAGGGTATGGACATTTTAGTTACTTTCTTCGCATAATTTTAAGTTGATTTCCAGAGTAGTTGGACCACTCTGCAGCTCCACTAACGATGCATTAGTGTGTGCATTTTTCTGAAAACCCTTCAGCGTTGATTTTTTTCCCCATGCGTTCATTGTCTTTGCCAACTTGATGAGCACCATGGGCCAGGAGGACTTGCATGTTGTACGATATTTCAGTTGAGAAAAGGATCATCATTTTAGGTGGCATTGCTGGAGAGTTTCTTGTGGAGTAACGTGCGTGATTCTGGATCCCACAGCTAGAGACCATTTACAAGCTGGAGAGGGAGAGGGGGAGAGAGAGAGAGAGAGAGTGTGTGTGTGAGTGTGTGTGTGTGTGTGTGTGTGTGTGTGTGTGAGAGAGAGAGAGAGAGAGAGAGAGAGAGAGAGAGAGAGAGAGAGGGTGTGTGTGGAACTACGCCACTATCATGGTTGTGTATCAGAGACCAACTCTATGGATTGTCCATTATTGTCTGGATAAGAGGCTTCCCTTATTCCTTTGGTTTTCCCAGTGTAGACAGGCTAACTCTTCATAAGTATTTTGAATCTCTTCCAGGAGTCATTGCCAGGTGCTAGAGATTGAGGAACACAATACAGTGTCATTTACAAACAAGAACGTCAGAAAGACTTGGACACTGGTCACAAGTTCTTCGCATTGGACATCCTCCATGACAGTGTTGAAGGTCATTGTCAAACTCTTATGAGATTTCGACATGGCCTGGGAGATGGAACCCTTGTTTCAGAAGATCCTTTAAGGGTGTGTTTTGCTCAGGGGATTAATGCATGATTTTAGCCAACCAGCAGTTAAAAAGGGCTGGGGAGTCTTGCCTTTTGTATCCTTTTCTGTCAGCTGTGTGATGGTCAAGAGATTACTTACGGTGGATTATTGCCTTGGGCAGCCTGTGCCAGTATCTAAACGCCAGGGAGGCTTTTGATGTGTATGTGTAGATCAGGCTCTTAACATTTTTATAAAGTGAAAGTAGCCTTATGGGTTGGTCATTATCAATATGCTTTGTCACCTTTTCCTATTTTCTCCATTCCCTTGGCACCTTCTTTTCTTCAGATACTTTGGGCCAGGCCCTGTACTAAATGCTGGGGATAGAAAAAAAAGGCAAAAATATTTGTCTTTGTCCTCAGGGAACTCAGACTTTAAGTGAAAGAGGGGAGAATGTGTACAAAGAGCTATCTATATGCATACAAGATACCACTTGTTTATCTTCCACCATCTTTCTCTCTTAAACTGGTCGGTATTCTAACCCCTCTGTTGTCCTTGGCTTTTATAACCTCCCTCTCTGCCTGGCAGATTAAGTCAAATGTTTGCCAAGTTAGGGTCCTTTCTCAATTCTTGGTTTCCTTGTTATATCACTTAACTGACATTGGTTAAACATCTTTCTAAATACAGTCTAAGACTTCCATCCATTTCATACTTTCAGTCATTAGTAACTGCTAAAATGGATTGAGTTGGATTTGTTTTCTCATTTTAAACTGTTGTCCTTTGTATTACTTTTTATGTTGGCTCTAAGAAGTCCGTGTTTTGATATTGCATTCAAAACAGGTTTAAGACAGACTTGGACATCAATAAAATATTGTTTCTTGTCTGTTAAAAATATACTCAACCAGCTAGTTAGAGTATGTGGTCTAGAACTGATAGAGGGAACTAGTGGATGAAGAGACTGCTTTTACCAAGGTAGATTGGTACTTTTATCTGCAAAGTACTGTCTTGCAGAGTTGGCTAGAGCAAAGGTGTCAAACATGGTCCATGTGACCCATAACAGTCCCTAGTATGGCCTTAAATATATTAAGATACATTTGGGAAATATTTAACAAAATAAATAAAAATGCAGTGAAACATTTAACAAAATAAATAAAAATGCAGTGAAACATAGATAATGTGAATAGATAATGTGGTTTTCTAAGTCACTGTGTGCCCACAGTGGTCCTTATATATGATTCAGGGGTTCCTGTTTCTGTTTGGGTTGGATACTATTGGCCTAGAGCATTGAGAGGTGAAGGGATTTGCCTTAGTCACACAGCCAGTGTGTGTCACAGGCAGAGCTTGAACCTATATCTTCTTGGCTTTGAGATTGACTCTCTGTGCCTCTTTTGGTGGTCAAATACATCTTGGAGTCCTTCCTCACATACTGACCTTGCTTTGACCTATGGTGGCTCCTTGGGTCAACCAGGATGGGGTAGCAGCTTCAAGTGATCTCCAAGTCTTTCAGAGTATGTGAGGCAAGGATGTAAAAAAGAAAGTTAATCCCTATTTTATAGATGAGGAAGCTGAGGCTTAGAGTGGGGTAGTCACTTGCCCAAAGTCACACAGCTTTGGGTTTGATAGCAAGAGCTGTGTGACCTTGGGAAAGTCATTTGATCTTACTGTGTGTCTCATTTTCCTGGTCTGAAAAAGAGGGGATTAGGCTACATAATTGCTCTTACTCAGAGATCCCCAGCGCTGGAGCCGAGACTTGGTCCCAGGTCTTTGACTCCAAGCCAACTTCTTCTCTTGCACCCTAATATGAGATGTTCTGGGCAGGGACTAGGTCCTTCCCTTGTCTTTTTATCCCAGAAATGCCTAGGACAGGGTGGGCTCATAGCAAGCTCCATTGCTTCATCAACATACTAGAAGTTGATGAAGGAGAGTGAGGAGAAAGGACTTGAGTTGGATGGAATGGTCTGAGATCACAGAGAGCTGATTTTTGCTTTTGGCCAGGGTGGGGGTGGTATGGAGTGGGGCCCCTAGGGCTAGGGGTCTACCAAGAATTGCTTATCTGTTTCCTTTAATGTAAGGATTATAGGAAGCTATTTTGGGCCCTCAGCAATAATTCTGATTTCTGGCCTCCAGCCATCCTTCTATCTCTGGCTTTTACTGAGTGTGCACCATGCTGCCCCATGCGTGCATGCCTCAGCTAGGTGAGCTTCCTCAGCACGTGTTCACAGTGGTCTCCAGCCTTCTGGAAACACCAGAGAGAGCACGGGGGTGCTGCACCTGCAGAAATCTCTCACTGTCCTTATTTTCTGGTCTATAAATACTACTCAGAGGCACACAGCAAAGGAGGCTTGTGGATTCTGTGAGAGGGGAAGGGCCTCCTTTGGACAGCAATACCTTTGGGCCTTTCTAGGTGGGATGGGGAGACCCCTCCTCTCCAGTAGTGTGAGGGAACCAATTAAGAAGGGGCCATAATGTATCAAAAAGCACCAAAAAAAAAAGTAAACATGGTACTGCTCTCCTCAGGAGAAGCTAAGTTCCTTGAAGGCAAGGAAATCTCATTTTCAAGGTTTTCATATCCCTCATATCCGGTACATAATAGGTACCTAAATGAACACTCATTGGTAGGGTGAGTTACTGAAACATAGAAACATGAGCACCAGGACAGGGTGAGTGGGATGGTGATGTCACTGTTTTCAGAGCCCTGAAGGCTGTTCTGTTGAAGAGGGCTGAGTCTTGTTCTCGGCCCAAGGAGGCCAGTTTAAGGCCGATCTGGGGAGAGTTGCAGTGAGGAACAGTTTAGTTCTAAGTAAGGAAACACTTGCCAATAATATCTCTTAACTGTTCGAGCTTTCTAAGAGTAGAGTGGGCCAACTCAAAGGAGAGGAGGTCTTTCTTCCCTGGAGATCTTGAAGCAGACTCTGGGTAACCAGTCAGTCAGTAAAAATTTTATTTGTGCCCATCCTGTGGTAGAATATTCATTCCAAGCTGGTCTGATCAGCCACAGTCGGACACATGGTGTCCAACTCTAGCATAGTGATGTCATTTTGGTCATCTTTGAGGATAAAGGATAACAATCAGCCCCAATTTATTAAATCACCTACTCTGTGCCAGGCACCATGCTGAGTACTGGGGATGCAAATTAGAAATAGACAGTTCCTGCTGTCAAGAAGTTTTAAGTCCAATGGGGAAAAGAAGACAGTCCCCAAATGACGAAGCAGAAAAGAGGGCATGTGGTGGGGATGGGGAGAGGCTGAGGAGGGAGGGTCCCAGGTGAAGATGGGAGAGCCCATTACAGGAAGATAGCCAGTGAGAAATGAAGAGTTGGATGATCTGGGAGCCCTCTTTAATTGTAAGCTTTGGGAAGAGTCCTTTGCTTAGCCCTCCAATCAGAGGAGACTGAGACATATATATTAAGTGACTCATTTAGGGTCACAGAAAGGGAGTAAGGCATCTGAACTTACGTCATCTCACTATATGATAAGTTCCGAAGTATAAATTGCCAAGGAAAGAATTCCCTATTTGAGAAGAACGTTGGTAGAACTAGAAAGCAGTTCAGCAGAAATTAGATTTTTTTAAAAGACAGTTTCTTACTTAAAGTTTTAGGACCAACTGTTGAGTATTGTTCTTGCTACTAGGAAATAAGAAATAAAGGTAATGGGGAATAGAAAGTTGTCTGGCCCTACAGGACAAAAGAGAAGATGGGGTAAGGGAAGGGAGGGATGATAGAAGAGAGGGCAGATTGGTGATATGGGTAATTAGAATGTCCAGTGTATCGGGGAGGGGGGAGGGGACAAAGGGGGAGAAAATTTTGGAACCCAAAATCTTGTGAAAATGAATGTAAAAAGTTAAATAAATTTATTTAAAAAAAAAAGACAGTTTCTTACACCACATACCACAATAAACACAAAATAGGTACAGGAACTGAATGTCATACTGTTTTTAAAAAATAAGAAGAACCCCAGATCAGGTACCGTTTGCAGCTGTGGCTAGTGGAAAAAATCTTTAACCAGACAAGGGATAGAGGCCGTTGTAAGATAAAGTAGATATGTCACATACATTAAATCGAGAACTTTCAGTAAACAAAATGAATGCTCCTGAAATAAAAGGGGAAAACTTAGGGGGATTATTTGTAATCATCTGTCTCTGATAAAGGTCTGATGTCTAAGATTTATAGACAGCTAGCAGATCTGTATGAGGAAAAAAGCCATTTCCCAGTAGTTATGTAGCAAAAGGATATGAAAGAAGGGTTCTTCATAGAAGATTTGCACTCTCCATAGCCATTATGAAAGAATGCTCTAAATAACTAATAATTTGGACAGTGTGAATCGTACAGGCAGAGGTATGGCCTTTACTCCAGTGTTCCCATCTGTGGATCCTTACCTGGTGAATTGGATCACTCAGAGCCTGAGGGTTCAGCTAAAGAGTTCTTTAAATAAAAACATAAACAGTAGCTCCTAGGTTAAAAAAAAATGTCCCCAAGGTGATAACAAGTTGTCCAGAGTAAGGAAGAGCCGTTGGCAATAACATGAAAAGTATTGAGCAGGGAATTCCCTGGGCTCTCAGGAGCTTCTCACCAAAGTGTTTTTATAGCTTCCTCACCCAGATAACCCACAGCTGAGTCCCAGGTCAGCCCTCCTAGGGGCAAAGTGAACTCAAGCTGCTCTAGATTTGCTCCATGGTGTCTTGGCTTACAATAGCGTGCTTGATAATATGAGAGAATGGGAATTAAGTCACCCATTCCCCAGCCTCACTAGTGTCCTGGCCCACAATGCTCAGAAAGTTGGTAAAGACGTTGAAAATATGGGAAAAGTCATTGCTAGAGGGATTTCAGCAAAATAGCACACTAATACATTGTCAGTGGAGCTGGGAGTTAGTCCATTCACACTGGAAATCCATTTGGAATTATAAATGAGTAAAATGTCCAGACCCCTTTTCAAAGCAATTATATATCTGTACCCAAATATTTATAGTATTGACACAAAATCTGCCTCCTTTCTCTCCTAATCCCTGTTGTGAATGATAGTTCTTTGAGTTCATGAGGACAGCTGTTTATACATCAAAGTGTTTACCATTTATTAAGCACTTAATATGTGCCAGGCACTGTGCTGAACCTGGGAATAAAGATGAGCAAAAAGAAAGAAAATACCTTCCCTTGAGAAGCTTCCGTTCTGATGGGAGAAGACAACCTTTCAGGGGAGCTCCTGACAAGAAGATGAGAGCATCTGGCTGAGACAGAAGAAAGTGTGGCTGGCAGAGGTTTGGGGAGGAGACCTTGGACTGGCAGCATCTCCAGAGTGAGAAGGCCTTCAGGGTGTTGGTGAAAGAATCCATCGAGTCAGGCAGGAGCTGAGCCAACGCGGACCGTAAGCATGGCAGGTGATGAATCTAAATGGTGATTATGTCCCACAAGTCTTGTACTCAGGCTAAATTAAACATCTCCATTTGCTTCAACTTTTATATAGCATGGACCTTCACCATGTGGATTACTTTCAGGGCTCTATATCAGGAGTGTGCTAGTATAAATGTTTAACAGTCAACTCTTTGAAAAAGAAAATGTCCACAAGAAACACTTTCAAGTTTAATCTGCATCATAACATTTTCTCCAGCACTTTCCTGTCTAAATACTCAGCCAAACAGTAAATCAAGCCTGACTTGTGGCATTTGCTGATTTCCAAAGTATAAATGTTCGTACTAAAAATTTAACAATCATCCCCTTCCTTTCTGCTCAGTACTCACATGTAGCTTATCACTTTGTCTCCTGAACTTCAGTATCTAGAACCGAACCAAATACTCCACATATCTCCTAATCTGGGAAGGATGGAATTAGTTAACAGTCAGCAAATATTTATTAAGTACCTACTGTATGCCAGGCACTGTACTGTCAAAAATATACCCTTGTCTGTCCTGGACCCTCTTGATGAAACCTGCTTCCTTGTTCTTTTTTGGGACGCCACATTGGATTTGCATTCTACGAAAGCCGTTGTATCTATTTTTTGACAAAATACTCTCCATTCTTGTTAGAGGTGGCACTATAGATAGGGTGTTGAACCTAGAGTTGGGAAGACCTGAGTTTGAATTCGACATCAGGCACTTATTAGCTGTGTGTTCCTGGGCAAGTCACTAAGCTGCTTTCTGCCTTAGTTTCCTCATCTGTAAAATGAGGATAATACTACCACCGACATCAGAGGCTTGTTCTGAGGCTAAAAAAAGATAGTATATTATAAAGTATATTAATTCTAGCAGTAATTATTTTTGCTTTCTCCCATCTGGTGCTTGCATCTTTTGAATCTAATCCAAGAGTTAGACTCTCCTTTGTCCTTACTATGTCTAATTTTACTACAGTAGTATGATCCCTACCATCACTGCTATATCATGCCTCTCTATACCGGGCTTGTGGTCTGTTTCTGGGATTTCTTCATCTGCTTTCTGCGTACAGATAGTTTGGTGGAAGCCTTGATGGCGTCACGTCTGTTTCTGCCTCCACTGACATTTATCCAAATGCCCTTTGTACCTGTGATTCCCTTAGGAGTATATCTCAACACAGGATGCTATAGACCTCTCCAGTAGCTCCTTTTACTGTCCTGGCCTTTCAGGACCACTTCTCAGTGACTGGTTTCATCCCATCCAGGCTGCGAATGTCACATTTACCTCCTTTTGGAGAGATGATGGAGGATGTGACTTCTGTGGTTGTTTCTTTCTCATTTTTGTTTTTCCTTTGTGACTTTGTAGGTGTTTCATTCACTCCTCTTTCTATGTTGTGGATTTTCTCTGTGAAATTTAGGTTTGTGGATTTGTACAGTTGTCTTTCTCCCTCCTTTTTTCAATTTAGAGACCTTTTGATTAAGTTTGCAAGACTCCAGGCAAATACAGTGTTATCAGTGCTCTCTCTCGGACCTGTCATTCCTCTATTTTAAGCCATGTTCCAAAAGTCATCTGTTTAACTGGTACCCAAAATCCCTTAGGTAGAAAAGAAATCCCTTTAGGGTGAGGACTTTTCAAAACATTTTCTAATCTCTTTCATATGATTGTTGCCAAATATTTGTTGAATTGAATTAAGTTGAAAGTCATTTTGGAGATATTTTGCACTTGCTTTTCTGTTTTTTGAAATCCTTCAAGTTCTGGCTCTCTTTTCTGTTAAGCCTTCCTTCGCATCAGCACATAGAGGGACTGAGGTTTTAGAGTCCAGATGCAGTGTTTCCATCATTCATTAATTAAAAGTTCATTAGAGACGTGCTAACAAATCTGTTCCATTTTTCTCCTGTTTGTTTTCTTCCTTCTAGTTTTATCTTAAATGTCATTGTTGAGTCATGTCAGTTGTGTCCAATTCCTCATGGGTCCCATTTGGGGTTTTCCCAGCAAAGATACTGGGATGGCTCACCATTTCCTTCTTCACTTTATTTTACAGATGAGGAAATAGACTTGCCCAGGGTCATACAGCTAGTGTGTATCTGAGCTATATTTTACCTCCAGTCCTTCTGACTCCAGGGCACTACCTAACCTAGCTGCCCTATTTATAAATGTACTTAGGGATAATGTATATTTGTTGGTGCTTAGTATTCTTTCTGTGGACCCATTTTCCTCTCTATCAGCCTTCCCTTCTTTACAAAGTGATATTGCTCATGCTCTTCTGTCATCTTCCTTTGTATCATTTTGCAAATTTCTTTATATTTTAAACCAGTGCTGCCACATCTCTGTGCCTGGTGAGCAAACAACTCTGTACACTGCCTGTGGCTGTTTCTGGGTTCTGAGCTTCCTCATTGGAATAGCTCCTTATCACTTCAGCTTCTCCAAGGCATGGTAATAGTCCACATCAATTTTGGTCCCTTTATCCATTTTCCAAATTAGGTTTTGACAGCTTGTTTAAGTAGGTTGGATCATGTTGCATCTTGTCCTCCTATCTGTTGGGGCTTTGACCTCTGCTTACATAACTGGTGGATGCCATGTAGATGGCTGATTTAAAAATGTTTCTCACATTAATAACCAATTGTTTCTTGTCTAAAGTACACCTGTTGTAATTTTTTGGTGATGTTCTGGGCTCACCATGCCTAACATCTTCTGACTGTTTTCTTGAAGATATCTATAGGAATTTAGGTTTAAAGTTGTTAAATCCTCTCTGGGCTTCAGTTTCCTTATCTTTAAAATGAAGGAGTAGGAATGAAGCTTCTGAGACCTTGGCTAACCTTTGTCTTCTTTTTGTTCTGACTCCTTCTATAATCCTGAAATGTGCCTCTTTTTGGACTCCTCTTTTGCATCGGAGTGACTGAAATATAGGACACCTTGCTTTGTTCTCTGATGTTTTCTCCAGTTCATTTCTGGAACTGATGTTGATTGATGAGTACTCAAGTGGCACTGATCTTCAGGGGACTCCATTCCAAGCCCTGAAAGATGCTGTGATGAAGGGACCCATCACCCAGCATCTTGTTCTTTTCTGTAAAGTAGGGGTGTTGGGCCAGATGTTCAATGGAAGGTCCTTTCACCTCTGTGTTTGTGATCCCCCAATCCAGTGACTTAGGGCATAAAACAAGACCAGCTCTGCTGGCTTCCTTTTGGGTCTTTTCAAGTAAGTACTTCTTTCCTTCTAAAACTACTACCTATTGATTTACTTACTTGTTTATTTTTTTGTTTCCGTGCTGATGGTGGTAGAATCCCTTTGCTTCAGCAGTCTTTGGACAGTGTGCCCCTTCCCTTCCCTGCCGTGTACATCACCTATTTATAGAGCACAAGGTTGCATGATGGGAAGAGTGGAGAAGTTGGAATGGCCTGAGCCTCACTTTTCTCCTCTGTGTAACTGAAGTAACTGTGCTTGTGTTCTAACCTTGGCAGAGGAGTGAGGACATGCTTCGTGAACTTTTGTGAAGGCAAAGAAGCATAGTGCAGAGAGCCCAGGCATGGAGGCAGAGGCCTGGGTTTAAATTCTGCCTCTTTCCTCTTGGCTGACAAGTAAATTCCCTTCTGTTTCCTATGGGATAGACCTAGGTGTCTTCTAAGGATCCTCCTAGCTCTAAGTCTGTGAGCTAGCAGTGTTTAAAGCTCCATGGAGATGCTATTTACGATCATTCTTGCTGATGTCATGAGATTTGGAGATGGCAATTATAATTAATACCATTTCCCTCTCCATGGAGACTGCTCTTAACCTGAGTCTGGGGTTCAGGCAACTTGAGTCTAGTTCAGATATGTTTCCAAATCAGTGTGAGAATTTGGGGCCATCAGCTGCCCCTCCCTGGGCCTCAGCTTCCTCTTCCTCTGTAAACTGAGGCAGTCAGACTTGAGCTCTCACGTTCCTTCTCTTCTTTGGTTTCAGTTCTCTTCTAGTGTCAAAGACAAGAGCATGGGGCCAGGTATCCTCGCTCCCATGTCCAGTGTTGTTTCTCCTCACCCTGGGAGCTGACAATTTTTTGTGTCCTAGGCCCACTCCTTTAGCATCAGGTGAAAACGCCTGGGGGATACCCCTTCTCAGAATCCAGGTTTTTAAATGCAAGAAATCAAATCCTGAGGTACCACATCACACCCATCAGATTGGCTAGCATGACAAAACAAAAAGATGATAAATGTTGGAGATGTGGGAAAGTTGGAACACTGCTTGGTTGTTGGTGGAGCTGTGAGCTGATCCAACCACTCTGGAGAGCAATTTGAAACTGTGCCCAAAGGCTACACAAGTGTACATACCCTTTGATCCAGCTTCTAGGACTGTATCCCCAAGAGATCATAGAAATGGGAAAGGGTCTCACATGTACAAAAATATTTATAGCAGCTCTCTTCGTGGTGACCAAAAACTGGAAATCAGGGGGATGCCCATCCATTGGAGAATGGCTGAACAAGCTGTGGTACATGAATGTAATGGAATACTATTGTGTTATAAGAAATGATGAACAGGAAGACTTCAGAGAGGCCTGGAAGGACTTACATGATCTGATGCTGAGTGAAAGGAGCAGAACGAGGAGAACTATGTGCACAGCAACAACCACAATGTGTGAGGAATTTTTCTGGTAGACTTAGTACTTCACAGCAATTCACAGACCTAAAAAATTCCCAGTGGACTCATGAGGTAAAATGCCTTCCAGATCTAGAGAAAGAATTATGGAATTGGATAGCAGAATGAAGCAGATCATTTTCCCTTGTGTTATGTTTTGTTTTGTTTTATGATTCCTTCCATTAATTTTAATTTTTCTATTCAACATGACTAAGGTGAAAATGTATTCTATGTAAGATTGCACATTGTCTCGAGTAGGGAGTGGGGAGGAAGGAGGGAAAAATGATGGAGGGGACAAAAATCTAAGATGTGTGGAAGTGAATACTGTAACAAAATAATTATAAAAAAAGAAATCAAATACTTAGGATTACAAAGGAAACCAGTTATAGTGGAATGTTGCTGTTTGGTCGTTTTTCAGCCGTGTCCAACTCTGTGATCCCACTTGAGGTTTTCTTGGCAAAGATACTGGAGAGGTTTGTCATTTCCTTCTGTAGCTCATTTTACAGATGAAGAAACTGAGGCAAACAGCGAAGTGACTTGCCCAAGGTCATACAGCTGGGAAGTGTCTGATGCTGTATTTGAACTCAAATCTTCCTCATTCCAAGCTCAGTGCTCTCCATAAGGATACAAACACAAAAAACACAACACTCCTTGCTCCCAAGGGAGGGATGCTTCCAGAACACAGAATGCATTCCTTGTGATCAGCTTCAGCTAAGGCATGACTTTCTTAGGATCAAGGGATTTATAAATTGGGAAGACCTTAAAAGTCAATCTTGTCCATGTATTTTACATGTGAGGAAACTGAGGGCTGAGTTAAGGGACTTGGCCAAGGGCCTTGGAAACCCAATCCCTTCCTTTTACAGATGAGGAAATGGAGGGCTGAAGAGATGGAGTGAATTGTCCAGGACACAGGCAGGGGGTTTCAGAGCCAGGAATCCAACCCCAGTTCTCAACATCCAGGTCTTGCTGGGGTGTCAAGATCCATCTGCCATCTTGGAGGAGTCCCATTGCAAAGCGACGCATCACTGAGGGATGAGGCAAGTTACTCTGTTGTTTGTCCATCTATAAATTTGCATTTTTGTCATTTTAAACAAACTGCTGGGATGCAAGTGACAGGTACCCAGCTTGTGCCTTCTCACCCATAGAATCAGAGTGGTGGGGTGGTGGGAGGTGATGGTATGACGGACTTGGAGTCTGGAAGACACTGATTTAAATCCCAATAGGTGTGTGTGTGTGTGTGTGTGTGTGTGTGTGTGTGTGTGTGTGTGTGAGAGAGAGAGAGAGAGAGAGAGAATTCTAAGTGAGAGGATCACTGAGAAGTGGAGAAAGCTTTGAACCTTGGGTTAGGACCTGGCTTACCCTCCTTCCTGCTCTGTGACCCTGAGAAAGTCCTTTGACCTTTCAAACCCTATTTCTTCATCTCTAAAATGGGTGGTTCTGTGTTTCTTCTGACTCGAAAGGCAGTTGAAAGGGTCAAAGAGAGGGATCAAGAAGGAAGCTTGTGATTTCATTCATAGGGGAAATCTCAGATGAGGAAAATTCCTCTGCTGGTGCATGTTGGCACCAGCCAAGTCTTTGGGGGCTGCCTGGAGCAACTTCCCCCAGGACCACAGTGCTAGGAGGTGCCCAAGACGGGGTCTGATCTTTGGCCTTCCTGGCGCCAGGGCCAGCTCTTAGGGCCAGCATTTTATGGATGAATATGTATTTTGAGTAGTGTTTATATCTAAAGTGATTTGCAAACCTGAAAGCCCTATATCAGTATTAGCAACTATTATTAACTTAATTAATATATAAAATAATAATAAGGTATAAGAGTCGACTTACAAAGGATTATAGTTTCTGAAAGGACCAGGTCCAGGCGTGTGCCCCTTCTCCCCTCCCTCTTTTTTTTGGGGGGGGGTGAGGCAGTTTGGGTTAAGTGACTTACCCAGGGTCACACAGCTGGTCCTTGTCTGAGGCCAGATTTGAACATTTGAACCTCCTGACTGCAAGCCTGGCGTTCCACCCTCTGCACCACCCAGCTGCCCATCCCGGCTTACTTCTTATACCTTCTTCCTATATGGGAATAAATCTTGAGGTTTTCAAAATAAATCTTTAAGCATCTGAGAAATGATCTGTGTTAGTGGGAGTGTTTTCCTGGTGACCAGAAGACTGGAAGTGGGGGTGGGAATAGGATGATGCTGTTGTGTTTCATTATCTATATCTCAAGGGCTATCATTTGGAATAGGGATGGCCCTGGAGGTGAGATCCAAAAGCAGTGGGAGGACACTGCAGAGGGGGAGACCGAGGCAGAGTATAAGGAAAGGTTGCAAATTTCAGAGGTGAGGATTTTCTTCTCACTGCATTTGTTGATGAGGAAATTCCTCTGCAGGGTGTGTTTGTGTGTGTGTATCTGTGTCTGTGTCTTGGACTGGAAGCCTCCCGAGGCTCCTTACCACTTTGAAAATCCAGGAGAATTCTCCAGCCAGACCCTGGTCTGCCCTTGCCCAAGGCTCAAGATGTTCATTTTCACAGCCCAAGACATCCACCTATCATGCAGATGTATATTTTTTGGACACAGCCCTTGTGGGAATTTGTTTTGATTGACTTTGCATATTTGTTGCAAGGGTTTTGTTCTTTATTTTTCAAAAGGCAAGTTGTTGGGAGGGAGAGAAAATAGATTTTTGTTAAATTGAAAAAATTTAGATTTAATGAAAAAATAATCCTGAAGGATAAGTGGACAGTCCAGGTGGGGTTCCCATACTTGTCTGCTCTGATGAGTTATGGTTAGATAGGCTAAGCAGCTCTCTGTGCTATTTTCTGCCCAAAGTTTTGTCCCCCTAAATTTAGGATCCTCTCTACTTCATCCATTGGGTTCTCAATTATGAGGCAGTAATTTAGGAAGGAGGCAGGTACCCCTTGGACAAGAGAGATTGTCTGTGTCTTTGAGATAATTCTGTGAAATCTCTAGGGCTTTCTTGGTGTGCCAGAATGACTTATGCGAATTTTGTGTGCTAGGTTGTCTGTGGATCCTTATTCCCATTTTATGGATGACTAACCTGAGACTCAGAGAAGGTTTACCCATTTCATTGCCAGATCTGGGATGTGAACTTGGGATTCTCTTTTACTCTAATGCCCCCCTTCATCAGATACATTGGTGGCTATTTACTTTAAAGTTTGTGTCTGAATTTCTACCTGAGGGATTCTGAACACAATAAGACCTTGGGCTCTCATGGACGCCACTGAGGCAGTTGGCCCTGGAATTGTAGAGTTGGAAGGGAGGTTAGCGACCATCCAAGCTAGTCTGTGCCACTTGCAGCTTCTAGGGTGAAGGGGAAGGAACAGAGCTCACTGCTGTCCCCCTGCAGCGGTCTCTTTGTAACTGCTTTGTTGCTCTTGGTCTTGGTTAAGTGGGCCGAATCATTCCAAGACCTTGAGATGCTTGGAGAAGTCTTTCTTGCCCTCCATCTTTTCTCTAGGTTAAATGTACCCTGTTCCTCCAACCGGTTGCCGTACAACATGGGCATAAGGGCCTTTCCCATCCTGTTTGCCCTCTCTGGACACACCCAGTGCTTACCATACATTTGCTTTACTAACTACCTGCCTGACTGCCTTAAATGGTAGAGCCCAGAACGGAACCCCTTACTCCATTCATGGCCTGAGGAAAATAGAGAGGGATGGGATTTTCTGAGCCATGATAGGACCAGCTGACTCTGCCATGCTGTGAAGACTCCAAGCACCAGCCCTATGATGGATTATGTGTCTCTCCTACCAGATCCATGCTCAGTGGATGCCAAGTGGGTTATCCAAGAAGATGGCCCACTAGGTTATGATTTGGGGTATACAAAGACTGTTGACTAAAGTGTGAATCAGTGGAGACAGACTTTGTCTTTCTCTGTACCACCATGAAACCTCAGATCTTTCAAAAATGTGGTTTAGTGGATGAAAACTTTGGGTTTGGAGTCACAGGACAGGGGTCAGTTACCTCCAAGCTCTTGCTTACATGTCATATGAGTGAGTTTGATTGAGTCCTTTCCTTTTCAAGGACCTCGATAAGATGACTGCGTTGGATAAGACGGTCTCCAAGGACCTCCTCATTACAGGCCCAGTGTTCCTACAGAAAAGGAAAAACAAATATTTAAATGAAAAGCAAAGTTTGACCTTTAACCGGATCTTCTTTAAAACAGTCTCGAGGCATGAGGCTGTTTCTTTGTGCTATTTTCCTTTCTAAGGGATGAGAGCCTGAGCATAGGATGGAGCTGCTTAATCAAGGGCAGGCAGGAAGGGGGAGGGAGAGAAACTGAACCAGAGGGAAATGTCGGGTCAGAGCTGCTGATGACGGTATTTAAATGGTTTTCCGTAATCATATTAAGGGAAAGCGAATGGAATTCTTGATTTCATGGAGGGAAGGAGGTGGGGAGGCTGTGTCCAGGCCCCTTCCCAGGAAAGACTCTGTGGCCACACCCTGTAAGGAGCTGACTGGGGCGGAAGGCTCTGGTGCATTGCTAATAGCTTGGAAATGAGGCTTTCTGGAAGGGAAAAAAAAGTTGTCTCTCTCACAGGTCTGTTTCAGCCACATCACTTGGCAGATGGCTGGACGTCAGTGGTTTGCTATCGATTGGTTGAATTTGCCTTAGGGTAACAAGAGTACAGGCCGTGGTCTTTAAAGATATGTTTCATCTTTTTTTTCTTTTTTGTGCGACTGTACATTAGTAAGACCCCCCCCATAACATCCCCACTCCGTTTTCTCCCATTTTCAAATCAAAAGCCTTCAATAGTAATCAAAATACAGAGGTTACCTTGAGATAAACACCCTTTAAATTATCACCCAGGCAGGCAAACCCGAGAATATTTTATTTACTAGGCTGATTACATTTTAATGTTTGACGAAAGTGACATTTTTTAATTAGTGTTTAAGACATATGGTGAGTGTACAAATTAGCCTATTTTCATGGAACTAGAAATGGATGAGAGACTCCCCCCTTCACTGGCTCCCCAGTTAAAAATTGTCACTTGAAACTTAATATATGCAAGGAGGTTAAGTAGTATTAAGTGATGCTGTCTTGACTTCAAGGCGAGGAGAAGCTGGCTCATGGATATGTGTGGCTGACTGTTGCCCGAGTGTGCCAGGAGAAGAAAAGGGCCCTCCTTTGACTGGAGACCTAGGGTGGTGTATTTTGTCCAGTCAAGCAAAAACCCATATATCTGGCTTATTTATTTAAAAATAAACTGGCCCTTCTAGCATCATAAAGCAGAAGAATGTGTATGCTTGGTTAAGGAATGAGATTCATTATGAACGAGTAATCCTAGGGGCTTCTAGCAGGATGACTCATTTCTGTGTCAGTGATCACCTCCTCTTCCACTTGCACCTTTTAAACGTGGGTCAGCAAATGTCTGGGCACAGTAAAGGCAGGATGTCAGCAGACCAAGAAGGATTCTGTACCCCAAGTAACTGGAGTCTAGCAATAATTTGGAACAGATGTGAACAGAAATGAGGAGGATGATTTGGAGAAATGAGATGTACTTCTCAGGCAATCCTGGAGAATATATTCTCATTTTAATTTTTTTTTGGTCATAGGGTAGTGGTGGATATTTTCCTTTTTCCAATATTTGAATTTGTGGGGGGAAGCATGTAGGGAAGGGGGTTAGAATAATGGCATTGGTTCCTTCATTCATTTCTTTGGGTGGATGTCAGGGCATTGGGACTATTATATGTCTCTGGCATCTTTCGTTTTACACTTTGCCTGCCTCTTCCACACTTGCCCAGATACTGTAGAACACCATCCTGGGATCATTGTACTTGGTACTTAAGTTAATCATTCAGTAGTCACTTATTTGAAAAGCAAACCCCAAAACACTCATTCTGTGCCAGGCGCTGGGCTGTGGAGGTCCAACCTGGCCTTGTTTGCCCTCAAGGAACGTAAATGTTCCATGAGGGAGACACACACTCACACATACTCAAAATAGAAATTCAAGGTCACTTGCAAAAAAAGTTACCTGCATCCTTACACACTTACCTCCATTTTGTCCTCGATGGAGTGCCTCTGTCTTTCCTGGAATTGGTTTTTCAGAGCGTGTGTGGATGCTGCGCATGTTAGACATATATACACACAGAATGTGCGTATTTTTCATTCCTGTTAAGAGGAGGCTTTTGCCAAGGGGTCCTCGACAATTGTGTTCTCTCTGCCCACTGAATTTTTTTTTACTTTCTTTTTCACTTCCTAATGAACAAAACAGATAAACCTTGTATCATCTTGTCCTATGATTCCTAATCAGGGCTCTGGGCAGGTATTTCTTTTTTAATTCTTTTTTTTACCCCTTGGCGTGGGTCAGGGGAGGGGGGGGATCCTGTTGACTTAATTTGACAAGACCCAGACAGCTTTTGCCTGCCTGGGATTCCAGATTTGCTTTTGGCCCATCCTGTGGCAAGACACTGCTCCAAGACACCAAGAGAGGGAGGACCCAGGTGCCGCCTTTTGAGACGGTCCCTGCGAACATTCACGCTGCCCACCTGGTGGTATCCGAGTGAACTGTTACTTCACAGAAGAGTGTCCGGGGCAGGCTGAGCTCCGTGCAAAGCCCACTCGTGGTCCTGGCCTGGCCGCTCTCTGCCTCTCCTGGATGCTCCCATGTGTCCATCTTAGGGAGATGCTCCATCTCCTGCTCCAGGGGGTGAGGGAGAACTGACTGAGCTGTTGCCGCCGGAGTGCTGTGAAAGGCAGCCTTCCCAGTGTTCCTGAAATCTCATTCCGTGGGAAGATGTTTGAAATCAGCCGGACGCTTAACGCTGCCTTGTTAAACACCGAGGTAACATCTCATACCTCCTGCCTGGGTAGCCTCAGCGTGCTGGGGGTTGGGGGAAGGAGGGAGAAGGGGACGCTTCCCCTTCTTGGTGTGCTTAGGATCAGATTTAATTTATTCTGCCCAAGCAAAGTCTGGAAGAGGCAGAATTGGGGCTTTAGGTTCCTTTTCTTCCTTTGGGGGCTCAGCAGGGATGGGGCTGATCTCTTTCCTTTTTCTTTGCCATCTCGATTAGTGGCTGCTGCTGCTGCTGCCTAGGACCCTGCCGGGCACAGCTCCCCACTATATGGAGTGGTGAGTTATTCACTCTGGGCTGGCGGCTGTTATAGTCCATCTGGGCTCTGTGTGTGTGTGTGTGTGTGTGTGTGTGTGTGTGTGTGTGTGAGAGAGAGAGAGAGAGAGAGAGGGAGAGGGAGAGGGAGAGGGAGAGGGAGAGAGAGAGAGAGAGAGAGAGAGAGAGAGAGAGAGAGAGAGAGAGAGAGAGAGCGCCGGACGGCTGGCAGCTCCCAATGCTAAGATATCCGTATCCCCTGGGAGGTCTTCGTGGTGGTGAGGGGCTCACTAGTAGACCTCGCCATCTCAGGGACCCTGTCGGCACTAATGAGTCCAGAAACTGCTCATTTCTGGTAAGCAAAGAGCAACCCAGATGCAGCCCCCCCATCCCAACCCCCCACTCCTCTTGTTATTTCATTTTCACTTGGGCTTGATGGCTTGAAGACAAGTTTTCTTCCTGATGTTGGAAGATTGGGGTGGGGGGGTGGGGTGTGGAATGCCAGCTGAGAGACTTGATTCCTGTGATAGTCTATTAAGGTTCGGATGCTTTACCAATGTCTTAGCACTGGGATGTAGCGGTCAGCACTTTGCTCCCAGAGATGAATGGTCCTATTGGAAATCCGATAATAAGGTTGACTTTTCTCAACAATGGGATTCTGCCTTTGTCCTTAGAGAAAAGACCTCAGAGGATGCTTAGGGCATTTGTTTTAGGATTCCAGAGAGAGACTAGAGACTGGGGATGTTTCTGGAGCCAAGATAAGGCCTTGGGCAAAGTGCATCTGCCATTAAGGCATACTTGATAATGCTTCAGAGAAGTGACTGGAACATCTCGGGCTGGACCTGTGGTTAATTTTTATATCTCCTGCTTGAAGGGTGTGGAGGCTGGGAGTATCAGGGAAAAGAGGACCTTTTCTTTGCCTTCTTTATTTTTAATAACCTCTGTAGAAATACGGACCAAACACTTTTTGTCAAGCAAACGGCTTTTCTCAAGGGGTTTGTGAGTATTGTTTCTGGGACTCGAAGCCCACGACATTTTAACACTGGCCAGGTCATACTTGTGCTCATGAGACTTTTGTTGGCATGTCAGGGAGCACATATGTATTGCTTTTGTACACATAATGAAACCATGTAGAGCAGGGAACCCACAAATGCCTCTTTGGCCCTACCCAGCTCAGCAAAAATTGAAAAAACTCAAGTGACTCTTGGTGCCCTTCATTTGGAAGCTGAGTTGGTCACCTGGAAATCAGACTGTGCTCTGTCTTTTCCACCTGAAGCGGCCGTCTGTTTAACATTTTATGTGTTCTGATTCTTTGTGTTTTTATTTTGAGCAGTGTGATTTGTTTAAATACAGGGGGGGAAACCCACAAGTACACACACACACACACACACACACACACACACAAAAGAGAAATATTCACGCACCAACACATACAGATATAAACACATGATGCTGTAATCTACCTAAAGGAGTCTTGTGTTTCTGGTATTTGCGCTCCTGATATCATACCACAGACCTAATACTTGTAATTAGGAACATTAGTTTTTCCTCCACTCCCAGGAAGCCATGAACTTGAAGCCCACTGGTGACCTTTCATGTCTCCACTTCTTTTTCTCTAGGATTTCAACCAGAGTGAACCTTGGTGCTATCTTGGAGAATATTTGTGACCTGGGTTTATTTCTTAGTAAACTTACTGACTCCAAAGGAAAGATATTTCTGTGAGAGACAGTCACCCACCAAGATTAGCAGCTGCGCCAGCCAGCCAGGCCAGGGCAGGTGCACTGAGTGTGTATTCTGGGCATACCAGCTCTGTGTGTGTGTGTGTTTATGTAATCAGTGTGGAGCCTTGATAGGCCCTTGTGAACAGCAATGGGGGGCAAGGGACACATTGCCTCTCTTAATCTAGAGCAGTGAAAAGACCCCCGTCCAATTTGTGTCCAAGTTTGCAGCTTGCGATGGTCTCAGAGGGCACCGCTACTGTTGTCTGTCAAGTGGGTACAGGCCAAGAGAGGGAGGGGCATGGTCATGCCAGTTGGGCCCCTTCCAGAGTTGAGAAATAATTCCATTAAAATAAGTCGTTCATCATTTCCTCTTCGCTAGAAAGAAGGAACAATGCAGTGAGATAGGCGAGTGAGTCTGCACAGCTGCTCTCCCCACCCCCCACACCACCCCCTTCCATTAAGAAAATCACTCTCAGTCCTAAAGTTCCTTAGGCAGATCCCAGAGTAGCAGTAGGGGAGGGGGAACATCTTGAAGTTGCCTTCTAGAAATGCCAGTTCAGGTCCCTCCCGCCCAGTCCCCCCACTCTAGACAGGCATCTCCAACCAGTGGTACTGAGCAGCCCCAGTTAAGGTTCCGTTGTGTTTTTAAGCCATCAGCCATATAGCTAAGTAGAAAGTAGAAAGCCACTGGACAGGCCGAAAAAACAGGCGTCAACATGGGGAGTGGATGGAGGAACCCCTTGACTGTCCAGGGGAGGAAGGTAGGACCCTCAAGAGGCGGAGGTCTGCAGACAGCCACGGGTGACTTGCCCTTGTGGGGAGTGCCTGGATGGGGAGGGAGGAGATAGGTTAAAAAAAAATACATGCATGGATGTTGTTGCTTTCAGCTGGGCCTTAATTACTAGACACACGAAGCAGTTCAGAAATGTGGTCTCTGTTGTTGTAGAGGTCAGCGAATCATTAACATCGTCAATCTGGCAGGAGCTAATTTAAATAGCGCCTGATGCTTCGACGCCTCCCTCGGTCTCCCTAGCCAATGGGCGCTGGGCTCTGGCTGACAGATGGTCCCATAAATGGATGTAAAAAGGAGAGGCTGGAAGCCAATTTTCAGCGAGGCTCTCTATTCCGTTCTTACCTACATCCTAGAATTGGGGGGCTCCGAACACACTGCTCTTAGCTCTCCTCTTTCCTCTTTTTTTTTTTTGGCCTTTTTTTTAAACCCTCCCCCTCGTTAAAAAAAAATTGTGATTGACTACATTAATGTCCGCACTTTGCTTTGTGGATCAGAAATAATCCTATTAATTATAATAAACCTGAAACCTTTGCAAATTCTGAGAGGAATCGAAGCCCCGCGCGACCCAATATTTGCCTCTAAGAATGGTGATGGTAGGTATTGGTAAATTTATATTCTTTGTTTGTGTGACTGCAGTTTAAAAGGAAAAGAAGCCTGTCTGTCTACACCCTCAGCCAGCCTTCTGTTCGTGCTGGGTTTTTACTTTCTGTTGGTTCCTCTTTCATTGACTAGCTCCTTGGTGTGTGGATGGTGTCGGCATATCCAGTAAGGAAGGGCAGCCTGGGGGTGATAGTCACTAAGTCGTTTATTTTTTAAGGTCATTGTGGTTTGCTTTTTTTTCCTTCTCAAAATAAGGTGGAGGGGGTGGGTGGGTAAAGCCACTGCTTTCTTCAGAGAGCTCAGTAAAAATGGAAAGGCTGAACCAAGGGATTTTTTTTTTTAATTTTAGGTTGAAAAAGGGTGTGTGAATGTGTGTTTGAGATTTTTTTAGTGGGGGATGGGGTGAGGTGAATGTCAGGGTTTGGGTCTCATCTACATTTTGTCACAGAAAATGTAGACCTTCTTTACCCAAGACCTGGTGCTGTGGGCAGTGGCATTTGGCTGGACTGCGCAGAGGGCATAGGAGGGTGGGCAGGGTGGGCAATCTCTCTGGGCTTGGGTAAATGCTGCATATTGTATTTCAAAGAGTCCCCTGTCATGACCTCATAAAAAGGAGGAGGAGGCATGCATGTGTCGCGGAGCCTGGCGTGTGTGGGGATGGGTGGCTTCGCCGGGCGGGCAGCAGGGCGTTTGGAAGGAATGCCAGCTTTTACGTAACGTTCTCTTTGCTCCTGACACCGTGCGAGGGTCCATCTTCCCGTCACGGATGGAGTGGAGTGGCTTAAATATGGTAAGTGAATGGGCTGGAGGCTGCGTGGTGGGGCCGGGGCGGGGGACACGCGTGTCCATGAGTGTATGTGTGTAGGTGTGTAGAGGGAGAGCAATGGGTTGTGGATCTTAGATGGCTTGGCAGGTCACCCAATTGTGTCTTTCTACAAGCATCCTAAAAGACAGGGAAATATGGACCTGGATACAATGGCAGTGCCTACACTCACACTCTCTCTCTCTCTCTCTCTCTCTCTCTCTCTCTCTCTCTCTGACACACACACACACATACACACACACACACATACACGCGCGCGCACACACACGCACATACACACCCTCTCCCTGTTTCTCTTTCTTCTTTTCTCTCTCCATCTCTTCCAATAAACACACTCTCCAGTCAAGCTTGGATTGGTATCTGTGACAGTCACTATGTCCTGGAGATTGCTGAGGTCTTCTAGATTTGGGTTCCTCAATCCTTCATACATCCCGCCATGACTGATGGTCTAAGTGACCTGTGCATCCCTTCCCCCAAGTGCATGCCAGGAAAGGAGGAAGGATGGGGTGGGGTGGGGGTTCTTTTGGTAGAATCAGACAAGACTGTGAAGGAAGATTGTTTGCTATGGAAGGGGGAGGCAGGATGGGGGGGGGGGCAGTCAAGCAGTCAAGAAAAATCCCTTTCTTGCCAGAGTAGTAAGTCTATTTTTGGTGCCTCCTTTTCTGAACAAGAAATCAGAAACTCCCCTCTTACTCCCATCTTATGCTTCCCCCCCCCCCCAGATCCTTAAAGAAGCTCTTCAGACTAATAAATGTCAGAGCTTGAGGTGGGAATGGAAAGGGGAAAATGTTGAAAATTCATATATCGATGGCCTGAATATTTAACCCACCCCCAGACAAGTGCCCATCAGACCCTTGCTCTGGCTGGCCTGTAGGTGGGTGCTGAGGTAGGGAAGGACAAAGCTGGGGTCTCTCTCCTCTTCTGGAGGCTGCCTTTGTCTTCTTGCTTGTTGTGATGGGTGTAAAACAAACAAGATTAGACTGAGCGGCCCACTGAAAGCCATCTCTGGGAGGAAGAGAGAATGAAAGGTTGCCGGGGAAACAGGCATCGGGGAAGCCAAGGAGGGGGAGCAGGTGGTTGTCGTGTGAGAAGACTGCAAACAGTGTCGGAAACTGGGGGGCGGGGGCCCCTCGATTCCCCGGCCACAAAGCCGGCCCTCACAACTTTAATTATTCCCTATAAAGAGGTGTTAATTACATTTCTGACTGCTGTACGCTGATTTCCAGAAATCTATTTTTAAGCATCTGTTCCCTCGCCTCTCTCTGTTTAAGGGGGGGGGGAGAGGGGAAAAAAGGGAGAATGGAGGGAAGGGAGAAGGGAATCTTCTTTTTTCAGTCCCCCTCCCCCATGCTTTTCCTTGCTGCAAATTGTACGTGTAAAAAATGGCAAGGAGGAAAAAAATGTAAATTATATTGAATGAAGTTGACAGCAGCGTAATCGGGAAGTTGCCCAGCTGATTGTGCCTGCAAATCATTTCTTAGAAATTTCCAGCAAATGTCCCTCAGAGAGCAGGAGGGAGGTAGAGATAGGTCTGGAGGGATCAAGGGATTTTTTTTTTAACTTGGAAAAGGCAGGTGGTAAATGTGGAAAGGTAATCATTTCAGGACCATCTCATCTTTTCTCTGACCATCTATTTGCTCATAGAAATTGCAAGGAAAAAAATCTATTTCCCCATAAATCTGTGTCCTTTCCCCCTTGGCTTGTCTTCATTTCTGAGCTCCGCAGTGATCTCTTCTCCCGGTCGCTCTCCATTGGGCTGAGGTGCTGATTTATCAGCCTCCAAGTCTTTATAAAACAAACAAGCAGAGATGGCTATTTGTGAGTGTCTCGAGTAGCAGGGGCACGCACAGGTGGGCACTCTGGCACATGCATTCATCCACATTCAGAGTTGGCGTGATCTAGCCCAAGTCCCTTCCCTCCACAGTGGTGGGTACTTGTGGCTCCCAAAGGTGTGGTAGGCACTTAGATGGGTTATGGATGACAGTGGTAGAGAGTGGGGCTGGTGGTGCTGGTGGTGCTGGTGAGGCTCTTTCCCTTCCAGCCACTTAAAGGAAGGTTAGCTGGGCACTCAGCCTTTCTCAAGAGGGAAAGGTGGGAATGGCCATCACAGCTCTCATGGCCTTTAGATGAAAGGGCAAGGATATCTGTAAGTGGATATATCGAGAAATGGAAGCTTTCACATTCCCTGTCCTCATCTTCCCTTCAGCTTTTTTCTCAATGAGATTTCTGCGTTAGATCTTTTTGGGGGACAGAATGACGTAGGTTGTTTTTTTCTTTTTTTAAACTTTCAGGGTCCAAACTGTCATTTCTTCCCTCAACAAGGCATAAAATAGATGTTTTAGTCCCACCTAAATCCTGATTCTGTGTTTTAATTTCAGAAACTTCTACTCCCTGCCTACCAGGCTTTTTGAAAGATGTTGGATTCTTTGGGCTGCCTTAGAAAATGCTCATCGATGAGGTTTAGTTTTATTTTCAGTAATAATTTTGATATTTTTATTGCTTGGGGCACTGGAGAAAAATGGAAAATTCATTTCAGGACTGTCAGTTGGGTTCAGGTTGTAACAAAGGCACGTGTTTCCACTACTGATCTTTGTCCTTCCTTTGTCTTAAAAATGCCCCTCTCTGCTATCTCCGGGTGGTAAGCTAACACAGAGGGCTGTTTCCTAAGTGGAAAGTCTGGCTACGAATATTTTTCGAGCAGTTTTGAGGATTGTGAATTTGGGGATCGCAGAGAAAACACGGCATAATCACTCAACCCAGAGGCTCAGGGAATAAATATAAGGGGTTGAGGATGTGGGAAGGTGAAGTAATCTGGAAACTCATAGTTTAGGAATAAATGATTTAAAAGAATCATTTGTGTTTTGATTAAAAAGAGATCCCTTAACCATTCATGACCCTCTCAGCTATGTTCATCCTCTTCTCTCATTCACCTCGACCTTCTGTCCAGCACAGATACAGATGGCCTAACTTGACTTTCTTGGGTTGGATAGCCCCCTTAAAAACTTTTTTCTCTCTTCATGTCAGAATCTTCTCTTTAATTTTTTAAAATTCTGTGAATTTGTGTATGTGTGTATTTGAAAGATGCTGTATCTGTTTTAAGGGGAAATAATAACCACTAGCCTGAGCGATGGGCATTTAAGGAAAATGATCTCTGTGGCGGGGCATTGGTGATTGTTGATGGGTACAAGTGGCTTTCAATTCTATTGCTCTACCCTCTCTGTTAGGAATCCTCCAAAAGGAAATGGGAAGCCTAGAAGTCATGGAGTTTTTTAAGGGGTGTTTACAGTGTGCATTGATGATTCCAAGAGCATATCTTTCCAAGGGACTAGAGACAGCAACTTTCAACTTAGAAGTACTTAGCAGCAAGATGGTGACTTGAATGTAAGTTGCTTGAGTTTTAGATTGGTTTAATTCTCTTCCACCTTTATTTATATCTCCTTCAAGTATGTGGAGAAAACCCACATTTTATCTGCTTTCAGAGACTCATGTTCGTAAGCAAGCTATGTTGGACTCTACCAACTCAGGCCTCACTTAAATTAAAAAATAAATAGACTCCCACACACAAACTCTACAGAAAAGCAAACTGAGAATTTCTGGGTCCCACAAGCAAGGAGTGTGTGTGTGTGTGTGTGTGTGTGTGTGTGTGTGTGTGATAGATTACATTGTGCATCTCTGGAGGTGCACTCTTCTTGATAGATCTCCTTGTCTGTTCTGCAATCTGTGACCACCAGACACTTCATTGACATGCTCGGATATGTTAAAATGTGTATTTGTTGGTGTATGGTGGGCAGCTGCCGCCAGATATACTCCTCTGCCTTAGTAAATGGTGCAATGCAGTATTTTTGTTCAATGTCATCAGGGGTTTTTGGGGGAAGGAAGGGGTACCAACAGTTTGAACCTTCAGAGCTGGCTGCTTTGTGCATTGACCAGTTGTTTGGCCAGGCCAAGCAGAATTTGTCCCGTTCTGACATCTTGAGAAGCCATCCTCCTTCCCTCCTCTCACGTAGCACATGTGTCTATGTATGCGTTTGTGCCTCGATTGACGTGACCAAATATATGTGTGTGTGTATGCAAACATATGGGTCCATGTAGATGAAGGTGGAGGGGCTGGAGAAGAGATAGTCCTTGCCCATTGGAAGCATCTTCTGATACCCTCAGAAAGCCATTTATGCTAGAATAGGTAAAACTTCAGAATGACCAACATGGGAAACATCGAATTAGTCCATAAAGCCTGCAGAGTTCAAGAAAGTTAGTGCCTTTACCTGCTGCCACCTGAAACCTTCCGTGGGCTCCGTGTCAGAAGGCGTCCTATTAATGCCCAAGATGAAAAGCACTTTTGAGATGAGTGATGGCATTCCTACTAAAATGAGGGTCTTGGCTGATGTGGGAGGTTGGGAGAGAAAGGAAAGGAAAGGAGGTTGAACGGGCATGTGTGTGTGTGTGTGTGAATGTGTGATACGTACACACAGATTGTTTTGTGTTTTTTATTTTATCCTTTTCTAATTTCTAGATGAGGCATGTTTATTTTTGGTATCTGTATTTTAGGAACAGAGGTCTTTTTTTAGGTCATCAATTTCCCACTGTCAAAAAAGATGGTGGGGCACATTGCCTATTACATATATTAATAATTTGAGATAACTAGAAATGGGAACAGTGGTTTGGAAGAAAGAATATATTTGAGGACGGGTATGGGATACCCCAAGAATCTAACATGGACTGTGACCAGGCATACATTAGGGCAGCTTACCACATTCCCTCTTGCCCTGGTCTGTGACCTGGGATATCCAGGTTTGACCCTTTGTCAATAATGTAATTAAATATTCAATCAGAGTGTTCCTCGTCCATCCCATCTGTGTTAGAAATCTAACCACTGGAAATGGTATTTTGGGAGGGATTGAAGCCACTGGTTTTAGTGTGAGTTCCTCCTGGCCCATAACTAGCTGGGGCATAGATAGGCTAAACTCTACCCCACAGTGGCTCACCTTGGGAGTCCAGCTCTGCCTGGCCTGGTTGAAATCTGCATGTAAGTGTGTGTCTTCTTCCTTGGGGCTCCACAGCCCAGGGACACCATCACTTATTGTTTTCTCTTTGAATTGTGTCTCTTCTGAGTACTGAAGACTTTCTCTTCAATAAAGAAGGTAATCTGTGGGAGTCTGGAAGGAATTCTTAATTCAGTTTGGTTTGAAAAGACAGTGAGAATGTTAGGAAATAAGGTCTTCTCCATTGTTGTTCTTGGCTTTGTGGGGGTGCTCTTACTTAGCTGAGAGTGGAAAATGTGATTTAGGTCTTCGTGCTCATCTTTGGAAAAGAATATCAGGGTAGGGTGCAGAAGGCTGCAGAGTTCTGGAGCCTAGCTGGAAGGGGACTGGTGAGCTCTTGCCATGGAAAGTGATATTAACTCTTCACTTTTTTTTAACCATTCAAGATCCTGATCTAAGAATAAAAATTTTTTTTGAAAGACTGATTTGTATCTAGGTATTTTTATGAGTGTAATGAAGTATGAGAACCTGTAATGGTAAATGTGCTGCCAAAGATTAACAAGGAAAAGTTTATTTACTCTGGTGAATTAGAGACTTGATCATCTGTTCAGGAAATAAAGTACGCCCCTGGCAGGCAGGCTCTGAGCTGGGTTTTGTTCCCCCTTCATCTTTGTTACTTTAGTGCCTACCAGTTCCTACACATAGTAGGCACTTAATAGTTATTGTCAGATTTATATTTGAACATATTACTGTCAAGAATACTCTTGCTCCCCATTTAACTGGTCTGTCTTTTCTTCCTCCCTCCCTCTCTTCTTTCTTTTTTTTCCTCCTGCCCTTCCTTCCTTCCTTCTTTTCCCTTCTTTCTTACTTTCTTTTCCTCTTTCCTTTTCCTTTCTTCTTTTTCCTTCTTTCTTTCCCCTCTCCCTTCCTTTCTTTGCATTAATTGTATTTTATTGCATTTTACCTTTTTTAGAAAGGTAAGTCAAATGAGAAGACCTAAAATTCTTTACAAATCTTAAAGTACCACATAGATGCTGCATAGATGCAGTTTCTCACACTTGACCATTTTGAAAATAAGAAGCCAGGTGTGTGTCATGTGTATCTGCTAGAACCCTTTGCCTTGTGCCCTCCCTATGGTTACCACTTATAGATGTCTGTCTGTTTTTTGAGCTTTTAAAGTATGCCTAGGATGGTGCTGGGTCAGGGTGAGTGGGGATGGGGTAAACAGAAATGTTGGTGCTAGTTTCTGCTCTGACAGGAACCATATCCCTTGGGATAGTAGCATTAAAGGCTGCTTTTTTTTTTAAGGCTGTTTAAATTTATGTTCCTCCCTCGTGTCTTTGTCTTAGGAGAAAAGGGTGGTTTGCTAGGCTAGAGGTTTGAGTTTGGGGCCAGGGTGTCTACTAAAGAATATGGTTGAGACGTAGGTCAAAGAGAGGAAGAGGACAGTGGAGGCACATACAAGGGTAAGGAGAGCCTCATGGGGCCATCTTAAATAGATTTTGCCCAGTTTGTTTGAGGTCTGAATAAGGTGGCTGCTGAGGGTCACTCACTGGGCCCTGTCCTGCCCAGCTCAGCTGGAGACAGTGATGTGGAGGGATGTTTCTTTTGGGTTGAACCTCTCTTGGGAGTGACCCATTGGCCATGACCCTTGTCCCCTGTTGTTTTTAGAATCAGACATTTCCCAGTAGATACCCTTTGGATGTGCTCAATCACTTCCTGTATGATATGCCCTGGTTACATGGGTGAAAGTGTGCTTTCTGTACTGCCCTTCATTCACTTGGCAAATGTTTCCTGAACATCTGCCCTGTACCAGGTCCCACACCAGCACTGCAGGGGATCCAGGAGGAGTTCAACATGGCCCCTGCTCTCAAGGCACACATAGTCTAGCTGAGGAGACAGAGTACATGCTCTCACGTTCTCACACAAAGGCAGAGTGGGATGAGTGAGATGAATATTTTGGCTGTGACCAGTCCTGAAGGTCATTCCACCAAATCACAGAGGGATCCATGACCTTTGTCGGATGGATCTCAGCTCCTTCAAGTGGTCCATGTGGAAAATGTGTGTCTGATACAGCAGCACTGGAGACTGTTCCACCTAGTGCCCTGATGTGAGCCAGAATCAGTTTCTAAGGATCTAGTCCTCTTCATACTGCGGAGCTGAATACTTCCCTGTGAGCAGTGTTGCTCTCTAGGTTCTACATGAAAAACAGCAGGCTGGTCTGAGCTGTAGAGAAAAGTGGACCCTTTGAAGAATTTGCCTGACATCTCACGCATAAAGGCAGCTCTGCTCATGGCCTTGGGCTTCGGGCTGTGGAGGCACAGAGGATAACCTGTCCCTAAGAGTGAAGTAGAAGACCAGAAACTCACGATTCCTGATTTCAACAGAACTTGATGCGTTCCTTTTCATGGTGTTTCCCATTAGGCCTCTGATCGGCGTAGAAAATACTGGGCTGGTTGCTCTTTGTCAATATTAATTATCTGCGGCAATCCACGAGGGTGCAGAGAGCACAATTCCCAGAAGCCTGGATTCTCCCTCTAATGCCAAAACAAAAGTGATATTTATGAATAATGTTGGAGAAGTTGTCCTTACAGTAACCATTCCCCCGAGGCAGCTTTACATAAATGTGCATTTATTATTCAGGCTATTAAAAGGGATTCCTGAGCTTTTACTCTTTAATTTGGTCTAAAATATGTAAATTGGTTTTATTTTGGAGTTGTTCTGTTTTAGGTGGCTTTGGGGGGGGATAACTTTCGGCTTGATTGTGTTTTAATCTCCTCTGTAGTGGCAGAGGCACAGCAGTTCTGGAATCAACCTGGTTATGGTGATGAGGCTCACAGAGAACACGCAGATGGGCCTGCTAGCCCCCAGGCTCTCCTGACATCCCTCACGTAGGGCTTGGAAGAATGAGGGGAGGTCCAGCTGGAATCTCCCCTTCACTGTGGCAGGCCTTTGTTCTGAGTGGGCTGTGGCCCCCTGAGCCAAAGTGAGTTCTTTTCTCCAGGCCCGGAAAGGACTTCATGAACTGCCTATGTGTAGTCCAGTTTGCAGGAATAGTTTTTTTGTTTCTTCTCTCATCAGAGCAACTGTGCTTGGAGGGGGGACCCTAATACCCAGAGTGGTCGTCAGTCACAGCTCTAGAACTGGGATGGACCTCAGAGGTCATATTGCTCAACCCTCCTCTTTTATCGATGGGGAAACAGTGCCTTCAAGGGGAAATAATTTGCCAAGGTCAGTCCGGCAGCAAGCAGCAGAGGTAGGATTTGAACCGTGCCTCTGAAACCATTTCATTTCACTTTCCAGGGTATCTATCTGTGTCTCATTGTGGGAAGTGGAACTGTAACATCGACATGATTGCCTTGAAGAGGGTTTGGGGGGGCATTTTGCTTGAAGGACTAACAATAAAGACCTGGAGTCTGGGAACTTTTTTAAAAAAATATTTTGATAATTATATTTTGATGTAAGTTATTTTCTTTGTAAATCCTCTGCATTTTGTTTTATATTACGTTATTTCATATTATGTATTAACAGGGTTCTGAAACAACTTGGCATCAGAGCAGCTGGGGTATTAGCACAGGCTTCAGCAGACTGCCAGAGGGGTCCAGGACACAAAAGGGGTTAAGAGCTCCTGGATTAGCAAGCAGTTTCTATTTCTCTAATGCTTTAAGATTTGTGGGATCATCAATTCAAAGCTGGGAAGGATCTTGGAGAGTGATCTCATTCCCCGAGGTTCCTCGGAGAGGTGCAGGTCACCTAGCTGACACCCTAGCTGCTCTGACTCCAAGATCTTTTCTCTTGCTGTGCTACACTACCAAAGGGAAGGCCTCTGTTTTACAAAGGAGGTAGAGGTAGATGAGCCTCAGAGGCCCCAAGTGTCCAGGACAGGATTCAGCTGTGGGCCTTCTAACTCCTGCTGCCATGCGCCTCCTACCCACTGGCAGCAATCCCTGGAGCTTGCCTGGCAGCAGCCCCCAGAGCTTCCTCTTGGGCTCTTTTAAGGGGCCTCTGGGGCATCCTTCAGAATTTGGCATTTTGCACAATGATTTTCAGAGCTGGGTTTATGGTTAGCTCAGGATTTCCTAACTGGAGGTGGGGGAAAAAGTTGAAATATATTTTTTTCCATTCTGATTTTCTGGGCCATGACTGTCACTTTGCCAGCCTGACAGTGAGCCTACCATTGCATTGAGTAGTCAGCTAGAGAGTGGAAGGGTGGAAGGAAGAAGCCTCGCAGGCTAAGCTGAGGTCACCTTCTAGTGTCCCATCAGACTAACTGCCCATGGCCATCCCCCATTTCACAGGCAGGGAAACCAAGGCCCAGAGAAGCAATGGTACCCTTCTGAGGTCACACTACTAGTGGTTTGTGTCTCTAAAATGTGTAGTTGGTTTTACATTATTTTATTCACCAAGGTGGAGATCCTCAGAACCTTCAGTAAGTGTTGATTCTAACTAAGTTAGAAGGCTCAAGTTCAAGTCCAGGTATTCTCTGTAGACTTGGGTAGGTCCTATTCTGGTTCTGAACCTCAATTTTCTTTGCTGAAAAGTGAGGCTGGATCTCATCAGGTATTCTGAATCTTTTTTTGGTGTCAACCCTCATGTCTGTTGAAACCTAAGGACCCACCCCTCAGAATAATCTTCTTAAATGCATAATGTAAAATACAGAGGTTTCCACAGTAAAGCAATTACATTGAAACAGTGATCCAAATAGTTCTTAATAAATTTCCAGATTCCAACTTAAGAATCAAGCCCTGGAAGCCAGGTGATCTCAAAGTTTGATTTCTAGAAGTGTGGGCTTCAATGTTTTCCTTGAGGGGCCTTTTCACTCTCCCTCTCCTTTTATGTCTTAGCTAACCTCCTACCTCTGATTCTTTGCTCATGTTATTTTTGTAGGATGTTTATTATTGCATTTTTGAATTTTTATTTTTTATCCTCAGTACCTGATATATAGTAGATGCTTAATAAATGCTTGATGAATTGAATTCACACATTTTTCTTCCATTGAATTTCTCTATCTTTTAGAACTCATTTCAAATGCCATCTTCAAATGCCAAGCTTTCTCTGATTGCCTTGGGCCAGCAAGTTGGCACAGTGGATAGAGCATTAGAGCTGAAGTCAATAAGACTTGAATTCAAATCTCACTTCAGATACCTAGTAGTTGTGTGACTCTGGCAAACTCACTTTACCTCTGTTTGCTTCAGTTTCCTCAACTGTAAAATGCAGATAATATTAATAAAAATGTCCAGATTTCTTGCCGGAGAGGGTTGTTCAGAGGCCCAGATGTTGACAAGACCCTTGACAAAAATCACTTCGTCATCTTCATTCTAATCCTCAGAGGGTAACTTTGGGTAGTACTATATTTTCCTTTGGGGCTTGTCTTTTCACATCCTGTGAATTCCATGGGGACTGAGTCTATATCTTGTCTTGGTGTTACAGTTCCCTCAGAGCCAGGCCCCATATGCAGTAGGCATTTAATAAATGGTGCAGCATTTGATGGGGTGTCCCTTCACTCAGGATTGCTGTCTTCAGAGTGGAGAGAGAAGTTGGAGCAGTTGGTGAAGGACCAAAAATGACTTAATGAGATTTTTTTTTCCAAAATTTCTAACATTTTTCTTCTCATGCTTTGGCCATGCTGAATGATGGGTTGTCGCAGCAGTCTAGAGAGCTGGAGAGGTGAACGGCCGTATTGACTGATGAGTTGCTCTAGACGTGTGTAGAATCTTGATTTGAGATGGGTTGCTTACTGTTTGCTGTTAGGGAGGGTCCTGGGAGAAGAGACCAGGCTGGGGAAACTGATGGCCAGGTAGCCAGAGGATTAGTCCAGCTGTTCTTACATATTTTAGGAGTGGGGATTTGGGAGGAGAGGGGTATTAGGTCTTGCTTGATCTTTCCAAAACCTTTGTTTGAAGCATGTTATAGAAATTTCACCAGATGGTGCTAGATTTGTATGTGTTGCTAATGTTGGTGAGGGCAGATGAATCTTTGGTACCTCCCAGAAATGGCTTGAGATTTGAAGAGTAATGCTAATAACTGGGAGGGGGGAGGTGCAAGGACACCTCTGAATAAGAGGAAGGAAAACTCTTTTTTCTATCTTTACCTGTAATTCCTCAGCTTTTGGTGGAATGGCCAGGTGCCATTTTCTATTCCCTGAATTTTTTAAAGCCTTTTATGGGGTGCAGAAGATCTTGCCCAGTTCTGTCCTCTGATACTCTGAATTTGAGAGTCTTCCTGGTGGATCCCAAGCTTTCTCTGAGATTCTTAAAATAGCTTTTTAGCCTGAAGTTGCCACCCTGAGGACCCTTAGTTCACCTGGAAGAACTTAGTTGGATTAGAATGGAGTTCCCAGTAGGAAAATCAAGCCCTATATTTGGTGTAAGAGGTTTAAGAGAAAAGAGTTGTCTAGGAACTTAGATGGAAGGGTCTTAGTCCAATCTTCTCATTTTACCATTGAGAAGACTGAGTGCTAGAGAGGGAAGGTGACTCACCCAGGGTTACACAGGTGAGTTAAGTGATAGATTCCCCAAACCCAGGCTGGCAGTTCTCTAGTCTGAATCCTAGAGTTGAAATGGAACTTAGAGAGCATCAGCCTAACATGGAGAAAAAAAGCATTGGTCAGGCAGATGGAACAATGACCTAACCATGACAAGGAATAGTACCATCCAGCCACAACTTCCTCTTGTGATGGAATGATGGGACTCATTTGAACAGGATTCACTGACCAGTGCACCAGGTCATTGGTTCCTCTTTTCTAGAACAAATTCTTCCAAATAATGATGAAAGAAATGTGAGTCAGTGCCCCACAGTTGGGGTGGAATGCAGGGGAGGGGCAAATGAAGGTAGACAGTTGGCTTAGTGGGCTCAGGTCGGAAGGCCTGGAAGAAAGTAGCCTTCCTGGAGTATGACCCTACTTGTGAGATGAGATCATTTCCAGGGCTGCCTGTAACTTAGCTCATTGTGGTGATTTGGGAACCTTCCTCATTGTGGGGGAGGCCCCATGGAGGGGTGATGTAACTTCTGATCATCCTTCGATGGGTGGTTTGTGAGGTTACATCTCTGACCACCTTAAGCACCCACGCACAAGGAGCAGAGAATTGGGGCACCCCTGAACTTAGGGATTTTTCTTGTTCTAAGGAAGATACCAGGGATCAGTGGTCCACTGGATTCTTTTCTTATCTGGAGTCCTGGAAGCCCTTTGACCTTAGTCACACCCCTCTAACTTAGACGGTGCATAGGATCTGGAGGCAGCAAAATACAATGGAGCAGGTATTGACTTTTGTGTCAGATCAGCTGAGTCCAAGTTGTAGCTGGACTGCTTGTGACCTCTGTGACCTTGGGCATTTAACCTCTGTGCATGACACACAGTAAGGATTTAATATTGTCTGTGGACTGGTGCTCTGGCTGAGTTTCTTTCTTTTTTTTTTTATTAATTTGTTTCCATTTTTCAACAATTACTTCCATAAATTTTATATTTTCTCCTCTTCCTTCTCCCCTCCCTCCCTGATACAGCATGCAATCTTACATGGGTTCTACACATATGTTCTTATTAAACACATTTTCACATTAGTCATGTTGCATAGAAGAATTAAAATGAATGGGAGAAACCATGAGAAAAAACAAAACATAACACAAAAGAAAATAGTCTGCTTCATTCTATGTTCTCATTCCATAGTTCTTTCTCTGGATGTGGATGGCATTTTGCCTCAAGAGTCCTTTGGAAATGTTTAAGTTCCTTGCATTGCTGTGAAGGGCTAAGTTTATCAGAAACAGTCCTTGCACACTGCGGTTGTTACTGTGTACAGTGTTTTCCTGGTTCTGCTCATTTCACTCATGGCTGAGTTTCTTATTTGTAAATGAAGATGGGTTAGGCTAGATGATCTCTGGGGGTTCTTCTAGTTCTTAGACCATAATTCTATGGTAGGTACTTTGGAGCTCATTTTATAGAGGAAATTGAGGCCCAAGGAGAATGTCTTGTCTGTAGATGAGGGGGAGCATGGCTGCCACCTTCTCATTTATCTATGTCCTTTCTGAACTCTATTTTAAGTTCTTTTTTTGAGGGGAAACAATGAGTCTTATAGAATCATAAATGCATAGATTCAGAGCTGAAAGGAATCTTAGAAGTTAGTGAGTCTGGCCTCCTTATTTTAAAGATGGGGAAACTGAGACTCTAAGGAGTTATTTTTTTTAAGATCACACAAAGTAGTAAGTATGAAAGCCAGGATTTGAACCCAAGACTTCTGACTTTGACTTTCATGAAGAAGTCTTCAACAAGCACTTATCTTATGCAGGTAGAGAGGAATAAAACTTTAGTCCTGCCTTCAGGTTGATTATAGTTTCGTAGGAAAGCCAAGTAAGCATCAACATTGGAGTCAGAAGACCTGAATTTAAATTCGAGTTCTGTTGTTCAAATATAAATAATCCTTTACCTGAAAAAAATACGCCTCTGGATTATATTATGTGAATATGTTATATGTACATATGTAATATGTTTATAATTATAAATCTACTATGGATGATAATACTCAGAAGCTCAGCATTTACGAATTGGACCTGGGAAGGAGGGCTTCATGGAGAGGCTAACATTTGAGTTGGGCCTTGAAGGATAGCTAAGGATTAGACATAAGGGAGTGAGCTTCCATGGTACAACTGGGGAGAATTATTAGCTGAGGCTTGGAAGGAGCAAGTACTCTGTGTTCAGGAAGGCACCCAGTTTGCTACAAGGAGGTTAGGGTGACTGGTGGGGCAAAGGGAGTTGGATTGGGGCTGCAAGTGTCATCCTTTTATTGCCCTAAATCTGCCCTTAGGCTTCAAGGGACTTTGTCTAATTCACTGTCCTCAGACATCTTGAGTGTAGCCTCTGATAGGGTCCCTGATGGTCCCTGGTTGGATACTTCCACCAAGCTCTAGAATTTTGGAAGTCAGTATGCCAGAAATGATAGAATGATTAAGATGAGATGTTCTTTCTGAATTTTGAAGGATTCTTAGTGAAAGTGAAGAGCATTGGGTCCTGGGTTCAAATCCCAGTGCTACCCAGTTGACTTTGAATAACTCACTGAACATTTTCTGAACCTTAGTTTTCCTAATCTGTCCCTTAGATGCCCTTTAAGACCCCTTCCAGGACTAAATATCTTCTTTTGTTAATGAAGTGTTGTTGGCTAAACAACAGCGGGCCTGGAAATCCCAAGACTTCTGTCCCAGTTCTGTTACTTTGTAGCTCTTTGTGGGTAAATCCCATCGTCTTCTTGAGCCTCAGTTCGCTTGAAGCCCCTTCCCTGCATCCCTGGCAGACTTTTTGTGAAGACCAAATGAGATGGAATGGATGGGTAAGTCCGTGGTGTCTTGGGAAGGCAGTGGGGTCGTCATGAAGGTCTGTACAGACTCAGAATCACTGAATCTGAGAACTGATGCTGGGGACCTCAGTGGCCATCTCATCTGGCCCATGCACCAAAAGAATCTCTGTTTAACATGTCCAACAAGTGGTGATCTCCAAGGAAAGGGAGCTCACTACCTCTCCACTTTTTGAATTTCATTTATTTTAATGAATAAGATCTATGGTTTTTGTCCCTATCACTTCTCCTTCCCACTGAAAAAAAAAGAGAAAAACAAAACTGTAATGTGCAAAATGATATCTCATTCTTCTCCCTGATGCCATCACCTCTGTCACAAGGTGGAGCTCACCCCCTCTGGAGGTCACCCATTCCTCTTGGGGACAGCCCTTATCGGTAGGGAGTTTTTCCTGACCCAAAATGACCTCTTGGCAATTCCCTGCCACTGCTTCCTGGGACCAAATAGAATAAACCCATTTCCTCCTCCACACTATAGCCCTCCAGATATTTGAAAAGGACAGCAATCATGTCTTTGCCTGAGTCTTCTTTTCTCCAAGACCCTATAGGGGCTCAGTTCTTTCAGACAATCCTCGTTTGATGTGAACAACAGGACCTTCTCCATCCTGGTTGCACCTCCCCCACTCTACATTTTCCATCTTATCTAGGGATATCCTTCCTAAACCAAGACACTTAACACCTGAACCCTTTCCTCCAAGTGAGGTCTGATGGGAGCAGAGGACAGAGAAATGATCATCTTCCTACTTCTAGAAGCAACACCCTCAATATCATGAAGAATCCCATGAGCTTTTTTGGCCTCTTTATCAAAATTGCTGACTCTTCCAACTTGTAGTCCACTAAAACCTCCAGCCCTTTTTCAGAAAACTGCAGCTTCTCCATGTTTCTCCCTATCTTATGATCATGAGGTTGATTCTTTTTAGCCTAAAGCTTAAACACTTCACATTCACCTTTCTTGGATGTCATCTTACTAGATTCAGTGCAATTCTCTAGTCTGTCAACATTCTTTTGGAGCCTAATGCTCTCATCCATTGTGTGTGTTCCCCTCAGATTTGGACTATTTGCCAACAATCAATGCCTTTGTCCCCATCTTTCATAAAAGTATTGAACAGTGTGGGGCCAAGCACAGATCCCAAGAGTACTCCACTGGAGACCTTCTGCCACATTGGCATTGAACCGTTAACAGTTACTTGTTGTGACTAGCCAACCAGCCAATTATGAGTCCATCTAATTACAAGATCATTTCATTGACATCTCTCCATTTTCTTTATAAGAACAGTATGAAATAGTTTATTAAACCTTTGCCAAAAATCTTGGTCAGCACAGTATATTCCCTTTGTTTCCAAATTGAGTAATCCCATCCAAAAAGGACATGAGGACAGTTTTGTATGGCTTACTCTTGACGAAGCCATGCTGGCCCTTTGGTATCATTGTTTCTCTTTCTAGAGGTTCACCAACTATCTCTTTATTTATCCCTGCTAGAATTTTCCTGGGTATCAAAGTCAAGCAGAGAAGGTGGGATAGAAACACAACAAGATGACAGAGGAAGGAAGGTTGCCAGTTTGGAGGCAGATCTTGGCTCTGCCACTTGCCGCCTGTATGACCTTGAACTAAATCATTTCATCTTTTATGCCTCAGTTTCTTCATCTGTAAAATGAATAGGGTTACAGTAAGTGGCCTCCAGGTTTCTTTCCAACTCCAGAACTGTGATACTCAAACCAGATCCTAGAAAGACAATCCAGTCGTTTTCTAGTCTCATAGTTCGTTGTCCTGGGACCTTAGGAATAATTACTCTTGTATGTGGAGTGATTTCAGATTTGTAAAGCACTCTTCTCACAACAGCACCAGATACAGAGTTCTAGACTCTCTGGTTCACACATGGGGGGGCATAATGTCTATCCTGCCATCTATTGAGAATCCTCATGGCTGCAGATCCAGTAATAGTTATGCCCATGTCCTTTTTCAGTCATTAATATCTTCCTGGGAGCATTCCCTGAGCTTGTCAAGAGGGACAGTTGTGTTCATGATCATCCCTGTGTTCTGTATTCTATTTATTGTATTCCATCTCATCCCCTGGGTGCAAGTTTCATTGATGGTGGAATGACCCCCCCACCCCTGCCTTAACTTGATTCTCAGCTGCTGGGTTTGTGTTCATCTATTGGGATCATGGCATACTGGGTCTAGCTATCTAATAATAAATGAAATTCTCCAGTCGTGGAAATAATTTTCAATCAGGATGCCCATTTTTGGTGTCTCTTTTCTTTTTCTAGAATAATTCAGGGAATTTACTGCTTCCCTGATTTGGATAATTAGAGAATCACTCTTATAACAGCTGTCTTGGTGCCATTTATATACCATGTGCCAGGCATGGTGCTAAGCAGTTTAGAGATACACATAATATAAGATTTAAATAAATGTATATAAAAATAGAAGAAATATAAAATAATATAAAAATGCATTTTGGTACCTACAACAACTCTTGGAGGTAAGTGCTCTTATTTATCTCCATTTTACAGTTGAGGAAACTGAGGCAAATAGAGTCCAGGGTCACATAGCTAGTAATTGTCTGAGGCAAGATTTGAACTCTGGTTTTCCTGACTCCGTGTTCAAAGTTCAGTCCGTTGCTCCACCTGGCCTCTTGTGAGACAAAACCCCCAACTGGGAGTCAAGAGACCTAACCTTGCCACTAACTTTCTGTGAGACATCCCTGTTACTCTCTGGGGACCTCCATTTCTTTATCCATAAAATATGAGGGCTGGACTCAATGTTCCCTTAGGCCCATTCTTCATAAAAAGATGTCTTTCTTTGCTTGGAAGTTCTCCTTCCTCAAGAGAGGGAACACTGGAGTGTGGGCACCATCCATCTGTCTTCATGTTGGCCAGATCAATCCCTGTTGGATGTGGAGAGAGAGGATGGGGATGAAAGGAGACCAAATTTTTTAAGAGTTAGAATTCAGAATCTGGCAAAGCCGCCAGAGAGAACATTCATTATCCAAGCTAAAAAAAAAATAAAATAAAAATAGCAAAGTACACAAAAAATATATTTTGTCAGGGAGGCAGCTTTCCTAGGATTGTAAGGGTCTGCAGCAGATAGAAGGTATTTGAGCCCTGTGTATATATGAGCATTGATTTATCTTGTTCAAAGGGTGTCTTTCCCTAATGTAGATGAAAGGGTCCTCTGAGTTCAAGTCTGGCCTCTGACACCTGTTGGCTGTGTGACCCTAGACAAGTCACACTGCTCCAGGGAACATTGAAGTCTCTGAGAGAGTTTTCTCATCCAGGAGTTCTTTCTAACAGCAAAGTCACAGGTCTACTCTCTATCTCTATCCCTACTGTGCATTAGACAGTAAGATACAAAGATCAGTGTGATGTAGTTCCTGCTCTCAAGGACCTTATCTTCTCCAGGGGTCATATGTTATGTTTACAGGCAGGTGACTATAAAGTAATTCTCACTGAAACGATGAGTACTAAAAATTGGCAAGATCAGGAAAGGCTTTTTGAAGGAGATGATGGTTGAGCCGAGCCTAGAAAAAAGTGAGGAATTCTGAGAGGCACATATGAGAAGAAAGATCATTGTACAACCTGGCCAAAGGTTGGAGGTAGGAAATGCATTGTCATATTGGGGAAGAACAAGTATGCCAGTTTAGCTGGAATATAAGAATGTAGAAGTTGGGGTGGGGAAGGGGTTATGTATAATGAGCCTGGAAAAGTAGGCTGGAGATAGGTTATTAAGGTCTTTAAATACCAAGTGGAGGACTTTGCCTTTTATCATGGAGGCAAGAGGGAGCCACTGGAGCTTCTTGAGCCGAGAAGTGACATGGTCAGGCAGTCAGGTATCAGTTGGGCAGCTTTTTGGGAGATAGATTGATGATATCTTGGAGCACCTTGAGGAGAACATTACAGTAATCTAGCAAGACTAGGATTGAACCAGGGCTGATATGGCCTTCTTTCTGTTAATTATCTCCTATTTAATTTGTCTAGAGCTTGTTTGTACGTATTTATTTTGCTTGTTGTCTTCCTCGTTAGACATAAGCTTCTTGAGGGCAGGGACGGTATTTTGCCTCTTTTTGTATCCCCTGCTTAGTATGGTGCCTGGCAACATGATAGGTACTTAATAAATGTCTACTCACTGAGTAGAGAGAACAGAGCTTTAGGAGACATTGTAAAGATAGGATTGGCAGAATTGGGTACGTAGAAGCTGAGAATCAGTGTGCCATAGTGTCTAGGGTGCTGGACCTGGAGTTAGGAAGAACTGGATTCAAGTACCACCATTGGTACTCTTTAGCTAAGGCTTCCTTACCATCTTATTGCTCTAGTTTTCATTCTTTCTATGTCCTTTACGCCTGGATCCCCCCTTCCTTGCCTCCAAATTCTTACTTCTCTTTTAAATTTTCTCATTGAATGTCACCTTCATCAGGAAGCCTTGGAATGGCTTGGAAGTAAATGAGATTGCCAAGGGAAAGGGAAGAAACACAGACAAGAAGGGTATTTGGGACAGAACCTTGGAGGACCTGAGATTCTATGCCGTGAACACTTCCATCTTGGAGGCTAACAAGTGAGCACACACTGTCCCATTCCATTTTGCAACAGGTGCCCCAGAAGGGTGCCATGTCTAAGTCTCCCTCAGTGCCCATCCCAGGGTGCTGTATATTTCCCTTTACTTCCCAGTGTAGCTCATAATCCCCTTAGCAGATAGTACTCATGAGTATTGTGGTTGGAAATATCTGTCCCTTGCTGACTTTTTGTCTGGCGCAAAGCCACTAGACCCAACATGTCTAATCTTCGAGTGACTTGTGATTCATTTTCCTAGACAGATAAAACTTACTGAAAGTTGGGCCTTTGAGATTTAACACCTCATTAATATAAGGCATTGAAGGATTTGAGTAGAGGCTCTGCACACATGGGCAATGAGTGCTTGCTTGTAGAACTTCATTAAACTGAATTATAGAGGAGTTTGAAGGGCCACAGAATCCTAGAATCTCCCATCTTCCAAGGTTCTGTCCTGGACTCCCTACTCTTCTGGGTTTCTTCCCTTAACTTTGACAATCCCATCTACTCCCATGCTGTCAACCATCACCTTGTGATGGAATAGCCTTGTATTTATAATTTTAAAAATAACATTTATTTAGTCCTCTTAGGTCAGTAGAGTCATGGGACCATAGATCCAGAGCCTGAAGGGACCTCAGAAGTCATCTAGTCCCCTTCCCTCATTTTATAGGGTAAATTGAGGCCCAGGAAGTGAAGTCATAGTAGCAAAACCTGGATTGAATACCAAGGAAATGTTGAATTAGTTTTGTCTATATTCAGTTGCTCTCTGCATACACCCTCCTCCAAAATAAGAAGACTCTCTCATGGGGAAGAAAAAACAGAGGAAGCTATAGTTTATTCTTATTCCAAGACTAATTTGTTTTAATTAGTAATGTAGACTAGAAATTAGCATTTTAAGAAAGAAACCCTTTCAAGAATAGTCCCTCCAACTCGAAGAGATGTCAAAGTATTTACTAAGTGTGTCAGCTGTGGGCAGAACATGGAACGAGGCCCCCGGCACTGCTTCTGCCTCTGGGGCGGCAGAATCTGTGTGTCGCCAGTTGGTCGCATAGCTTCGATCGGACTTTCTTTAGTTTCCTCAGCCACAGTTCCTTATTTGTTTTGTTCGCAATGTCTGATTTTGCCAAACACCAAATCAGTGCAATAAATGGGTATATGCGGGGCCCTCTGCTCAGTCCTGGGGGGAGAAAGGTGATGAATTCTACACATGTAGGCTTCAGGAAGCCTGTAGTCTAAGGGAAGAGATGCAGCTAACATAACTATATCTGAAACAAGGGAGATTGTGATAGGGGTGCTGGAGACATCTCCTTTAAACGCTGATTAAAAGAAGCTAGTGATCCACTTCAGGAGCTCAGTAGAAGGAAATTAGGGAAGACTTTCTTAAGGAATCAGGCAGCCTTTGAATCCAGGCTCTGAACGAAGAGATTTCAGTAAGTATGATGAGAGTGTGTTCTAGGCATGGAGGATGGCCTATCTGAATACATAGCAGCAGTGAGAACTCATGGTGCAGTGGAGAGAACTATGGATTTGGGGTCAAAGGTGATGACTGTTGTCACAACAGAAAATAGGAAATTTGGAAAGTTGTAATTTAAAAATAAATAATTAAAAGGCATGTCTTGAATCTACCAGGAATGTAGAACCACATACCACCCTTCTTAGCATGCTGAGGATAAGTATTGACCATTCAGGGTCGATGAGATCTTGAGTAATGTCAGTGATGGATTCTGCTTGATCACCTCCAAAGAACATGTAAGCTTGTCCAGTGTTTACCCAGTTAAGCTCTGTTCCAAGAAACAACATAGCCCTGGTCTTTCATTTGTAGGTCAAATGGTAGTATAAGGTAAATACATCAAGATTTATGGTCCTTACTCTACACTGCTACCATGTTCTTAAAGCCGACTTTCAATAAGAAGTGGGAGAACAGCAGTTTGTAGCCACCATCTTGAAAAGGTGATTGAGCCCACATTTGGGATGACTTGTTCAGGAGGCAATGGGATGTAGATTGTATCTCTGTTACTAATCCACACTGGGGTGTTTTTGTTAGAGGTACATAATCCAGAATCTGAGAATTTTGAGGGACCCCGGAGATTGCTAGTTCAGCCTGGACCTGAGAAAGAATCAGTAACTTAGAATCATCCAGCTTTCTTAAAGCAGCCCCTTCCCTTTTTGGACAGCTGAAGTGTTTTCTGGAAACAAGTCTAGATTCTCCCTTTTACAAGTATACCCACCTTCCCTTACAAAACAAAACAAAACACGTCACAGTAGAATCCCCATTCTTCCTCATACTCTCTTCTCTACATTTTCTTGACACCTCTCTCTTGCTTCTCCTGACCACTCCTCAATTTCCTCTGCAGGTTCATTCATCATCCATGTCTTGCCTTCCCTCATCTTTGTGGGTGTCCTCCAAGGCTCTGTCTAGGACCCTCTTCTCTCTTCCCTTTATGTTCACCCACTTCATGACCTCATCATTTCCCATGGTTTTTCAATGACCATCTCTATGGAGATGTCGGACGGATCTGTATGTCTGGCCTTAGTCTTTTTCTTGCATTCCACTTCCACATGACTACCACTTGGGACAGTTTGAATGAGATGGTCTAGATGGAAACTTCTTCTCCCCAGCCTCTGATCCCAGAATACTCCTTTTACAGTTTCCCTGTTTCTGCAACAGAAGCCTTCCAGTAGCCTAGGTCCTTAACCATAGAACCATCCTTGATTCTTCTCTTTATGCCCCTATCCATTAAGGTCCCAGACCTTCTTGTATCTGCCTCCGGAGTATTTCTCACATCTTTACCCTTCTCTCCATCAGACAATCCCATATGTTCAGCTTTGCAGTCCCTTGGTGATTGCTCAGTGATTGCTGTTTCTCTATTCCCTGACACATCCTCCTCAGGGCTGCCAAAGGGATATTCTCAGAAACACAGATCTGGGTCACTCACCTCTTCAAAAAGTTCCAGTGGCTCCCTATTGTCTTTCTCTTCTGTTTGACTGATTCTAATCTGTTTTCTCAGATTGATTTCAGTCTGCTCCCCTCCATGCACTTTCTGTCAGATAAAAGACCGTCTGGCTTTCTTGCTGTTCCTCACTTAGGACACTTGTCCCCCATTCCTGGAATACCCTTCTTCCTTCACATGCTCACCCTCTTCAAATCTCAGCTAGGGGGTAATAAAGCTGTATCATTTCGAGGGGAGGGGTGGGCATCTTGCTCTTGGCTTCCATTTGTGGAAGTCAGTGTATGTCCTTCTGCAGCCGGCCCTGGGTCTAAGGGATCATGTTCAGTTCTTGGTAGAATTTCCCAGTGATTTCATCTTCCATAGCAGGTGGTGGCCCATCAAGCCACAATTAGCTTCATCAAGGTCTTTATCAAAATTATCACCACAAACACTTGGAGATGAGATAGCTGAGAATTCCATGGAAGGATGGAAGGATGACTTTCATGGGTGCTTGATGAGCCCAGCTCCACTAATGTCCTAATTTGCTCAGAAACCCCACGACTGGCCCTCCCTGCACCTTCCTCATGGCAGTTTCCTTTGTAGCCTCTCTAGATCTTGTTCAGTTTCTCCTGCTGTGTTTTAGGTGGTTGGGTCATAGAGCAAAAAGCTCATGTGAAGCATATCAGTTGTTCATTCACTGTGGACAGGAAGCATCAAAAGTTCTGATTCCTTTCATCCTCCACCCACCTTCCCACTGCTCCATCACTGTCACTGCAGAGGCCAGAGTAGGCTACACAGGACTGATCGAAGGCTATATTTGTTTGTTTGTTTGTTTTTGCTGCGTGGGTTGCAATGCCAAAGAGTTCATCCACACATGGCCAGCACACTGGTGAGGGTGCTGGCCCTCGGGGGCAGAACCTGCCAGGATTCAGGCTGTGTGCTTGGGTGAAAATGCCAGTGTCAGACTGTACACTGTTATGGAGGGGAACAAGGGTTTGTAAAATCTGCCCCCTCCTCTTTACAGATGTGGCCAATTCGGGGTACATAGTCTTGTGTGTCCTGTTAGACTTAAAGGATAGACTGGTAGGTTTTACTGAGCTATTTGTGACTTTCTCCTTTCTTTTTCTTTTTGGTTATATGGGATGGTTTGTTGTATGGGGTGAGGGGAGGAATGTATTTGAAAGACCAGGTGATTTAGAAACAAAAAGCATCAATAGAAAATTTTAAATGCTATTTTGGAGCAGTATGGTAGAAAATTATGGTCCACAGTTAGAAAACATTTATTAAGCACTTACTGTATGCTGGGCAGTGTGCTGACTGCTGATGCAGGTAACATTGCATCTTGAGATGATGATAAGATGGAGAAGAAAGGGACGGTTGCAGTGTCAGGTTCTAGTTTGGGAGCTGAAAAGGGCTGTACAATAAGGAAATTTTTTTCCCCAAGGTCATAGAAAGTATGTGAGGCAGGATTTAAATCTGTAGCTTCTGATCCCTTTGCTGCATGAAACCCACCTAAGTTCATCTCAAGGACATTTGTGTGTGCTCGTCCTTTGTTTCTGAAGAAGACCATGCCATCAGAAATGATGACATGACTTACACTGACTTTGTTTTGAGTGAGGGAGGGCTGTGCAGGTCACCAGCGTCACTTCTCCTTTAGAGCCATCTGAATCCAGTGACCAGATATTCATCAGGATGACTGGAGATGACCCAGGATGAGGCAGTTGGGGTTAAGTGACTTGCCCAAGGTCACACAGCTAGAGAGTGTCAAGTGTCTGAGGTGAAATTTGAACTCAGATCCTCCTGACTCCTGCACTGGTGCTCTATCCAACGCACCACCTAGCCGCCCCCGAAGGACATTTGTAGGTCAGCCTAAAAGGAGGAAACGATGAAACGCCAGAATAAATCTTGGCGTTTTTCTGGTAACAGTTTTTATCATCCACGGTGTTGAACCCCATGACACTGGGTTCACCGTCTCAGTCTCATGCCTTTGGCATGACAGATATTTATGGGCACTTATGGGATTAAATTGACTTAATGATAATGCTGGTGCATCATTATTTTGCTGAAAATTTATATAGCTCTAAAGTTTGAAAAGTTTCTCTTTTGACCCTCGTAACAACCCTGGGCGCAGGTGCTATTATCACCCCCTTTATAGATGAGGACCCTGAGGTAGCAGAGTCACAATGAGGCTGGATTTGAACTCAGAGATTGCCTATTCCAGCAGCCAGTGAAACAGATGGAGATTTGGGAAGGAGGGACTTCCTGCAGAATGGATGCTTTGACAGTGTGGAAAAACCAGAGAACGTTAGAAATGTGTGTGGAGCCAGAAGAGATAAGGGATGACTTCTCTTTACAAAGGGAGTGAGCACCAGATAGCACAGTGAAATGCTGGTTTCACAGTCAGATGGGTGATAGGCACTTGTGAAGCTCTGACTTACGGCGGGCTTCAGCTTCCTCATCTGTAAAATTCACATAGCCATAATCAAATTATAAAATACTTCTAAAATTGTAAAATTAAGGGACTGCTGGATTAAAGACAGTAAACAGTAAGATGGGGTTGGGTGAGATCATCTTTCCTTTGTCTTCTAGTTCTATAAATTTATATAAATTTAGGATTCAAGCATTTAATTGCATTTTTTTTACAAATGCTTTTTTTAGGAGAGGTAGCGTGGCCTAAGTAATGTATGCCTGCGATGCAGTTCACCCTGGCTCTGTGTTACATTCTACCTTCCTCAATCTGCTCCTTAACCTTAGACAATTCTTTGTAAACCACAAATCTCCCTATCCAGCTGAGTGGGCCCAGTGATAACAATGCACTTGATGTTGACTTCAGGGTATATTCACCAGGCTGGCTCCACCAGGCTGTATGCCTTTTGTGGGCAGAGTGTGTTGTTGGCTCACACTGTCTGGGACCTCCCCTGAAGGTGCCCTGCACACTCCCGGGCCTGGCTCAGTATTTGACTGTTATTTCACTCTGGGTCTCAAGGAGAGGGCAGAGACATAGGGACCAGAGGGTAGTGACAAAATCAGACGAATGATGATGACAACAGTCGCCAACATTTGTGTATCACTTCCATTTCTTTTTCAATTTCTAATTTATTTATTTTTAGCATTCTTTTTTTAAAAAAAACCTTGAGTTCCAAATTCTCTCCCTCCCTCCAGCCGCTTCCCCACCTAGTGAGAAGGCAAACTATATGGTGTTGATCGTCCATGCGAAAACATGCTCAGCTGTTCTTAAAGTGCATGAGAGCCTTTTCTTTTTTGATCCATACAGTCATGGGATAGCAGGCAAGGTTTACGACACCATTTTACTGGTGAGGAAACTGATGTGACGTTAGATGACATGTCCAAGGTCATCAAGGTCCATGGTGCCGTAGAGAGAGCTCTAGATTTAGACTTAAGAGGATTTACCCAGCGAGGTGGCACCCGTGTGGATTCAGGAAGACCTGAGTTCAGGTCACTTTGCCTGTGCCTGCCTCAGCTTCCTCAGCTAAATGGAGATGATAACAGACAGCATTTACTCCATAGGGTTGTTGTGAGATCATATTTAAAAAGCTTTTAGCACAGTGTCTGGTACACTATATATGCTAGCTATTATTGTGCTTAGGAATATTCTCTACATGTCATTAGGACTGGAGCTCACTTCTTCTGGATTCACAGTCAATGTTCTTTTATTTCTCCAACTGGAGAATGTGTCAGAGTGGAAAGAGCCTTAGATTTGGAATCAGAGGACCTGAGTTCAGATCTCACGTTTGATACTTACTAATTGTGACCTTGGTCAAGTCCCATTGTCTTTCTGTACCTTGGTGTCCTCATCTATAAAAATAAGGAGTTTGGACTAGAAAGGGGTTCAGGGTTCCTCCCAGCTGTAGCTCTAGGGGCTGAGTATCTTATGTCTGTGAAATGCCCATTTAGCTACAGAGAGAACTGGTGCCAGGGGTAGAAGTTATAGGGAGGCCAACTTTGGAGCAAGGTAAGGGCAGATTTTCCTAATAATTAGACCCTAATAAAATGAGCTGCTTAGTGAAGGGTTGAGTTGTCTGTCACTGGAAGTTCTCTCTCAAGAGGTTGGATTGGGCCCCATCAAGGTGGTTAGAGAAGCCCTTCCTTCCTCAGTGAGGGGTTGGATGAGGCCTTCTCAGGACATCTTCAATCCATACCCATGAAACAGTTGTGAAATCCACACTAGAAAGGAGGAGAGGCAGAGGGAGATGGAGAGAGAGAACAAACAGGGGAGAGATGGAGAGAGGAGAGGAAGAGAGAAGAGGAGGGAGGAGAGGCAGAGAGAGAATAAAGAGGTGAAGGAGGGAGGGAGAGGAAGAGAGAGGAGAAGCAGAGAGGGGGAGATGCTGTGGGCTTCTGCTGGATGGCGTTTATACATGCACAAGATGTCCTTGAAGCTCGAGAACACAACAGAGACCAGGGAAATTTTGGCAGCTGCGTTTGGGGGAATGAACGGCTGGTGTGTGATTGGGCAGATTCTGCAAAACAGGCCCCTGCCTGCACCGTGTAATTAAGAAGAGAGCGAGCGTCTGTCCAAGTGCAGAATGTTCACGATATCAGAATTTGTCGGCCGAGTCTGTGGGAATAGATCAACACTTTCTGCTCCCCGGTGCTGGGAACGCTTCTCCTGCATGTCGGCCTCTTGTCTACCTCGTTCTCTGGCCTTGTGGGGAGGGCGAATTCGAGCCTTGGAGAGGCTGCTGGCAGCCCTCTGATGAAGCAGGGGAGAGTCTCCGAAGAAGAAAACCTCAGCTTTCTGGGTGACCTTGAGCAAGTGTTCTGGAGGGCAGGGAGGGCCTCACTTACAGCTTGGCCTCCCTACGGCCTGCCACAGAGTGTGCACTTTATGAATGCACATTATGAGTCTGCCGATACACGTTTTATTGAGCGCTCTCCTTGTGCCAAATATTATTTTGTTTAGGATCAGGGCCAGAGCCTGGGACCGGGGGTCGGGAAGGGGGGCCAGGTCCGACCAAGGCCTTGGGAGACTGTGCCACCTCAGGCTTGTCTCTACCTCAAGGACTCTGCGTTTTCTGTCAGTAAAATGGGGATGGTGCCTGTGGGATTGATGGTCCTAAGTGGGAACCATGTTCACCTTGTGGTCACCCGGGGCAGAGGGGGCTGTTGTCATCACAGCCACTCCTCTTCTCTCCTTTCTTTATTACATACTCTCTCTGCTCCCCCCTCCCCACTTCCTTCTCCTCTGCTTGCCTGTCATGTGGTGCTGCCATTTTTCTCAGTCTAGCTGAGAAGGAACCTTGACCATGGTCCTAGGCATGTACTGTCTGGACCAATTCCTGCCCCCAGCACCCAGCTCCGCAGGACTTTAAGGCCCCCAGCATGCTTTCCTGACAAGAGCACGACCATGGGGTGAAGGAAGTGTCCCCGTTTTACAGATTATCATCCGAGTCTTTGGGAATAGGTCAGCTTTCTGCTCCCTGGCGCTGGGAACGCTTCTCTTGTATGTCAGCCTCTCTTCTGCCTTGTTCTCTGGCCTTGTGGGGAGGGCGAGATCTGGGCAGGGGCCTTGGAGGGGCTGCCAGCAGCCCTCTGATGAAGCAGGGGGGAGCCCATGGCTTTCCCTGGGAGTCAGAGGTGAGCCCAAGTCATTGGCTCTCTGCACTTGTCAGTGCCTGCTCTCCTTCGATAAAATAAGACTTGCCCATTGACTTTGAGGATGGGCACCTTATGCAAATGGTCTGCCGCTTCCTAAGATCATGGATTTAAAGCCCAAAAGGATTGTGAAGTGACCATGCCTAGCCCCTCATTTGACAGATGAGGTAGCTAAGACCTTTGAAGGCTCTACGGTCTGCTGAGGTCATACACAAGAGAGTGAGAGTCTGAGGTGGGATCTGTCTGAACTCAGATCTTTTAAGCTGAAAGACAGACTTTGTCCTACCTACTTTGTCATAAAAATGATTTATTCTGCATGGGAAATGTTTTTGACCCCAGGGTGCTGGACATCTTCTGCCTCTTAGGTGGCCAGTAGCTCTATTGACTGGGTATCCCCTCCCCAGGAAAAGCTCCAAGCAAAGATTTTTGGAGGCTCTCCCCTTCTCAGCTCTGTTCATTTTAAATGCACATGTATATTCCAAAAAACTGATAGGGCTGTCTGGCCGTTGACAAGCAGATTGAGGCCTAGAGCTGGTTTAGGCTGTGGGTGCCCACTGAGCTTACCTGCCTGCCCCTCGATCCATCATAGTCTGACAGACCTGGGCCAGGCCCAGGGTGACTGTTAACAGGCCAGGAAGTTAAATCGGTCTGACTCCATGGGTTGCTTCCTTTATGGGGCATTAGCTGAGCTTTATCCCAGCCAGGGTTGCTGTATGTTTACCCCTGTAAGACCCAGCCTGGATGTAGGTTCAGCTCAGTAGCTTTCTGCAGCAAGCATGTGGTCTTTCAGGATTTTGTTCCCCCATTATTCCTAGAGCCAGTGTTGTTTGTCAAGTACTAGGAAATATTTACAGGAAGATAGGCCCAAACCAAACAGTGGGTTTCTTTTTGCAGGGTTATAGCATTTAGGGCTGACTGGGGCCTTGGAGATCAGCTCCTGAGACCCTCACAGAGAAAGGAAAGCTTTGGCCAGAAGTCAAACAGGTCATAGGGTCAGCATGTCTGAAGGGGCCTTAAAGGGCAGTGATCCCAGCCTTGATGGCTCTAGATCTGGGATCCCAGCCCATGTCTGAACCTCTATCATCTCTATAAGACAAGGGTGGGCTCAGTGACCTTCAGTGGTCCTTGGCCTTGGATCCCAGAAACTGATGCTCCCCCTCCTCTCCGCTATCACTTTGGATTTTTTGTTGGTTTTTTCTCTCTCTCTCCTTATCTACAGAAACTGAGCTGTGGAAGAAAGTGAAACAATTTGGTCAAGGTCACACAGGTCATTTAAAGTGGAGAAGAGATTTGAATTCAGGTCCTCTAGTTACAAATTCTTTTGACTTCCCACTGTACGAGGGGGGCCCTGTCACCCTGGGGGACCAGAGAAGAGGGCTCCTTTGTTCTCATCCTGAGCTTTCAACCCCAGTTCCAAGCACTTCACTGATAAATAGAGATTCTTGGAAAATGCTGTGTCTCAGAAGAAGCCCTCTGAGATGTGCAGACATCCAGATGTTACCGACAGGGGTAGAAACTCAAGTCTGTGAGGCTAGCGAGAGTGAAGGAGGACAATGCACTTGCATTTCTGTGAAGTCTAGGATAATTGCTAAGTGAAATTAATTTTTGATTATGCTTTTAATATCCATCTTGGTGCCAGCGTTTAAATTATTCATGCCTTTTGCTCAGCCCAGTGGCTGGAGACTTTTTAAAGGCCTGTACCCTCCCACCGAGCTGTACTTTCTAGCCTCTGTGAGGATGTGTTTCTAAAGGGTGAGTTCTACAGCATGCCTCCCCATTGCAATTAGCAGCCCTGAAAGCTGAAGCCAGTTTACTCATCGCTGCAGTTGCAGAATTTTAGTCTTAGGACAGAATTCAGTTTGCAGGTGAATGAGGAGCCTGGAAGAATTGAGGGGAGAGGGGGGAGAGGGGGGCGAGGAGAGGGATGGAGCCTCTCTGGGAAATTGTCATCTGCTGAAGGAAAGAGAAAGGAGTTTGGTTATTCAGGGTTTTAAAGAGGATGTCACCTCTCAGTTTGGACTGGACACCTGCTTCTAGTGTATTGCCAACCATCTTCCCCAGGTTCTGAACCCTAGAGCATCGTGATCGGCTGTTTGGAAAGGGCCGCCAGAACCCGTCAAGGCTAGTGAAGACCTAAACCACTGTCCAACCCCCAACCAGGACTCCCAGCGCTGCTAGAGCATTCCTGACTCCCAAGGTGGCCAGAATGGTTTGTAAGGGCTTCATAAACTGTAAAATTGTAGGGTGAGTCTGTCACCTCCTCTGCATCCTGAACCTTTTAGGCAGGCAGGCTGACCCAGAATCCTGTTTTTAAAGGTACAGAAAATACATAGGATTATAAAAACGTAGGAATACAGTTATCCAAATATTAAAAAAAATGTTCACAGACCCTAGATTTCAGAACCCTTGGTGTTGGAGGTTAGTAATACCACTGGTTATAGAGGGTCGGGGCCTTTTGTTGTTGTTGAGTTGTTTCACTTGCATCTGACTCTTCATGACCCCATTTGGGGTTTTCTTGGCAAAGATACTGGAGTCATTTGTCATTTCCTTCTTCGGCTCATTGTACAGTTAAGAAACTGAGGCTCACAGGGTTAAATGACTTGCCCAGGTTCACGCAGCTAGTAGGTGTCTGAGGCTAGATTTGAACTCAGGAAAATGAGTCTTCTGTCTCTTTAAATCTGTGCAGCTAGAACCAGGCATACACTAATGTTTGTTTTCACAGTGCTACTCAGCACCCTTCAGGTAGTGCTTGGTCCAGGGACAGAGGGATGGGTGTGGGGTCACCAGAGTTTAAGCTGGAAGGGAACAAGTAGTAGGAACTGTTTTAAACCAGAGACAAAAATTTTGGTCTGTTGTCCCAAACCCAAGTGAATGATTGTTGATTGATTGATTGCTGGAGACTGCTCATGTCCAACTGATACAACATCATTTCTCAAATTACTACATAATGCAATCAGCTTGTATTAGTGCACATATTGGGAAGTGACCCAGCTGAGTAGAGTCTTGACTCAGGCTAGGAGATGGCAAGAGGTTTGGGGGTGCCTCCTCCAGGTCCTTGAGAATCCCCTTTTGCTCCACTCTACTGGTTTCCCAACTAGTGGATATTCAAAGAGGTTTTGTCTCTCCTTTCCCTCCCTGAGAAGCATATAAGCCATCTCTTGGCTTGGTGGCTGCCTTTGGCCAGAGAAGCATTTGTGATTCCTGTAACTTGGGCTGGCCTAGAGGGGAGGGGGTGCTCATTGGTGGGGGTCTGAGGCTTTCTGGGAGAAAGGAAGGTTAAGTGGGAAATCACTCTAAAAGAGAATTAGGACTTTTATTCTTGTTCTCATGAATAATTTAAACCTATTTTGTAATGGTTTGATTCAGTGCCTTGGCCTTCAGTAAACATTATTCCTTCATGCTGTTAACAGTTTGGGAAGGTTGTTTTTTTTTCCCTCCATACCCAAGGGTTAGCATTTATACACAGAGCTTCAGAAACCCGCCAGCGTGGGAGAAGAAAATGCCTTTAAATAAATATTGTTGTATTGAAATAAATGAACTCAGCTGGTCTTTGGTCCAGATACTGCCCTTCTTCCTCACGTTCTTTGTCATCGGCCAGCCTTTTCTTATGAGAGTCACAGCTCAGCACGAGAGTGCAGGATTTGGATCAGAGAAGCCTAGGTTCAAATATGAGTTCTGTTTCTCCTTGACTGGTGTGACCTTGGAGCAAGGTTGTTCTCCCATTGTCCGTGTTCTTGGGTTATATCATTAGGAGATTGGATAAGATGACCTTGAAAGACCCTGCTAAGTTTCAATGGGGGCTAAGGCAGTAGAGTACTACATCTCAGTTCATCCAGTCACTTATTCAGGGAGTATTAAGCACCTACTGTGTGCTAGTCTCTAGGGTTGCAAATATCACCTCTAGATAGTAGCCCTGTTCAGTTCTTTCCTTCTCCTTGTGATGGTTAGATAGAAAGAGAGATGTTTGGGGTGGCCAGAGAATGACCGGCTCCTGAGAGACCTGACAGCCTAGCTATGAAGGGCATCCATTCTCAGATTAGCTCAGGCTAATCTGTGTTTGGGGGCCTGAATCTCTGCTCTTGGTTAATAAAATGTTGGCCATGTGTCACTCAGCTTAAGCAGGGACTTGTTGAAAGGGTGGCCATAAATTTTTATTCCCCTTATGGAACAGAGGCCATAAATCTAAGTTATGTTTGGATAAATAGAGTCTCTTACAAAGTTTAAAGTAAGACTTCCATTTATAGTCAATATCAGGGCTCAGGGCACAGCAAACATTTGAGGGTTACTCTCCTCAGGTCTGGTTCAGGAGGTAGTGGGGAGAAACCAGAAAAGGCAACCAGAGGCTGAGGCCCTCCCCCTTCCTGTGTCTCACCTGCCAAGGACTAACCCTCTGAGAAGGGGATGACAGCTAACTGCCTGTGACTCTTGCCCTCTTCCTTACTTCTTACAACTGTTAAAAAAAATCTCTGAGTTACCTTTCCAGCTTTATTTCTGAGCGACCATTAAGGAATCCATTGTAATTAATTTATGTTTCACAGGCATTCTTCTAGCAGTGGGAAACTTAGAAATGTTAGTAAAGTCTGAGTGTCTGCCCTTCAGGACCTTGCAGGTTTCTGGAATCAGAGAGTTGGAAGAGACCTTGAGCCTCTCGAATGATCTGTACCAGTTCAACAGTCTCCTCTCTCTCCATCATGCATCCTCAGCCTCTGCTTGTTGGCCCTCAGAGACCATTAACTGCTCCCTCCAAAGGCAACTTGTTCCATTGTGGGACAGCCCTCATTGTTAGGAAGTGTTTCCTGACATGGAGCCTCAGTTGACCTTTTTGTATATTCTCCCCTTTTCTCCTAGTTCTCTTCTCTGGGGACCAGACAGACCAAGGTGGATCCATCACTCCTCAGATCCTGGGAAGGCATCTACCATGTCATTAGCCCCCTCTTCTTCAATGTTCTGTTCTCCAAACTGAAGGCCTCTTTTATATGCCATGTTCATCATGGTGCTCAGAGCTGAACACAGTATTCTATAAGTGACCACTTTTAGACAGAAAGTACAGCACTTTAGGGGTGTTCTGCATCAGACCAAATACAATCAGACTTACCTCTCTTATACTAGGTCCCTGTGTTCCTCCTAGTAGCCTGACCAATAGCCTCACCAGGTGGCCTAACCAGTCAATCCATCCATCAACCAGGAGGCATTTATTATGCACCTACTGTGTACCAAATACTGGAATACAGTATACCCCAGGACAGTGAACAAAACAATCCCTTCTTGCAAGAAGTTTACATTCTAATGGGGGACTCCATTGGCATTGGTTTGTCCTCTCTTTGCCTGCCATATTATACTGTTGACTCATTAAGCTTGGTATCCACTAAGACCCTCAGAACTTTTTTTCAGACAAGCTATATTTCACCCATCTTAGGACTAGTGAAGTTGATTTTCAAGGTGATTGACCCAGGTGGTCCCTAAGGGTCTCTTCTACATCCAGCATTCTCTGATTCTACATGTTTAGTCTTGCCTTGAATACAGAAACATGTCAATGTTAGTAGTTCAAACGTTGACCTTCTTAAAGTAAATGGAAGTTCTGGGTTTTTAACATTTTTCATTTTATTTTAGATGTGAGAAATGAATTCATTTTAATTCGGTAAATCTTTTTATGATGATGCTTATTACCTCTGTTGGGAACAACACATACAGGTTTGACAGTTGGAGAAAGGGCTGTGGGTTGAGTTAGAAGACCTAAGTTTGAATCTCACCTTCCTGAACGAATAATCCACAGCATCTCTAGCTGGAAGAACCCTTTGGGAATCATCTTATGCAACCCTGATACTTTACAGGAGAGGAAACTGAGGCCCAGGCAGTTGAAATGACTTGACTGAGGTCATACCATCAGTATCAATAGTAGAGTTCAAATCTGCATTCTCTGGCTCCAAAGTCATGGTTCTTTCTACTTCATTAGAGAATGACCTAATCTAATCCATCATTTAACAGAAGGAGGAAAAAGACTGAGAGACATGCTCATGGCCATATGCTAAATTAGTGTCAGGGTTGGAAATGGAAGGTGGACCTTTTGACTCCCAAGTACAGGGCTCAACCAGTGTGAGTGAGTGTGTGTGTGTCTATATATTCAGTGGAGATAAGCTAGATGCATTTCCAGTAAGATTGGAGTGGATGTCTATTATCACCACCGTTATTCAATATGGCACTAGAAACGTTAGGTGTAGCAATAAGAAAAGAAGAAGAAATTGAAGGAATTAGAACAGGCAAAGAAGAAACTAAGTCATCACTCTTTGCAGATGATATAATATACTTAGAGAATCCCAGAGATTCAAGTAAAAAACTACTTGAAATAATAAACAACTTTGGCAAAGGCGCAGGTTACAAAATATACCCACATAAATCATCTGCATTTCTATATATTACTAACAAAGCCCAGCAGCAAGACATAGAAAGAGAAATCTCATTTAAAGCTATGGTAGACACTATAAAACATCTCTGTGTGTGTGTGTGTGTGTGTGTGTGTGTGTGTGTGTGTTTTAAATAAGAGGAAAGCGAGGGTGAAGTTAATGTGCTGAGTACAACTAATTAGCCATTCCCATCATTGACATCCCTAGTGACAGGATTGGAGTGCCTTCATCCTTATGCATAGCGCTACCAGCCTGTCCCTTTCTTATTACATGGAGTGAATTGAAAAGGCTTAAAGCTAGGCTTTTCACCAGCTCTGCCTGCTCAGGACTGTCTTTCCCCAAACCTTCCCATTATGAGCTGCCCTCTTGATGGATGCTGGGAGGACAAGGGACAAGGGAGGGGGGTTTTAAAATGCATTCAACAGTGAGATTGACTGTGAGAGTTTCAGTAAAATACCATCATGCTTGGAAACCAATGTATTTATTTAAAATGAGAGTTTGCCAGTACAGGTGACTTTGAAGATAGAAATATGCCAAAGTGCCTGGCCTCAAGGAGTTTGCCACCCAGCACTGACTTCAGGGTGAGGCAGGGCCTGTTGTTCAGTTATGGCGTCGCCCCAGGCTTTGCCATTAGGGAACATTTCATGAATGCTTGCTGAGTTTCTGCTAAGGTGGGTACAGTGGTTAGAGAGGTAGGTGCTAGTATCTCCAATGACACAAACAGGTACAGTGACTTGTTCATGGTCAGGCAGCTAGTATGACCTCAGTTCCAATCCAGCCTCAGGTTTTCCTGACCCCCAGGCCCAGGGCTCTATCCACTGTGTCACCAGGTGCTTCTGAGGTGCTGTTTTTGTCCTCATTTTACAGATGAAAAATGAAGACCTAGAAAAGCTCAGGATCACACAGATGCAGGATGGAAACCCAGAACTTCATGATTTCACTTCTAGTACTCTATCTTTTAGGTCTGGCTTCCTCACAGAGGAAGCTCTTCACTCATTCTGTTTGTGTGTTCGTCCTCTGTTGCCGAAGAAGACCCTGCCATCAGAGAAATGATGACATGACTTTCCCTTGACTTAGTTTTGAGTGAGGGAGGGCTGTGCAGGTCACCAGCCTCACCTCTCCTCCAGAGCCATCTGAATTCAGTGACCAGATATTCATCAGGATGACTGGAGATGACCCAAGATGAGGCAGTTGGGGTTAAGTGACTTGCCCAAGGTTACACAGCTAGTGCGTGTCAAGTGTCTGAGGTGAGATTTGAACTCAGGTCCTCCTGACTCCTGCACTGGTGCTCTATCCGTTGCACTACCTAGCAGTACCATTACTCCAGTTACCATTGCGCCGAAATGCTGGATAAGCACCAGGCAACATCAGTAGCTCCAAGGCTTCCTCACTGTAAGGAAAGCAGAGATGACAAAGAGCATTATCTCTGCTCTCAGGGAGCTCACACTGCAAAGTAGTGTATGTGAAATACATGTCTGATGCATTGTGAACACTCTCTTGGACAGACTAGTAATGCCCATGGCCCCTTTCTCAGGATCATGTTTTGGAGTAATTGAAGGAAATGTAAATTTCAGTTAGAAACTAGTGAAAATAAAGATGTAATTTTTTTCCCATCCAAGGTCACAGACCCCCCTGAAATCTATCACTAGACCCCTTAGGGAGGGGAGTTTCCATGACCACAGGTTAAAAGTCCCTACTCTCTTTCTAACCCCTCACTTGAAAGCAGAGTAGTTTCTAGAGAGCTCATCTGTCAGTACGTTGGACAGAGCCATGAATCTAAGAGTGGAGGTTCTGGGTTTGATTTTCTGAAGGGCTGGAAGAGACCTCTGAGGTTTTCCTGGTGTTGCTTCCTCTTTGTATAGATGAGGGAACTGAGGCTGACAGATGAAGTGAGTTAACCAGGATCACATGACTGATTGGTGTCTGAGGTGAGATGCAAATCTGCATCTTCCTGGCTCATGGATACTATGCAATACCCACATGTAGTGGGATGCCTTTCCATTATCTCAGTATATTTGGACCATCAAATGTAGCAGAATGCGTTTCTCTTCCCCTTAAAGGACATGGGGAAATAGGAAACTTTTGTAAAAAAAAAATCCCTTTACAAATTATAGATTCTTCAGTTGTCCATTGGGTCATCTCTGTCACATGAATTACCTTAGAAATTCCATCCTCTTGTCATCTGAGATGATAAAGTCAAACACTTTACTCAGATTTTTTGGTAGATGCCTTAATAAGGAACATCTCTATACCTCAGTTTATCTCTAGAATGGGATTTCTTAGGATCTTTCCTCAGACACTAGGTAAATGAAATCAGGAAGCTTTTAGGAAGTGTTTGGGGGGATAGAAAGGAAAGGAGGCAAGGTCTGAAAGGATACCTGAGACCACCTGTGCTGGGCCCTAGAGGTGGAAAGAGGAATTTGAGGGGGATTGTGTTTGATAGGACTTAACAGATTGGTCAGCCCTGCCATACTGAATCTGGGTTAATTCTGTTTTGACTTGATTAAAAAATGATAAGGTTGTATGTGTATATCTACATGTGTGAGCATGCATGAGTATGTTGTTGGGTATTGCTGGGTCCTAACTCCAGGAAGCAGGACAAGTAGAAAATGAAAGAGCTTAACAGAAAGCTGGAGACAGATATCTGGAAGAGAAAAATCCTCTTTTCATCACCATAATGTTTTTTTAAAAACTTTCTGCGATCATACCCATGTGCCATATATGTATTCTGATGTCCAGGATTCCCCTCCACCTGGCTTCAGCCTCGAGAACCTTCCCTTCCCTCTTCTTCCCCAGTGACCTTGTCTCAAGGGCAGACTGGCAGACAGGAACTGAAAACCAGTCTTGGTTTCCTGACAACACTAGGGAAAGAGAGGGAGCTGAAGGCAGGCAGGGGAGGCCCTACTATCATCTCTTCCTCAATACCTGTGCCCTTTCTTTGCCCCTTGATCTGGAGCTGCCCCTGGGGGGCCATAGGAGATGTGAACTCCCCAGAAAAGAAGCACGTGATGGAGGCAGCTGAGCCCTCAGCTCCTTGTAGGTCCAAACAGATCAAGATGCTGTCATGTCTCTCTCCTCCCCACCCTGACTTTCCACTTCCCTTCCTACCTCAGGAGATTTTCCTTCTTCACTCTTTGTAAGATGGGAAAGAAAAGTGGAATTAGGTGAGACGACACCACGTGTAACATATTTTAACAAACCTTAAAGCACAGTAGAAATGCTGGCTATTATTAAAAGTAGGTACTTGGGAGGGTGAGAGATGTCAATCTGTCAGTCAACAAGTATCGATTAAGTGCTGCTCTGGGCCATGCCATTGTCCCTGGCATTAGACTCCTTGCTTTCAAAGAACTTCCATTCTCAATTTGGTGAGAGGTGGCTGGACTACATGGAACATTTAGAGGGAGGACGAGGCTGCCTCTCATATCCCTCTTAGTCCTGAGGTGTTGTGATACCATGGAATCCTGGGATAATGACTACATGTTTAGGATTCAACATCGGGCTAGTCAGTCTATTTAAAACAGACTGCTAGCAAGAAAGCAATGTTGACGTTTGATTACCTGGACTCCAGCAAGGGTAATAGTGGGGAGAAGTTATAACTGGCACTTAAAAAAAAAGTGTGAGTGTGTATGTGTGCGTGCGTGCGTGCATGTGTGTGTGAGAGAGAAAGAACCTAATGTGGTGTAGCAAGCACTGTGGTCATAGGACTTAGAACAAGAAGGGAAAAGACCAATTCTTAAAGAGGTAGAGAAAGGGACAGACCCTGAGATAGAATTGAGATGTCCAAGGTCATATAGATAGTAAGTAGGTATAAGCCACAAGCTCAAAGGGGTCTGATAGTCTGGGACAGCCCATGCAGCCTCACTCAGCCTTGTTGCTCATGTACAAGATGTGGGGTCTCTCAGGCTCAGAGGTCGAGAGCTGGAAGGGATCAAGAGACCATCCTATCCAACCCCTTTATCTTACCAAGGGGAAAACTGAGGCCCAGAGAAGGGAAATGACTTGCACCAAATCACACAGATTCGAGAGTCCCAGATAGCTGGGGATTTACCCTGTGTCTGTCTATCTTTGTGTTCACTGGGTTGTATTTCTTGAGAGAAAGATGTTGTAATTTTTGAGTTTTCTTGGACTTTGTCACATCATAGAAGAAGTGATGGAAGGGACCCTAGGAGCCAGGAAGTCCAACACCTCCATTTTATAGATGTGGAAGTGGTGGCAGAGCAGTGGTGGCAAGCATCAGAAGTGACTCCCTGGCCTGGGATCTTTCCACTGTCCTTTCTTGGCTTTACGACCATACCCTGGAGCCTCCAGCTCAGTCCCCTGTCCTCAAACTTTGGGTCTCAGGTCTCCAGGCATGGGATATCAGATGGAGTTGAGACTGAAGGTGACTCTTCAGGACCATTGACAGGCTGGGCATATGGTGCTTGTTGTTTTTCCTGTGTCAGAGGAGAATTTTCACTGCTCAGCCAGCCGCCCCTCGTGACCAGCAGTGTGTTTGCCAAGACTGCCGACATCAGGAAAGCTAGCTAGCTGTCTGTGACCATAGAGGGGAGGTAACTTAACTAGCTTGTGACCACCTTCTGGGTTCTGTCTGGTGAATGGATCGCCCAAGCTGCTGCAAGGACACTTCAAAGCACATCTCCTCCTCAAGGTCAGGCGCACCTTCATCTATGTGTCCAGAGGAGGCATTATTTCCCTGATCAGCTTAGGGTGGGTTTGCCTGTATGGTCCCTGTGGTCTCTTTGAAGGGAGCATTCAGGATCCTGAGAAGCGCCAAAGAGCTGTTTTCAGGAAGCAGGAGCTTTAGTTCCCTGATACAGATATTTTGATTTATAAAAAGAGGGTCTCCCTGCAAGTACAGTGAGCAGATGGAACCAGATAGGACCCCTCATCCCTTGGTAACTGTAGCAGAGTCTTCAAATGAATCCCAAAGGAACTGAGACCCCAGCACCCTCCTTGTACATCTGAGAACCTCATTCTCCCCTTCCTACATACATTTTTTCTTAGTACATTCTGATGGAAGTATTAAAGGACCACTGTTTTTGTTTGATGCTATCACCCTGAGTTAATTACATCTTCATCCTTACACATCTCACATCTGGAGGACTAGCCTCTGGCTTGGATGTGCCATACTTTCATCACTGGGATGTCTGCTCTCTGGGTCTCTGGAGAGAAAACTGTTTGAATATAGAAATATGGTAGGAAAGAAGATGTACAGCTGATTACAGTTTTTAGAAGTGTATTTTAACTAGAAATAGAGGAGACTGAGGTACTTACCCTTCCCTTTCTCAAAGTCAAAACAATAGCCACAAAATAGCATGTTTGACAGATGCTCCAAAAAGTTGTCCAAAAGGCTCAGGAAGTGTTGGACCATGTATGGGGTAGACTTTAGCCTTATTCAGAAGGATGGTGGGTACTTTTATGTTTTGTATTATTTTATTTTAAGTGTATATTACTTTGTAAATGCTTGTTTGTTTTGAATTCATTTGGGTCTATTTAGAGCAGAAAGAGTTCTGAACTAAGACCTGGTATGTCACCCTGGCTGTATGGCAGCTAGCTGTGTGACCTTGGGGAAGTGACTTGCCCCCTCTGAATGCTTATTTCCTCCCCCATAATTTTTGGCCTGTTTGCATTGCCTGCCTCCCTGGGCACTTTGTCAACTCCTGCACCAAGGTGGATTATTGTTATTCTCTCATGTTTCTCACATCATTCCTATCATCACCACCATTCTTATTAATACCAGGAGGAAGGGGGAGTCTGATGGGATACTCTTGGAGGTTTCTGCTAGTTATTCCGAGTCACTTTGTGTTCAGTCTCAGTCCGTTTTTAGGAGGAGGACTGGCCTGTAACCAGAATGAGACCAGGAGTGTTTATCTTTTGTGCTGATGTGCTTCTCTGGCCTTGGGAGTTCTCTCTGAACCTTAGTTTCTTCATTTGTAAAACACTTGCTGTCTTGATCTCACAGGGTAGTAGTAAGCAAAGAGACTTTATTTGCAAGGCTCTTGTATAAAGGAAATGTTAATGATGATAATGGTCATTAGCACAATAGAAATGATATGATTTCCTCAGTGGCAGTGACTTGAAGAGAAGGCATGACTCTCTTGCTTGACCTCTGCCCCCTCAGGACTAACAGGTCTTTCCATATGACATGCAGCTGAAGCTGTTCAAAACTGTCTGACTTTTCTGTTTGTATACTTGGTGCTTGTCACAGGGCTTTGTTTGTATATAGTAAGTGCTTAATACATGCTTTTTCATTCATTCATAGTGATAAAGTCCAGAGACAACTAAATAAAAAAGAATAATAGGGAAGCTACTTGCCATTAGAAAACACATCGAGACGTGGAAAGAGGGTGATGATGATAATGACTGTGCCATTATTTTATATGATCATAATCTCACCGTCCTCGTGGGCACAGAAATGCCAGGAAGACAGTGGTTGGAGAAACCATCTAATGGCCCTTAGCAGCTGCTCCCATCATCCTCCCGCCATGATTCTGGGAATGGGGCTTGGGTGCTCAGATGTCTCCATACAGAATGGTGTCTGTTGACTGTCATCTTTCTTTACAGAACATCTAACATCAAATCTGATCTGTTTGGCACAATTGTGAGTGTGTGTGTCAGGGCGGGGGGATTTCTTCCCCCCACCAGCTTTAATAGAACTATCACTTTAATCATGGTTATTACTTTATGTTTTAATTATAATTTGGTGTGGCTTAAGTGTACGTTTCTGCAAGTGATTATGTAATGAAAACAGGAGTTAGCTTTTCATTTAAAAAAACTAAGAAGAGATCTTCCCCCTGCTTTTCTCTCTGTTCTCTGTTTGGAGTCTCCAGACAGGCCTAAAAAGAACATGTGGATTTGAATATTACAGTTCAAAAAACAAAAAAAGATCCTCAGTTGACATTTTGTGTGTATGAATATATGTATGTATGTATGTATACATGTGCACATGTGCGCATGTATGTATGTGGCTGTGCACCTTACTATGTATGTGATAAGTACTTAACAAGTGGATTGATTTGTGTTTGAATGCGTTCTTAAAATATGTCTCTTAAAAAAAAAAACCTCCTAGAAGAGTGGTTTAATGCTTTTTGAAAGGTGACAAGCTTATTTTGAAAAATTTTTTATTTAGATAATTAGCACCATGGAGCCTCAGGTATCAAATGGCCCTACATCCAACACGACCAACGGACCGTCCAGCAATAGTCGAAACTGCCCTTCACCCATGCAGACCGGGGCCACCACCGATGACAGCAAGACCAACCTCATCGTCAACTACTTGCCCCAGAACATGACCCAGGAGGAGTTCCGGAGCCTCTTTGGTAGCATCGGGGAGATTGAGTCCTGCAAGCTTGTGCGTGACAAGATCACAGGTACGTGCTGACCCTTGGGGAGCTGTCATCTCCAGCTAGAGGGAACTCCTTCAATTCCTTGGATGTCTCCTCACAAACAGAACACTCACTACATGTCCCTCAGATCGCATGGTGATTTTCTGCGCTGGAATGCAGTGCAGACATGGGTCTGGGCCAGGGCCGTTGAAAGTCTCTCCAACTTGAATTGACTTAGGGCTCTGACCAAGCGTACTGGAGGTTTCATCCTTTTTCATCTCTGCTCCCAGCCTTATCTTCCCTCCATCATACCCTAGATATTGGCATGGGGAGCTCCTTTAGAGAACACTTGGACTAATGGTTACTCGGCCTCCCTCAGCTCCCTGTGGGAACGGCTCCCCCGACCCTCTATTACATCTGTATTGTGCCAGACTTGGGTGACCCTGCTCTTATAGGGAGACGAGGGGCTAATATAATAATGTTATAATTATTACTAATTTTTCATTAATTATATATTATTAATAATTTATTATCAAAGGGTGCTTTGACATTTACAAAGTTCCTCACAAGGATCCTGGAAGGTAGGAAATCATCTTATCCCCATTTTAGAGATGAGGAAATTGACAAGCTTAATCAGTTGCCCTTCAAGTGACTGGTCTTCTTGTCCCCTACATGTGACACTTCTGCTCTTGCGCACTGTTCCTCATGTCTGGAAAGTGCTCCTGCTTCCTCC
>CM053770.1:670629202-670694505 GCA_028658325.1 Potorous gilbertii
CCCCTTGTCATCTTATCCCTTTCACTCATGTCAACACAGTGGTACAACTCAGTTGGCTATGTTGTCCCAAATAAATCTTGAGTAGAGCAGCAAGTGTTGAGTCAAATTAAAATCATAGCAGAATTGTTGACTCTTAGAATAGGGTCAGGGCCTGGTGCCCCTTACTCAAGAATTCTTCCTAAACCATCTTGTCAACAACCAAAAAAAAAGAAGGTGAGAGCTAGTTTTGGAAAACTTGAGTCATTCCATCCTAGAAGGCTCTTGGTCCATTAGACTGAACACCTTGAAGGTGACTTCATCTCTTATAGCTTTCTTTGTATCCCCAGAGCTTGCACAGTAGATTCTTAGTAAGTGTTTACTGACTGACTGGGATTCCATCCGGGCAGGGCCTGCTTCCATAAACACTCATCACAGTTCCCTGTGATTTCAAAGATAGTTTTCCAAAGTAGCTGCAACTGAACAATTTGCCAAACTACAACTTGGGGATGGAACTGAACTCAGTTGTGTCATATAAGCATTTATTAAGGCCATGCTGCATGCCAAACAATGTGCAGAGCTCTGGGGATAACCTGCCCTGCCCTGAAGAAGGCTGCAGTCTCCCCCTGTCTTAGAGACAGTGAGCACTTGGTCTGTTCCCAGGCTAGAGAGCAAAGCCTTTTCATACTGGTGTGTGGTCTGCCAGGGTCATCCTCTCAGAGTGCTCAGCACATCGATAGAGGACATAGTGTTTAATAGTAACAAAAATAACGACAGGGATGGCATCCATGTCTCTGGAGCTTGAGGCTGGATAGAGAATGATCCTGAACAAATCCAACTTCATGGATGTTCTCCTCCAGAAAGTCATTATTTAGGAAGACACCTCTTCTAACTCGGGACCACCTACCCCTACCTGCTGGGCTCTTGGTGTACATTAGGAATTGCTTCTCCGTGGTTCCTTCAGGCTTTCTGGAGCTGGACAGTTTTCTTGAAATTCTTATTCCTGATGGCATTCTTCTTTTCCAAAGACACATGTTGAAACAAGAAGACTCCTTGACTGAGAGCATGCTGATTTGGCTCTGTATTGGGGGGGAAGGGAACCTGGAAGGTAGTGACAACTTCCAAGACAGCCTTTAATTTGGTATACAAAACCTAAATTGTTAACTTTGGTTCCACTGAGTTGTTTTCCCAGCACTAGCAGAGATATGCAGGAACATCTGAGCTTTAAGAGGAAACTAACAGGTTGAAAGAGGAAATATAATTCAGGCATAAAGTTATAATTATGTGGGCTTTTTTTTTTTACTTAAGGGGGGGTGGAGAATTTTATTTGCAGAGAACTGGCAGAAACGAGACAGGGAAATATAGGGAGACCAGAGATGTTTGCCCTCATTTGGTTGCGATGTTTAATAAAAGCAGTTGTAAAGTGTGCTTATTAAATTCTTCATTTACACTACCTAATTAATTCTAGCATTTTAAATTAACGGTGAAACTGGTCCCTGCTGTACCATTCCATTGAAGCCAAGTGTTCCGTCCTCCCACCCAATGGTTTGAGTTTAATTGGCTTCCCTCAAAAGTCAGGGAAGAAGGGTGAGATGGGGCTGGGGGACCAGGCCAGGCTGGGCTGGAGGGGGGATTATTTGGGAGGGAGGGAACCTTCAGATTGAAAATGGTGCTGTTGCCATCGGGAGCCCAGGTCCCTGTACTGCAGCTGGTACAGGCTGGGGTACAGATGAGATGTCACCCCAGATAGTTCAGAGTAAGGTTGGATGACGTCGTGTTTATCTCGAATCGTCTTGCTCCCTGTCTTCCTTTGACATCTCCCCTAATTCTTTGAACCCTGATCTTGTGAAGCTCCAAGAAGGGAGGTGGTTTTTTTCCTGAAAGGTATTGAAGGTCTCTGCAGAAATCTCAAGTCCCTCTGAATCACATGCTGAATGTGGGCTTTCTTAGCCTCTTTGGGCCCTAGATGATCATCTCTTGAAAGATACAGAGACAAGATAACTGACCTTGGTTTGACCTGAGTTTGAATCCTGGCTCTAACCCTTCCTAACTACGACCCTGAGCAAGACCCTCAGTTCCCTCCCCCATGAAGTGGCAAGGTTGGGTCAGATACTTTCTTCCTGCTGTAAATTGGCTCTGGTTGGTTTCTTCGACCAACAGAATTCTAATCGTAGTTAGGCATTTCTATGGGCAGTGTTTTAAACAAACTAGCTGTAGAATTGGCCATCAACTGACCCCCCCAGCACTGCCCATGCATAATTGTAATTGAAAATTCGCTCTGGACTATCTCATGGGTACATACTCTAAGGTTAAAATTCAGAGGAGTCTCCCAAGGGCCTTAGAGCTTACGAACATGGAAATCTCATGCTGTGTCCTGTATAGACTGTCCTTCTCTTGGTTTCTTCTTCTATGTTACTCCCTTGTGTTATAAAATGCCATTTGAATCTCTGGCCAATGCATCCAGTAGTTTCTAATGTCACTTTAAACTGGGTCATAGATAAATTTATATGAAGATACACAAAAACAGCTGTATTTGTTCTGTATCCCCAAGCGTTCCAAGGCAGTGTGGCAAGAGTCCTGGCCTTGGAGGCAGAACCTGGATTCGAAGCTTGTCTCTGTCCTTTTTTTGTTACAGAAATATAGACAGTCCCTTCCCCTTCTCTAGGTCTGGGTTTGGGGACTGGGTGAGGGAATGATGACATCTAAGCTCTAAATCTGTGATCCTGTAGGATTTCAAAACACAGCTTTGATGCTTCTTTCGTCTTGGGGAGGTTGAGGCACTGAGAAGGCCCAGCCTGGTGTCTTACTGTTGTGACCACAGGTGTGTTTTGTGGCTTCTCAGAGCAGAGTACATGGGGGAAGAGCGCTTATCCCAAGAACCTTGGTAGTGGGAATGTCCAACTGCTTGGAAAAGGTGTAGGCTTCAAACTTTCTGTGGCCTGGGAGGCTGGGTCCTTTGTTTGCATCTGTCCTCCCTTGTAGAATGGGAAGAGAGCTGCTGTACCTTCTTCACAGGTGAAAGAATACATCTGAAGAAAGTGCCTGGGACTTTTTTAAGTGTTCTCTGAAGGCCATTTTTAATAATATTACGAAGAGAAAGACAGTGCCCGTAAAGGAGAAAGTTCAGCATTTTTATACGTTTATACTCTAGTGTCTTTCCTGTTTAAGAACAAGTTCCTGACAGTAATTTGGTCTGAACGTTTGTCTGCTGGAAGTACTGGGCCTGGAGTCAGGAAGAGCTTGACTGGAATCCTTCCTGAACTGGTCAGCTGTCATCTTAAGTGCCTACACACTGTGTGCCAGGAGCCCCCCCACTCAATGAGCCACTTAACCCTCTGCAGATACTTAGCTGTTCTCTAGCCTGGGCCTTTGGTTCTTTCATTTGTTTGGTTTTTCCAGCCAATCCCCAGTCAAAGAGCTGCTGACTTTGTTTCTTCTACGCTGCTCCTGAGAATCTTTTGTTATGTTAAACTACATTTCTTTCTCTGATTTCTTGGGCTCCTTCATTATTGATTGTTGATTTCAATACATATCTTTCCCTTAATTAACAGAGATTTCAATGGAAAATCCTCCTTACAGAGGAAATTGCCTCCAAGTACTCCCCTTTCCCCCAGTTACTCCTCATTCTGCCCCGGGAGCTAAGCCTTCCCAGGAAGCCTCCCTCAGCAAGCATTCAGCCCAAGTCTTCAGTTTTTCTAGGCTGAATGCTCCCAATTCCTTCACCCAGCCCCTTGGGAAGTGGTTTTGAATCCTTTGTCATCTAGTTCATCGCAGCTTTCCCAAGTGTATTTCCTAACAAACCCTGCTAACACCACCCTCTTTTCTTCCTTCAGAAGGTTTGTTCTAAAGCACCTAGTTTATTTTTATTAACATTTAATTTTAGTTTTTTTGGTAAACAAAAATCTATTTTCTCTCCTTCCCCCCATTTGAAAAAAAGGAAGGAAAAACTAAACTCTTATAACAGGTATGTATAGTTAAGCCAAGACAGATTCTCCCATTGACGGTGCCCAAAAAATATATGCCTTACTCTGCCCTTCTTAGGCAGGAGGTGGGGAGCAGTGCTACCTCATGACTCCTCTTTTTTTTTTAATTCAGATATAACAAGTGTTGATTAAATTTCATGTTTAACCCAGTGAGGATGGTGGGCTCAGGGCCCACTTTGGACAAAATCAGGAAACCCCAAGGTAAAATAAAGAAGGGGCTGAATGGGGGTTTGGAGCACCTGGGTCCAAATCCCTCCTAGAGTGACCTGAAGGAAGACAATTTCCTCATTAGTAAAATGAGGGGGTTGAACAAATGTCTTCCCTCTCTTCTCTCTCCGAATCATCTCGTCCTTTTTAAAGAAGCTGTGATGTAATTATAAAACTTCATTCATAAGTGTTTGTTCCACTGAATGTAAGTAAGTTCTTTGAGGACAGGGGCTGTCTCACAGTTTGATTGGTATTCTCTGGGTCTGGCACGTAGTTACTTCATTAATGTTAATTAAACAAATATTCAGGCAAACAGAGAGCCATTTTCTTCTTATTCCCTGGTTTCCTTTCTTTCAATACATGTCTTTCCCTTAATTAACAGAGATTTCAATGGAAAATCCTCCTACAGAGGAAATTGGAATCAGTGTGAGACTCTGCCACTGAATGTAGTCAAAGATCTTCAATTTAAGATTATTAACTCTTATGAGGCCATTTTGAGAGGGGTCTTCTGATGCCATGTTGGAGGTATGGGCAGTCTTTTGTTGGTAGAATGAGTTCTAGGATCATAGACCATTGATTAGAGCAAGAAGAGACATGGAGGACATTTAATCCAATCTTTCCATTTCACACAAGGGGAAACAACTTCATGGAGATGCCATGACTTGCTCAAGGTTACATAAGGAGGACGTATCAGAGGCTGGATTTGAACCAATTAATTACCGTTGGGAACGATATTCCCATCAGGACTACTATAGCCAGAGGGAATGAATGGAGGTTAGCCACCATATATATTCACTCAAGGCTGGTGCTTGGGCCCCATGTAGAGATGTTAGGCATGGCCTCTATCCTCATGGACCTTGACATTTATAAAGCTTGTTACAGTTTTTAATTCACTTGAGAAAACCGCAGGACCTAATGGGACATGATCAGACAGTAGAGAGGCAGGAAACCTGTCAGATCCAAGGGGGAAGGAAGGGCTTGTTTCTAAAAAGGAGAGGGGGGTGGGGAAGTTAGAGATGGCTTCTGGGAAGAAATACCATTTTAGTTGACCCCCAAAGGTCAACTGGAATTAAGTGAGGTTTACAATGATAAATGTGGGCCCCTGCCCTCAGGAAGCTCACAGTCCAGTACAGGGACAGAGAGATAAGACATTTCAACAAGTTGTCTATAAGTAAATATAGAAGCAGCGAGATGGTAAAGTAGATGGAACTCTGGACCCAGAGTCAGGAAGATCCGAGTTCAAGTCTAGCTTCCGCTTCACTTAACCACTTCCTGCCCCAGCTTCCTCATTTGTAAGAGGGGTAATAATTGCGCTGGCCTTCAGGTTGTTGTGAGGTCAGATGAGAGAGTATTTGTAAAGTGCTCCGCATAGGGGCTTGTGTGGCACCGTGTAAATGTGAGCTGTGCGTAAATTCCATAGACCTGCTCTAGCAGCTAGTTATTCACAGAGCTCCCTGCGAGGCTCTGTGTGGCTCTCTGCACCAGGAGAATAGACGGTACCTCAGGTTGGGGGCTACTGATTTTTCACTTACGCTTCCTGCACTCAGCATAGTCTCTGAATGGTCTTTGTTGAGTCATTGCAGTTATGTGCAACTCTTCATGACCCCATTTGGGGTCTTCTTGGCAAAGATACCAGACTGGCTTGCCATTTCCTTTTCTAGCTTATTTTACAGGTGAGGAAACTGAGGCAAATGGGGTTAAATGACTTGTTCAGGGTCGCCCAGGTAGTATCTGAGACCAGATTTGAACCCAGGAAGCTGAGGCTTCTTGATACCAGGTCTAGTGCTTTATTCCCTATGGCTCCACCTAGTTGCTCTGACTCTTAGTAGGCACTTAATATAGGCTTGTTTGCAGAGGACAAGGTTGTCACTGGCCCCCAGAAATTCCTGTGCTCTGATGAAAGGCACCCTGGATCCAGAGTCTGAAGAGCCTGCTTGGATTTATTTATGCCCAGTGCCAGATGACTGACCTTCCTAGAGAGGAATAATGGGGGCTGCTCACAGACTAAGCTAAGGGGATGAGCTGTGGTGCCCAGGAAGAGCCAGAGCTGGGAGTCAGGAGGCATCTTAGTGCCCTTGGGCATGTCCTTAACCTCGGTCTTTACTGCTGTAAAGGAGAGGTTTACATCAGAGAATCCCCAGAGCTTCAAAATCCTGTGAGCATTAGAAGGTTCTGGTGGGTTCTCAGGAGTTTCTGCCCCAGCACGGTGTCACTGTTCAGGCTGCCTCCTCAGCACACCCAAGAGGCCAAGTCCAACGCAGAGTTGGATTTCTTAGGTGTTGATTGTTCCTGTGTTTTTTTTAGCAATATAATTGCTAAATTATGTAAGCTCCTTGAGGGCAGGGACTGTCTTTTGCCTTTTTTTAACCCCTAAATTTAGCACAGTGCCTGACATACAATAGGCATTTAATAAATGTTTATTGACTATTTTTTACTCCAAAATTTGGCCTCTCCCTTAAGAAATGAAGGGAAATGCGTTTTAATATTGTCCTCCCCCAACAGAAAATAGTTACGAGACTATAAACCTTTTTTTAAAAAAGAAAAAGATGCAAACATTCCTACATATTAAAGCTAAGTCATAGAAGCATTTATCAAGCATTTACCATGTGCCAGGCAAATGGCTGGGGATTCAAACAAGGATTGTAGGTTTTGGTGAGCTTTCAGACCAGTGTTAGGGGCACAGCCTGGGGAGAGATGAGATGAGAAGGATGTGAGAGGTTAACTCGACCCTCCCCCTCCCCCCCTCCCCGCGTAGGCGGTGTACAGAGGGCTGGCTGTTTTTTAGCAAGGGCTGTTCTTCTTCTGCAGTCTGGGCGTCCTTGAGCATCTTCCCAGAGCCTCAGAATGTTACTCTCAGAAGGTAATGATGCCGACATTCTGTGTAGCTCTCAGAGTTTGGATGAGACTGGTACATAATTTTATTTGATTCTTATAGTGAGCCTGCCAGAAGTTGTTATTCTTCAACCAATTTTAGAGAAGAGGAAACTTAAGGCCCAAGGATATTAATTGACTTGTCCAGGATCATTGCATTGCAATGAGGCCTTTCGTTGCAGGCAAGATTAGAACCCGGGTTTTTTTGGACACACCCTGCTGCCTCAAAGAGATCTTCTAGTTTTACCTTTTCATTTTACAGTTGAAGAAACTGAAGCCAAGGGATGACAAATCACTTACCCATGGTAACAAATGGTAGGACCTGGACCGGACTCCAGGTGTGTGGCTCTTCAGGTGCCTTGAGCTTCATCCTATTGACCTTATTTCTCAGGATGCTGCCTCAGAGCACAGAAGGCCCCACTTCCTCAATGAACAGCTAAGAGACACCCCCAGGTATCGATTAGTTAGAGGAATGTGTGTCTGTTTTGCTATCAGAAGGAACTTCCTCAGGGGAAGGCAGTAGAATGGATGAGCCAGAAAGCCTATTTTGTTTCATGTATTTGAACATAAGCTTGGCAGGAGGGTGTTCTGAATTCTGGGGGAAGCAGGGGCCATTTCTATGTGCCTCATGGCTTTAACCACCTCTTTGCTCATTCTTTCAAACAAAAGAATTTGGATTCCTAGGTTTGAGATTGGACAGGAAAGATATTAGGTCTCCTGGATGACCACATCAGCAAGGCTGCCAGCCTGGATGAATGGGAACATCTGAGGTTCATTCTCTAGGGCACAGCTTCCCAACTCAAAGAGCCCTAAATGGAAACAGTAAGTAATTATGATGACTCCAAGAGCCCCATCATATAAGACATGGTGGGGAGAGCTGCAGAGGCCTGGCACAGGACCGGGCCTCTCCACAAGGCTAGCTATAGGCATGTTGGCCTCCAGCCCTCATCTCTCCTCCACCTCCCCATGAGCTCTTCTTTTGTGCCTGGCCTGCTTCCGGCAGGCACATCCCTGAAATCTCTCAGGACTTCTACATAGGACGTGAATCAGGCCCTGGTATTTTTAGGACTTTCTATTTCCGTAGTTGAGCTGAGAGTTTGGTCCCTGATGCTGACTCGATCCCTTGCTTTCCCTGTCCCTGATTCTCCACCCCCTCTCCCCTTCCCCCATCTCCTCAAAAAAACTCTGCTTTTCTGTGGTTGTGGTTTGGGTGATCACATTGGAAGTTCAATCCATCAGGAGATTCTGGTGGAGCCAGAGCTGCCCCCTCCCCAAGGCTTCCAGCATACTCCCCCCGCCCAAGCTTGCTGCCAATGAGGGAGACTGGCCTCCTTTTACATCTTGGGCCCAGTCAGTGTCAGAGCTGATTCTATGACCAAAAGTTCTCATTATACTGCGTCGTGTTCCCTTCTCATTTCTAGGCTAGGGTAAGGTCAGGGACAGTTTCATTTGCATTTTTCTGTCCTCAGTGCGCAGCATGCAGTAGGTGCTTTGTAAATGTTAGGTTGGGTGGGAATGAAATGAATCTATTTTAATGTAAACTCTAGGCTTTTGTTTGTGTGTACCTAGCAGACATTTATTGCCATAGTAGCTGCTTAATAAATGTTCATTAAACTGAGTTCAGTGGGCAATGATGATGATGATAGCATTTATATAACACTTTAAAGGTTTGCAAGGTGCTTTACAAATAGTCTTACATCCCTGCAACAGAAAGTTATGTCAGTGCTGTCATCATCACCCCCATTTTACAGATCAGGAAACTGAGAGACTGAGAGAGGTGAAGCATCTTTCCCAGGGTAACATAGCTACTAAGTATCTGAGGCTACATTTGAACCCAGGTCTTTCTGACTCCATGCCCCCTTACTCTGTGCACTACACCACCACCTAGCTGCTCTCGCTTCCAATGGGTGCTTACTATATTCTGAGTATTATCCCAGGTGCTGGGGCTGGTAAGGAAAAGCCCGTCCCAGCTCCCACGGAGCTCCCAAGGGGGACAAGCAATCGTGTAGAAACAGGTATAGACAGAATCAATAGGAGGTCACCTCTGAAGGAGGTGGGGAAGGGGGCACAGCAGGCAGAGAGGAGGAAGAGGGAGAGCATTCCAGCAATGGAAGGTAGACAGTGAAATGTCCCAGAGACCCAGAGAGTGAGGAACAGGAAATTGACCATGTCTCTGGATTACCTGGATCAGATGTCCTTAAAGACCCAGGTACACCTCCTTCCACTGGGGCAGATCTTGACTCTCCTGTGGCCTGCAGTTATCACTATGTGACTCCCCAAAGTGGTGAGCCTCGGTCCTCGAGACCTCTGGAGTGTGGCAGACAAAAAATATTTTTGTCAAGAGTTTGCCAGTGTTGGGACAGGATATTTCTGAGGCAGTTTGTTACAAAACTGGCTGGACTTGGATGAGGGCTTTATGGGACCAGGAATTGAGAAGGCCTCTTGCATTCTGCCCTGGGTTCTCTCTTTTAAGAGCTGACCTTGTATAAATTAAATTCCCTTTCTAGGTCCTTCATTTCCTTCTTATCTATGAAATGAGGATGTTAGACCCCTGCCGTGGCCTATAAGGAAATGGTGGATTTTGGGGTAGAGGGTGATCCCCTTAGGGACTCAAAGGGACTCAGTAAAATCAGACTTCTTCCAGTAAGGCTCTGCTTGGATGAATCTTTCCAGCTGTGTGAGGGCTCCTTCCCTCCAGCTGGCAGAACCTTAATGCCCTCCCCACAACAGGGAAGTATCAGAAGGAACTTAAGTAACATCTTTCCCAATTTATTATTATTTTTGATAATCATAAGTAGGATTTGTATAATGCTGTTACGTTATGTGAACTCATTTGCTTCTCATAACAGCCTTGTGAGGTCAGGGTGATCTCCCTTTAAAGATGAGGAAACAGACTGAGCAAACCCTGGGTGCCACAGCGAGCCCTCCATCCGCTGCCCCATTTTAAAGGAAATCTGATTACTGGCAGCTGCCTCAAAGCAAGCCCAAACGGGCAGAGTTTATGACGGTAACAAATATTGTAACTCAGAGGACTTCTTTTACAGATGAGGAAGGGAAGGGTCAGGGACACAAAGGATATATGTGACTCAGCCAGGCCCACCATTGTAGGTATTCAGCAGCTTAGGGAGGGTTCCAACTCAGGTTTCCTGGGGGGCTATGCCCCCAGGCCTGTTTCTCTGGCCTTTTGTTCTGTATCTATGTCAATTCCAGCTTGGACATCTGAGCATCATCTCACCCTTCCATCCTAAACATTACTTATGTTTGGGCTGATCTGATTAAGCGCCTGCATATCTGGTCCAGGCTGGTCTTACTGAATTACATATTCCGGTCTGGAATGAAAGACTTTTCCTTTGTGCACTGGAAAAACTGGTTAGTGGATCCATCTGGGAGCTTAATTGGGAGGCTGTTTGAGGAAATAGGGGCTGTTTGAGTCATGGTGTAGGAGGGCTATGAGATGTCTCAGGGTGGAGCTGTTCCCCTAGGGCTGTTTATCCGCAAGAAGATGCTTCTGGTCCCCTGAGCATTGGCATGTAGCAATTGAAGGACCAGAGCTCCAGACTGACCTAATTAGCAGGCTCCCAGGTCATTGGGTGTGTGTGTGTGTGTGTGTGTGTGTGTGTGTGTGTGTGTGTGTGTGTGTAAGAAGAGGGGCTTGAGTATTTATGTACCCCATTTTACAGGAGAGGAAACTGAGGCGAAGTGATGTACCCAATTCACATAGCCAGTCAGTAGCAGAACTGAGATTTGACTTCACTGAGCAGGGGTGCCTAGACACTGATCTAATCATGTGACTCCTGTACTCAACCAACTCCAGTGATTTCCTAGTACCTCTAGGATCAAATGTAAACTTTGATTTAGCTTTACAAACAGCTGGCTCCAACCCACATTTCTAGGCTCTTTGGGTTATTAAGTCTCCTTTCTACAGTTTATGTATTCCAGCTAAATGGGTCTCACCCAGGATACTCCCATATCCCGTCTCTGGGCCTTTGCACTGGCTGTCCAGCATGCTTGGAATGCACTCCCTCCTTATTTCCACCACAGTTTCTCTCTTCATTTTAGATGCAGCTCAAGCCCCACTTTCTACATGAAGCTTTTCCTGATCTCTCCAACTGCTTGTGTCTTCTCCCTCACAAACCACCTTGTGTTTAATAACTTTGTATGCATTTGAACTAATTTGGTATATATTTATGGGGTGTGTATGTATACATACAGGGCAACTAGGTGGTGCAGTGGGTAGAGCATCAGTGCAGGAGTCAGGAGGACCTGAGTTCAAATGTTACCTCAGACACTTGACAATCACTAGCTGTGTGACCTTGGGCAAGTCACTTAACTCCAATTATCTCATCCTGGGTCATCTCTAATCATCCTGAAGAATATCTGGTCACTGGACTCAGATGGCTCTGAAGGAGAAGTGAGGCTGGGGACCTGCACAGCCCTCCCTCACTCAAAACAAAGTCAAGTGCAAGTCATGTCATGATTTCTTTGATGGCATGGTCTCCTTCGGCAACAAAGGATGAACACACACAAAATGTATACGTACTCATTTCCCCCATTAGAATGTAAGTTCCTTGTAAGTAGAAATTGTTTCAGTCTTTGTACTTTGTATACTGATGGCTTGGCACAGAGTAGGCACTTAATAAATCCTTTTTTAATTGATTGATTCCTCTTTCCCAAAGCTTTTGTTCTGTTGTTTCAGTTGTGTCCAACTCTTCCTGACCCCATTTGGGGTTTTCTTGGCAGAGATGTACTGGACTGGTTTGCCATTTCTTTCTTCAACTCATTTTACAAAGGGGAAAACTGAGGCACACAGGGTTAAGTAACTTGCCCAGGGTCACACAGTTAGTAAAATCTGAGATGGATTTGAATTCAGGTCTTCCTGACTCCAGGCCTGGTGCTCTATTCACTGCACCACCTAGCTGCCTCCTTCCAAAAAGCTATACCTCCGTTTTAACATAGCCCAGGAGCATGTAAGGTTTGTTGGTGACCACTGTCAGTTGCTGTCCATCCACACCTCCTCTATCTTCTGTGAAGTTGCTTTTTTGAATCCAAGTTTAAGACTTTACATTTATTCATATTAAGTGTCATGTTCTTAGCTTTTACCTAGTATGTTAGACTGTCAGGTTTGGGGAGTCTTAATCTGTCATCCACTGTATCCCCCTCAACTTGGTGTCATCTGTAAATTGGATGCCTTTTTCCATGTTGTTAATAAAAATGTGAAACACCCCAGGGTCAGGTACAGATCCCTTGGGCACTCCACTAGAGACTTCCTTCCAAACTGACACTGACCCATTAACACCTACTCTTTGAGTCCAACCATTTCATTCAACCAAGTCATAATCTATTTAATTCAGTTCTTGTCTGGTCCCTTTTTCGCCACTCTCTTTCCAAGAACAGTTCAAGCTACTTTATCAAAAAGCTTTGTTGAACACAGTCAATATAGAAATATGTTTTCTGTGACTTCACATGTATCACAGGTATCATATTGATGACCTTTTTCAATGGGTGGGGAAGGGAGAGAATTTGGGACTCCAAATAAATAAAATGAATGTTCAAAAATGAATAAATAATAAAGAAACAACAAAAGCTTCACTAATCTAAGTAAATGATCTTTACAGCATTCCCCTCACTGACCAATCTAGTAATTCTGTCAAAACAGGAAATGACGTTAGTCTGGCATGACTTGTTCCTGATGAAGCTACTCCGGCATGCCCCTGACATGGCCAGCATGAACTGAAAAGACCCAGACCTCCATCCTATTCCATTTGTAGATTTCTTTGAGCATGGTTTGAGGATATTGCTAATTATGTCATACACCAATTATGGGTCTTCAGATTTATTTCTCTTAATAAGGAGAAGGCTGGGGTTCACTGGCCAGGGGATCAGGAGACCTGAGAACTTGTTGTGTGACGCTGGGAAATCTAATCCCTCTCTTTGGATCCTGGTTTGAACCCGGGAGATCCCTGCTGCCCCTTCTAGCTTTGGCACACCTCTAAATTGTGGTGAAGAGTTTCTTCCAAGTTGTAAATTCTTTCCTTTACCTTTGAAGAATTAGCTCTTTTCTGAGAAATAGGGATTCTTCCCTTTGAGGAAGAGACACGCCTGATAAGATGGTGCTTCCTAGACTGTATAGGAAGGTCTAGGAGACTGACTTCAGCTCAGCACATGGAAAAGGACTCTGACAATTAGAGCTATTCCAATTGGGCTGACTCAGTAAGTAGTGAGTTCCCCATCACCACAGGTGACTGAGTAGAGGCTGAACAGCCTCCTGCTGCTGTCATAGAGGGATTCATGCTCTGATTAAAGGTTTAGAACTGATTGCCCCCTAAGGGCCTCCCTAGGCCTGAATCACATTCAGAGACTATCAAGGGACACTGGTCTCTTGTTCCATAGAATGGCCAAGGCCATGGGGCAGAGGAGGCTTCCATCTTTAATTATCAATGTTGCTCACTTGGGAAGATGTCACCATCCATTATGTCCACTTCTGCTCCTTGTGTTGGAAACTCAGGTATTCAACTCAGGAGTCCCTGAGGGGAAACCATTGTGTAAACTTCTAATGACTGACTTCCATTTGGAGCCCCTCCATTATTTCTTCCATTGATTGGAGACCCACCATGTCCTGGTGCTTGAAAAGGCTTTACTTATCTCAGAGATGGAAGAGATCACAGGTGCAGCTGAATGAGAATCCCTCCACTCCAGGTTCTGCTGGAAGACCCTCAGTGAAGGGAGAGCCTGGGAAGCCCTTTCCACCCTGGGACAGAGAGTTTATCTTGAAACAGAGGTGAGATTGGGACATCTTTATTGTGCTAGAGTTGATGAAAGACAGAATGATTGTTCTATCTCATTCTCTATCCAACTTTGTTTTTGTATTGTGTAAGGAAAGAATTGAGCTTTCCAGGACCAGTTATCAAGGCCCCTGAAGGCTATTGGGTTTTAGTAGCCTAAGGAAAGGCCAGGTAACTATACCATAGGTAGAATCTTGGATTTGGAGTCAGTACCCAGGTTCAAATGCCACCTCTGCCACTTTGTCCCTGTGTGACCTTGATCAAGTCATTCACCTCTCTCATTTTCCTTGTCTTTAAAATGAGAGTGGTTTTAGAGGAGGGCCTCTGAGGTCTGTTCCAGAAGCCTGTAATTCTTTTTAATAATTCTCTTTTGTCCTCCTTTGCCCCTCAAAAGAAGAGCACCTCTAAATTCTAGATATCTAGCTGTAAAAGTCTAAGTGTCAGATTCAAAGTGTTACCACCCCCTTTTTAAAGAGGAGGAAACAGTGACCCTCTGAGGTCCCATGTGACAGGCTGTGCAAGAACTGTGATCACAGCCCAGGCCTGCGTGTGGTGGGGGTGAAAGAAATTGAGAGTCAGGAAGCCTGAGTCTCAGACCTGACATTTCCTCTCATTTCCTGTTCTTGGGCAAATCTGGGTCCTCATAGTGATTTCTTAGGTCCCTTCCCCTTGGTTCTGTCTGTGATTCTGTAAAGTTTAAATGTTATTAACGTATTAGTTCATTTCTACTGTGAAAGTCTTATGGACTCATGCACTTGAAAGAGACCACTTTAAGTAAATAGTCTACTGCAGCGTGCTCGTTTCATGGACTATACATGGAGGTGATGCAGGGCCTGGAGTAAGGAACAATTCAAGTTCAAATGTTGCCTCAAAATCATTTCTAGCTGTGTGCCCCTGGGCAAGTCATCTGACGTTTCCTTGCCTCAGTTTCCCCATTTGTAAAATGGGCGTGATTACAGCACCGAACCTTCCTGGGGTGGTTGTTGCAAGAACCACTTGAGATAATATTTGTAGAATACATTGCAAACCTTAAGGACTTGTCATCATTATTCACTATTATTACAAGGAAACTGAGGACCAGGTAGGAAACAGGATTTACCCAAGGCAGTACTCTTCTTAAAACAGTAAATCTAGATAAGAATGAAATAGTATGCTTTTGGAAGCAGTTTTCAGGAATCATTAACTTCAGCCCAACCAGTGACCTTGCCCAAGTGTCCCGCTGTAGAAACAATCCTTGAGCCCCTGCCCTGATTCCTATAGTCTCTGCACTCTCTTGCCTCTGCCACCTCCTCTGAAGCCTTATAGGTTCTTTCTCATCAGTCACTCCTCCTGTGGGCCAAAACACCATTCCAGGTGCCAGGAAGTGAAGTAGAGGGAGAGAACCAACTCTCTTGGTCCAGGTAGTTATATTCTGCTGACAGGTGCATACAATAACATACTATCCTGTAATATAGTATACTTAACAAGTAAATAAATAAAAACATATACAAAGTAACTAAATGCATAGTCATTTGGAAGGGGGATACTAACACTAATTGTAGCCATTTATCTAGAGCTCCAAGGTTTACATTGTGCTATACATGCATTGTTTCATTTGATGCTCATACCGGCCTTGTGAGATAGATGCTACATGTCTGTTTTACATCTGGGGAAGTTGAGTCTGAGAGAGATGAAGTGATTTGACCCGCTGCTAAGCTACTTGTGGTGCATTTGAACGGTACCACCAAAGAATAATATATATTTCTCAGTACCAACCACATGATATTTTATATAAAAAATGATTATGTATTGGGACATAAAAAAGTTACAAATAAATATCAAAAGCAAAACGTTAAATACATTCTTTATAGATCATAATACAGTCAGTTCAGGAAGGCATAGTGGAGAATTATTAGTGAAATTTTAAGTAATAAATAGGTTAAAGAACAAATGACAGAGAAAAATAACTATGTGAAAGCCATAACAATGATAACATAGACAGATTTCAGAACTGCAGCTTAAGTCGTCCTCAGAGGAACAATTACGTCCCTAAGATTGAACGTCTGAGATAGAATTTGAACTCCGGCCTTCCTGACTTGGTTGTTATTACACTGTAATAACACAGCTCCTGAGCCGTGTCTGAAAGAGGAAGAAGTAAGGAAAGGGTGCACTGCAGCTTGGGAAGACAGCTGGGCCCCTTATTCAGGAAGGTCATTTCCTGACCTATTCCTTGCTTATGACTTAAAGTATGTCACATAAACTCAGAATTCTGCCACAAAGAGAATGGAGGAAGAAGTAAGCACCACGTATTGCTTTTAGACATACTTCTTAGTTTTGTCTAAAATGATTTGACTGTGGTCAGGATCCAGCTCTTACTTGATTCCCTTGGTTTATCCATTATATATAAGTCACCAACCAGCATTTATTAAGCACCTACTGTGTGTCAGGTGCTGTGCAAAAAAAATGTAATGGGGGTTAGAGTTCATTCTAGGACCTTCCTAGCTTAGCTCATCATCTCTGTCTTCATAGCTTTGTTAGCCACCACCTTGGTAAAAAGGTAAAAAGGCTTCTTAAGAGTTGTATTTTGTTACTGTATATTCTCAGGGATATAATTTTTCCTCTGAGGACTATTTAAGCTATATTTCTGAATTCTGTGTATGTTATCATTGTCTTTCATGAAGTTATTTTTCTGTCTGTAATTTGTTCTTTAACCTATTTGTCACTTAAGTTTTCACCAGTGACTCTTCATTTAGACCCGTGTTGTTGGTACTCCCTGAATTGATTGCTATTTTTAATTGTATTGTGATCTGTAAAGGATATGTTTAGCATTTTGCTTTTTAATATTTGTAATTTTATGTGCCCTTATACATAGTCAATTTTTTAAAATGTCTTGTGGTTGATACTGATACGTATGTGTATGCATATATACATATATATGTATACATATATGCATATATATATTTATATATATGCATACGCATATATATTTATGTATATATGCATACACACATATGTGTTCTTTAGTGATACCATTCAGAAGGTACCACAAGTATTTTGGCTCTAAATTCTCAATTTCTTCAGTTCTGTATTTTCTTTTATTTATATTTCTGCTAAATTTATTAGCTGTAAGGGAAGAATATTAAAATTTCCTATTATCTCTTTTATCAGTTAAGTTTTATTTATGAATTTGAATGCTATCCCATTTAGTGCATATAAGTTAAATACTGATATTGATTTATAGTGTGTATGGATCCCTTAAATATAATGTAATTTTACTGATTATTATTTTGATATTACAAATTTTTGATTTTGCTTCTTCTGATAGCATGATTGCCACTTCTGATACTTTGGAAACACTTGATGCATAATCATTGTTTTTCCAGCTTTGTACTTAGAATCTATGCTTATCTTTACTTTTGTACTGTTTTTACTTACTATTGTAAGCAGTAGATTGTGGAGTTTTGTGCCACGAATTCTTTTTTTTTTTTTTTTTTAGTTTAATTCATTTATTCTTAACAATAAGAGAATTTGGTTTACATTTCTCTGTTTATATCTCTAATATTGGGTTTTTTCCTCCAGAATTTCTTCCTTTCCAATTTTAAGTCAGTACTTTGTCCCTATATATAATTTTGCTTTAATGCACTCTTATTTTCATAAACTGTCACCAGTTTAAAACTCTTAACAACACTGTCCAGAAGTGTACAGGGACTGCTAATTCATAAGGATATTGCCACACCATATTTAATTTCTAGATCTCAAAGCACCCTTTGTCCTAGTCCAGACAGGAAGCTTGTAAAATGCTAATACGTAAATATATGTTCACTGGTGTTATTCTTATTGTGCATTCTTCTAAGTCACCTGTATTTTTTCTATTCTGTCCCCCAGTCCTTAAAGTCTATGATTTAATCGGCATGGGCTCTCCATGCAGATTACAACCCACCCACAGCCTGTAGTGGTCCACAAGATGTGAGGTATCTGCAAAGCAAGTGACCAGGCAGGCTGCCTACGGATGGTGAGAACCCCCACCTCAAAGCCTTCCCACCTTGGTGTAGGCCCTTCTCAAGCCTATCTAAGCCACCTCCCAGGCTCACAAACTGTATATGGATACTATGTGCATATTTCTCCTTCCTCTTAAGTGAAATCTTTTCCAAAAAGTTGTGATTTTTAAGGGGGATAATGAGACAGGGCAGAAAGACATTTCTTAACCAGAATAGGAAAGAATGAATGCTTTCCCGGGTACTTTCTTGACTCTACCTCAGAAACCTTTACACCCAGGAAACTCACTCTACCCCTGGACTTCACACAATGAAAGGTTCCTTATCTCTCCCCCTGCCCCACCGGCCTCGCCCCACTGGCCTGCTTGGCCAGTTCCTTCTAGAATCTCCACTTTAAGAATGCTCAGGCCAGTCATATCTTCATTGCTTTTCCTGCTGCACTCCTGACTCTCCTAGACTGTCTCTTCAATGCCCCTTAGCCATGTCTGGGGGGTGGTGATCATAGCATTACACCAAGGAGTTGTGTCTGGGTCTAGCTTAGGACGTGGGAAAATTGACTGGAGCTATATCATGGAGGCGGCAGTGAGGGCAACTGGGGTGGACCCAGTTGTTCAAGTGCTTCTTGTCCAGTACCCAGCCTAAAGTTGTAGAACTCAAGAGCTGAGAGAAACTCCTTAGAGTGTCTTGCTTGGTCAGCCTACTCCAAACCTTGAGTCCTATCCCTTCTCCTAAAAGTCCTCAGAAGAGACTTGCATTGGAGACCCAAGCCCAGCTGAGCATCACCCTGGACTCCAGTGATACTGCCCAGAAGGGGATACACTCCTCTTTACATCTCGGATTTCGAAGAGATTGGAATCCTTCCCCATAGATTAGGATATAAATAGCAGCCAGCTTTTCATCTTTTCTTTTTTTAAAAATGAAACTAGCAGCTATATCCTCATGCTCCAGAATAGTGTTTGTGTGTGCCCTGGGTGCTCAGAATATCTGTCTTTTTAGGTACAGCCCCATGGAGGTAATCATTCTTGGTGACTTCACACTTAACTCCTTTGAGAATAGCCATATGTTGGGCTAGACTAGATTGTCAGAGCTGAGGCCTTAGAACATCAAGCAAGGAAGGTCCCGCCTGAGGATTGCAGACTCAGGATGAAGTGACAAGACCAGCTAATCAGCCCAACCACTGTCCTCTAAGGAATGCCTTCTTACACTGCGCCTGATAAGTAATCATCTGAGCTGTGCTGCAAGACCTCCAGGGAGGGAGAACTCATCCACCTCCCCGGAGGTGTTTTGTAGGAAGTTGTCCTTGATGTTGATCCCAAATTTGCCTTTTGAAAACAGATACCCATTGTTTCTAGTTCTATTCCTTGACTTTCCTATGACTATCGTTCAGATACTTAAAGGTAACTGTTTCTGTGACCTTGGCAGTTATTTAAACTCTCTGTAAAATGAGAAGTTTGGACTATATGACCTCTGAGGTTACTTCCACCTTTAACCCTATGGTCCACCCTATGTTTTCTCTTCTCCAGGGTAAACATCCCCTGTTCCTTCAACAGATCCTGCTATGACTTGGACTTGAGAAATTTACCATCTTGGCTGCCCTTCTGGACACCCCAGCTTAGCAGCACCCTCAAGTCATATGTCCCAGAAGGGAAAATAAAATGGCAGAGAAGCCAGAGTGGGGCTGTGATCTCCCTGATCCTAGAAGCCATCCTTTCCTTAATGCATTCCAAATCACATTTGGGCCGCCAGGTCGTGCTGAGCTTTCAGCCCATTGAAATGCTCTAGGCTCTTTCAAACTGCTGTTTATCCATGCCTCCCTCATCTCATGCTTGTGAAGTAGATTTTTCTGAACTCTAGTATAAGACTTTATATTAACTCCTATTGAATTTCATCTTGTTAAGATTCAATCCAATGCTCTAACCTGTCAAGTTCTTAAACTTGAAATCGTCCACTGTAAGTCATCCCTGCTTTGGGTCATCTGTAAATTAGATGAACATACCACCTGCCTTTATTTAGCTCATTGGTAAAAATGTTAAACAGCACAGGGCTAAGCACAGATCCCTAGGGAACATCTCTCAAGAATTCTTGTCAAGATAATATTGAAACATTAAAACATTCCTCATCCGGTCCCAAATACATTGAATTGGGATAGCATCTAGCTTATATCTCTCCATCTTTTCCTAGAAGACTAGCAGTAGAAGTTTTATCAAATGCTTCCTAAGTCTGTGTCTGCTCCTTCTATAGAATCTCTTTAATCTCTTAGTTCAGTAACCCTGTCAAAAAAAAATGAAGGTTAGTGGGCATAATCCTAGTCTTGATGAAGCCATGACTGCTCTTGTGATCACTACCTCCTTTTCTAAATGTTCACTAACCATCTCTTTAATGATCCTTCGTAGATATTTCCAAAGAACCAAAGTCCAGCTCACTGTGTTATACGTTGAAGTCTCACAATTTTATTCTTTTTCTTGAAAATTGTATGATTACCCTTCTCCATCATCTTTCAGTGGTTATTATGATTGGAAGTCACATCTGCCAGTTCATAATGGATCTGACTCAAATTCATCTAAGTGTTCTAGCTAGATGCTTTCTTATTGTTTCCCTATGTTTCTTGGGTGTCAGCCTTGTTAGCCATTTTTCTTTTGTCCCTTTCAGGACAAAAGTCACTCTCCTTATCTGATCAAACAGGCAAAATTAGAAAAAAGCCACTCTACCTTCTTTCTCTTGTCAGTGATTATTGGCCTGACCCACTCCAAGTCACGGGTCTGATCCTTTCTTCAATCTTTCTCCTTCCCATCCATATTGGGAGGAACCTTAGGGATCATCTTGTCCTGTGTCTTTTGTTGACAGATGAGAAGGATGAGCAATCCTGAGGTCACTCAACTGGTAATAAAAAGCAGATTCTAGACTCAAACCCAGAATCTGGCTTGACTTCTACTACTTGAGCTCTCAAGCCATGCACCCTCATTTGACAGACTGTATCGTCAGAGTTCTCTGACTCATGTGTTTGTGTTAAGCCTCCTTCCTCTCTAAGCATAGAAGTAGATCTAATAGAATCAGTCCTTTCATGGGGGAGAAGGGGTCCCCAGAGGATGTCTGCTCCAACCCCTCCATGAAGAACACATTCCCTCTATGACATCCCTGAAGAGGAGTTTGATTCGAGGTGATAAAAAGCTGCATAGTTAATTAAAAGATTCCCAAGTTGAAAACCAAGGAGTTAAGCAATTAAGTTACTACCAAATACCTTTGAGTTAACAGCTATTTTAAAAATACTGAAATGCATTTTTAAAAGTTTGAGCTGAAAATAGAGGAATATTTATTAATCTAATTTGTACTATTCCAACTCAGTAAAAGTGTTTTTAAAATACTCTGTTTTGTTCCCCCTCCCCAGCCTTTTCAAAGTCTTAAATCCAGGTTTTTTTGTCCAACTTGGACAGGCCCTCTCTTCCAGGTTTCCTACAGGGTTTTTTCTCTGTATGGGATGGAGCTCACCACATATAGGACATGGACAGAGAACTCCATTTCATTGTGTTTTCTTAGGTTCTGGAGCCTTCATACCGTAAACACACTACCACCATCATTGCTTCTTTTATGGTTCAAAGCCTTGCTCAAATTCTGTCTCTTCCAGGAAGCCTTCCAAAAATTCCCAAGGAATTAATGACTCTTCCCCTCCTGCCCTCACTTAACAAGTACCTGTCCTGAGCGTCTTCTTTTATTCCAATCTACAGTGAAATTATTTTTAAAATAGTATTACAACCTTGCTTAGGCATAAACGTAAGTCATATCGCCTCCAGCTAGAGGTGAAAGTCTGTGAGGACAGGGTCTACCTCCTAAGTATTCTTTTGTCTTCTTCAGTGCCTAGTGTCCTTTGCTAAAGATGGTTGGTCTCAATCATAGTTATTGTACAAGTTTATATACTTATGAAGTCAAAGACTCTTGTAACCAAGAGAAGCCTTTGAGAATCAGTGTCGGGTAGTGGAAGGGTGACTGGCTGGATTGGCCATCACAAGACCTGTGCCATCTTGGAACTGCTGAGAAGCATTTCCTCATTTTGTTGACCTTGAATGTGTCCCTGGATCTCCTGGAATAGGGATTATTCACCTTATTTGTATCATAGGTCCCTTGGGTGGGCAGGCAGGCTGATAATCCCATGGACCCCTTCTTAGAATCATGTTTTTAAATGCATAAAATAAGACACACAGGGTTACAAAGGAAATAAATTGTATTGAAATAACAATATCAACATTTTTTAAGTTCATGGACCCCCCCACCCAGGTTAAGAACCCCTTGTCCTGGAGCCTTCATTTCCTTGTCTATAAAACAGGAATAATAATGTCTAGCCAGATTAAGGTTGTGAAAATCAATTGCAAAAGAATGAGTGAAAGTGCTTGGAAAACTAAAATGATGCGAGCATTAGGTATTCTTAGCTCATCTAGTCCTTTTTTTTGACAGATAAGGTGACTTGTTGGGGACAGACTGAGCTAAGTGGCCTCTGAGGGTCTGAGAGTTTGAAACTGAGTCCCAGAAGGGATGTACTGTGCCTTGGATCACGCAGCAGCTAGGCATCAGGTCCGATACTTGGGCCCAGACCCCTCCACTCCCATTCTATCCTTATTTCTTCTCTGGCTAAAGGCAGTTCACACAAAGTCGACAGCAGGTATTTATATCCTGTGATTCATTCCTCCATGGACACCTTCCACTTCTTTGCTAACCTTTGTTGCTGGACCCGGCTTTTTACGGTGGGTTTTAAAATGCCTTTGAGTTGACAGTAGCTAAGATTCAGAAGATGGTAGCACAAGCCCCTTGAGCCAGTGGGTAGTGGGTGAGAAGTTTCATCATCTGTATTTGGGCCCCCTGCTTTCATCAATGTGCCACCTCCTCTGTCCTAGCTTGATGCCCTTCCGTCCATTGGCATCTGGCTTGATGTGAGATACTGTGACCCAGTATTGTTCATGCTCAGATGTCTTCGGTATGGCATATAGACGGTCCAGCTCCAGACCTGTGCTGGGACCTAGATGTGACTAGATCTGCTTTATGAAAAACAGAGCAGCAGCTTTTCCTCTGGAGCTGTTCAAGACTGAGGTCTCTCTTTCATTGTTTTTGAATGCCCAGTCTTTACAAAAGATGATAAACATGTAAGAGGCTTGTGGATGGACTTAGCCAGATGTCTCACTGTCTTATGAGTATCAGAGGTGTTGGAGATGGGACTGAATGAGGAGTGACCCCAGGACATGCCATAAATATTGGGGTATCAGTTGTAACCATCCAAGATAGCTCCTTTTCTTGTGATCTGTTTTTCTTAAGATATGGAAGAACAGACAAAAAGTGGTTTAATTCAGCCTTCTAGTGAGTGAGGTTGTATTTAGAAAGAGCCCTGAAGAGCCTGGTTTGAATTCTGCTTTTTCACCTAGTTCATGGGAAAGTTGCTTCTTAGTTAGCTCAAGTGCCACCTTCTACCTGAGGCCTTTTCTCACCTCCCTCTTTTTCCAGATGCTGGTGCCTCACCCTTACCTTGAATTTATTTTGCATATGTGTATATGTGCATATATATCTATCTGTGTGTAGACACATACATGTTTACATGTAATCTCCATCAGTAGAATGTCAGTCACTTTAGGGCAGGCATGAGTCTTTGCATCCCCAGTGCCTAGCAGAGTGTCTTGAACATTATAGACACTTAAGAAAGGCATGATTCATTGAACTGTATAAGTCTCAGTTCCCTCATCTGTACAATGTGAATGATAATCTTCACAAAGAAGGCATTTTTTTAGCCTTAATATGTGATGAAAGCATGAGCTGCTGCTGTGCCTGTCACAATTCAATATTGAAGAGGTAGAAGGGACCTTAGAAATTAGCTGATCCAACCCCTTTGTTTTACAGGTGAAGAAACTGAGGCCCAGAGAGGAGATGAGGTTCCTAAGGTCATACAGTCAATCCGTCAGCCAGCTTTTATTCAGTATTTATTATGTGCCAGGGTCTGCACTAAGTATTGGAAAGAAACATGAATTCAGGTGTGCAACAAGACTTGCCCTCAAGGGGTTTCCACTCTATTAGAGGAGAAAACATAGACATAAAAATAGATATAATATAAATATATATTTATATATCAATATTATAAATATAATAAATATAAATTGGTATTCAGAGTAGACAAGAAGTGCATTTGAGAAGAGGGCACTAGCAGCTGGAAAATGAAGGATTGCCTCATGCAGTAGGGTGTGTAGGCCAAAAACCAAATTGGTTGGAGGCCAGCAGGGCAGAGTTTAGAGATGGAACAGCAGAGTCAGTCTGGTTGGATCGTAGTCTATGTGAAGGAGAATAACATGTCATATGGCTGGAGAGGCTGTTGGGGCTAGGTTGTGAAGAGCTCAACATGCCCATCACAAGGGCTTGTATTTGATTCATGAAATAAGAGGGGAGCCCCTGGGCTTTGTCAAGTAAGGAGGAAAGACACCGTCACACCTGGACTGTGGTAACATCATTTGGCTGCCAAGTGAAGGATGAATTGGACAAGTTGGGAGAGAGACTAGAAGAAACAAATAGAAGACAGGAGGACCTGTACCATGGTAGTGATTGTGTGAATAGAGAGGAGGGAAAAGAAAGGAGAAATATTTTCTAGGTAGAAATGACAAAATCTGGCACTTGATTTTTGAGGGGTCACGGATGACACTGGGTTTGCAAATCTAGGGGGGCTGGAAGGGTGGTGGTGCCCTGGACAGAAATAGAGAGTTTAGGGGGTGGGGGAATAGAATGAGTTCCTTTGTGGACATGTTGAGTTTGAGATACCTATGGGCAATCCAGTTTGAAATGCCCAGCAAATGGATGATACAACACTCAAACTGTGGGGAGAGAATGGGGCTGGATGTATAAATGAGAATTATCAGCATGGAGAAGATAATTAAACTCAACTGGAATTGAAGCTATCTGTCATAGGAACGTCTAATGGTGGGTGAAGTGTTGGATATCAGGAAATCAAGGGGCCACTTCAGGGGGCTAGGGTTTCTCTTTCTCTGTCTGAATTCATATTGAGATAATAAACCACGGGCTCCTGTCCCCAAAGAGGCATGTGCCTGTCACAGCATACGCATCCCTTCATCTGAATGTCATCAAGAACTTAAGGCAGGCCCCATGTGCTATTTGAATCAACCTCAAAGAAACATATTTAGTATCAGAGTCTTTAAATGGGAGGGGACCTAAGGACTCATCTGGTTTGTACTACTGCCTTCCAGAGGCGTGTACTGATGTCATGATCCTCTTCAAGAATGAGGAGTAGTAGCTGCCCCACTGTGGACCCAACTGAGCAGTTGCAGGTGGGCAACTCAGCTTGCTTCCTTCTTTCCTTTTTCCTTCCTTCCTTCCTTTCCTCCTTCTCTCTCTCCCTCCCTCTTTTCTTTTCCTCTGTCCATGGAGTATCATGCCTTGCTCATAAGAATATGAATTTTCCTGACTCTTAACTCGGAAATCATTTGGCTCTCTTACTGAGTTTGCTGTACCCTTGTCTACTGAGATGACAATTTAAAATCCATCTTTCTACATATATATCAGTCTTTTCATGTAGATGAAGTAATTACATTATCCCATTCTTATAAAATTATGACTGATAGCCATATAATGCTGCAAGATTTTCAGTGAACTTTACATACATATATCATCTCATTTGAGCTAGTGGATAGTGCCAGGCCTGGAGTCAGGAAGACTCTTCTTCCTGAGTTCACATCCAGTTCCAGATACTTCCTGGCTGTGTGACCCTGAGCAAGTCACTTAACTCAGTTTCCTTATCTGTTTAATGAGTTGGAGAAGGAAATTGCAAACTACTTCAGAATCTTTGCCAAGAAAACTCCAAAAGGGGTCTATGAAGTGTTGGACATGACTGAAAAATGAATAAACAACAAGAAAAAAAGAAGTGGAATTAAAGCTCTCTCAATAAATGAACAGAATAATTAAGCATCTTAATTATGTGCTAAACTGTAGAGACAAAACAGCTGAAAATGATATTTTTATTGGTTATAATACATATATTTTGCAGATGAGTAAACTGAGTTTCAGAGAGGTTGTATGCCTTGCCTACAAGTCACCTAAGTGGGTCATGAGCCAGTAAGTATGAGGCAGGATTTGAACCCAGATCTTTCCTGATTCTAAGGCTAGCCCTCTATTCATTTTGCTAGGCTGCTTGTTTAAATGTTTCTTAGGTATTTCTATAACTTATCTATAAAATCTGATGTGCCCTACTTTGAGGTATGGGTTAAAAGACAATCACAAAGGACTAATGGATAGCACTGAGGTACAAGAAGCGTAACCCCTCTCCCCATCATGTAGTGCAGGATCCATGCTTGTGTCAGTCAAAACAAACTGAGTTTCTTTCTGCTTCATTTTTCTTCCTGCCCAAATTCCATCCATCTAGCAAAACTCATCTCATGACTTACACGTTTCATAAGCTCTAAAGCCTAAGATAGGAGTGGGAGACTGGTTGTAGTAGCTGACTTTTGCAGGGTCACACAGCTAGAAAATGTCTGAGGCAGGATTGGAATGCAGTTCTTCCTGACTCCGGAGCCAGGCTTCTATCCACTGCACTCCCTCGCTATATTGAAGGAACAAGGAGGAGGAGGCCGAATACCTGGGATGTTGCTTTCAGACCAGGATGGGATCTCGTGGTGGTTTTGATCAAATGAGATAATATACATGAAGCGCTTTGTCAACCTTGAGACACTGTATCAGTGGTGGGAAGGGAGGGAGGGAGGCCAGCTCTGTGCCGTGAGCTGTGTTAAGCATTTGGCAAGGATTACCTCATTTGGTCCTCACAACCACCCTTGGAGGTAGATACTGTTATTAATCTCATGATACAGTTGAAGAAACTGAGGCAGACAGGTTAAGGGTCACGTAGCTAGTGTGTATCTGAGGCCAGATTCAAACCCGGGCATCCTTACTCCAGGTCCAGCTCTCTGATCCCTGTATCATTTAGCAGCCTCATTGTTAGGATTATTATTAATAGGTATTTGTTGACTGACCATCCTACAACTATTTACTTGGTTTTTAAAAAGATTTAAATTATAAGACTTTATAACGGTCCCGCTTCACTTTCATCTTTGATTTGGCACATTTTCCACAGCTTTGTGTCATTCGATTCATGAATTTGCATCTATTAAATTCCTACTGTGTGCCAAACTCTGTACTTGACAAAGTAGAAACAATCTTTGTCCACATCAAAGAGCTTTTATTTTATTGGGGGGGGGGGAGAGGGAAACGATGACAAAGATGACTTCATACCTACATAAGAACAGATACAAGTTAAAGATGCCATCTAGGTCTCCTCCCAGGTCATTGGGGACCACATGAACAATTCTGGACCTGTATGGGGGCATCCAGAGGCCTGCACTCAAGTCTCCCTTACCTAGGCCAGTGGAAGGAAGAAAGCAAGCCATAGCACAGGCTTTGCCTTAGGAGTGGACGGTGCCTTTCTCTCCTCCTCCCCCCAATTATCATCATCTTTTTCACTCTAACTATACTTTGGGTCTGTTTGGGTAAATTTATCAGTGTTTTCTCTGAGCCTCAGTTGGGGCTGCCTGGGACTAAGCGGGCCGTGAGTGGATCATTCACACCCACATTTTCAGGTGTTCACTGCCCAGGGATTTCATTGTGCCTGGAGGAACAGTATTTCAGCTTGAGCCAGAGATTCTTATATCCACCAAAAGACCTTAGTGCACTCAGATGTTTTCATCCACAGCAGGTGCCCATCTGACCCGGCCTCAGGAGCTTGGCAGATAGAGGAGAACGGGCAGGAGGCCCCGTGAAGAGGCTGACTGACTCAGTGTGCCTGTGCAGGCCTTGCTGCACCCCATCTTGATGAGCCCCGCTGGTGCTTTCTGCCCCTTCTCAGATCCATTTTAAAGTCCTCTTTGCATGCAAAGTTCTCACACACTGTGCAGTCTGTCTGCAACAAACTCCTTACCATCCCTGGCACGCTGTACTCCATTTCCCATCCCTGGGTCTTTGCATTGCCTGTCCTCTTTCCTTCCCACCTCTCCTCCTTCAATACTCAGCTTCAATCCCACCTTCTCTAGATCTTCTTGACTCCTGCACCTGCTTGGGCCTTTTCCTTGTAGCCCTTCTTTAATATGGATATGCCTTATGTATACCTAGTTGTTGCTTCCTAGGACAGTGAGCTCCCTGAGGGCAGGGCCTGCTTTTGCTTCTCTTCATGTTTCCAGCATTTAGCCTAGCATTGGACACATAGTAGATTCTTTATAAATGCTTTTTGTTGGTTGAATATGTGTCTGTAGTAATAGGTAATTTGCATTAAAGCAAAGGGGGAAATGAATTAATGATTAAAGATCCTTTTCATCTGGCTCAAATCCAGACAAACACATGTGTAGGGGCACATACATGCTCTTTATAACCCAATTTGCTCTACTCCAGACGAAACCATGGGATGTCCCAACCCAGACCTTATCAGCAACCAGAGTTACTCTGGATACTCGAGTGGGTCATGTGCCTTTTCTTTATGTGTCCAGGTATGGAGCCGCTTTTACAGACTCCAGTACCTTACCCTTTAAAAAAGGGAAAATATTTCCCTGCCTGGGGCTTTGGTGCTATGGAGCACAATCTAACGCTAGCACAGTTTTTGAGGACTTTAGGTGAAAGTTTTGATGATTAGGGCAGAAGAATTCACTAGTCACATATGCCCAGAGGGTACTTTTCCATAGGTTTTCCATATCCTATCCCCCACCCACCCCTCTCAGACAATGAATTAACTGTGTTTTCCTTCGGAAAATGGTCTGCCTTGGTAAATGCTTATTTGTTGATATTGTGTTGGGTCCTGTGCCTCTGATGGCAGGTGGTAGCCTTTTCTTGGTGTTTCCTCATGAGACAATAACTTCTTAGCTCCAGGGCAGCCCAGTGGTCTTCATGGAAATGGCAGACAGTCAAGCATATGTCATCAGGCATCCCTGTTTGATGACCTCCAGGAAGGATCCCAAGGGTTTCAATGTGGGAGGCATGTGGGCCAACATCCTGATGAATATCTAGTCACTGGATTCAGATGACTCTGGAGGAAGAATGAGGCCTTTCACAGCCTTCCCTCACTCAAAACAAAGTCAGGTACAAGTCATGTCATCATTTCTCTGATGACATGGTCTTCTTTGGCAACAAAGGACGAACACATCAGGTTTTTTACTTCTGTAGGCTTTACATCTTGGGGCCTTCAGATGGTTCCTACCTGAGAGCATATAGGTGATTGACCTTTTATGAGAACTTGAAAAGTGAAGTGTATCTTTAATTTCCATGGTTGTTTGCCTAATTTTAGATAGGCTCTTGTCTTCCCTAGAAACAGACACCAATTCTCGTTAGGAATTCTCCTACATAAGTTCTCACTGGGGGCCGCGTGTCAGGAGGGAACAAATTGTCACTTCTGTCAGGTGTTAGAGGTAAGTCAGGAGGAATTTCAGGAAGAGACAGTTGTGGGTATTAATAAAATGCTTTGGAAACCTTAGAGCACTCTATCAGTGTTAGCCATTATTTTTGTTTTGTCTTTATTTTTAAGTGGCCAAGTATTCCTGGCTTTCTGTCTTCTGATGTTATAATACTCTTTTTCTCTCCCTCCTTTCCTCTGCTCCTCTCTCTCTCCTTCTCTCCCTCTTCCTTTTTCTCTCTGTGAATTGGGTCAGAAGTGCTAGCTGTAGACCTGACCACCTTTCTGAGGTTGATACATTGGGTGAATGTGACCCACTGAGAAGCGTGTGCTTCAGGGGAGCTCAATGGAAGTAAAGGATAATAACCTGGATGCCATTTAAAATAGCGACACGTTGTGTCTGGAACTGTCTGTAAGCACTTAGTCACTGAAAGGAAGCATGGGTTTAAATAGAAAAGATGATAAAAAAGTGTTTTGGTACACGATTCTCTTTTTTTAAATGGCTTCTGTTGTCTTCAAGGTAAAGTTAAATGAGAAAATTGCAGGATATAAGTGGGTTTAATTAGATTGATGTAATCTGGCTGCATAAAGCCCAGACAAAACGTGAAGAAGCTGATGGTTTAAAGGCCTTGCTCTTGTACTTTTCAAAATGGAGCCAGAGAAGGCTGTTGAAAGGAGGGAGAATCATGTAGTTGACAAGGGCCCTACTCACTGATGATATTACGTGAATGACACATGGGGGGAGTGTTTGAATGCCAGTGATTGTGATTGATATTTATCCCATGTCTCCTCCAGGACCTCTGCCCCAGTATATCTAATGAAAGATATACTTGGCAGGTTGTATATACCACTATATCCTTCCAAAGTCAGAGTAAGAAGGGAGATGGGAGCACAGGGCAAGTTTGACTAACAGAATGAAGATTTTGTGTGTGTGTGTGTGTGTGTGTGTGTGTGTGTGTGTATCTCTCCATGATATAAACACATATTTGATCTATAAATATACACATACATGTGTGTATGCATGTGTATGTCCATGCTGCAAGAAGGTGGCCTGATTCTTATGGAACTTGGTGTCTTTTTTAATATATGGACAGGTATCTTTCTCCAGCATTTTTTTTAAAATTATTTTTAAATTAGATTTTAAAAAAAATTTCATGATACAAACCCAGTTGTTTCCTAGGGTCCCCTCCTACTACCAATATCAACACAGACATTTACCAGCAAAACAGAAGCTGTTGAGCTGATTTTGGCTGCTGAAACGGGCTCTCATCAAGCAGCAGTGACAGGCTGTTTGGTCTCCCATAGGCGTCACCAGTACTCTGAAGGAGGCTTTATATAACCTTGCTTTCCTGGCGTGTGATGTCCTTTCATTTCACTCATGGCGGCTCTGCCTGACGCCCACAGTGCCTGGACACTCAGGCTAGTTCGTGTGGCTGTCCCCCAGCCGTGCTGCTGAAAGGGAGGGAATGTCAAAGACGTAAAGTTTCCGAATGATATTTTTAGCTGATGACACATGGTGGAGAGAGCTGGTGGACTATGTATAAGCATTAGCATGGTTGCAAGCGCATTGTTGGGTTTGGGGTTTGTTGCCTATTTCTGGTGAAGGTGGTGGTGATTTTTCTTAATTAGGAACCCCATTGTCATTTCCTTGTAAACACATTGTCCCGTCTCCTTACAGAGCAGCCGAACCCCTCATTATAAATGTCTTTTCACTTCGCCCATTGTACTACACTCTCACTAGTTGACTCTGGTGGAATTTCGGGGGAGGGGGATTTTTGGGGGTGAGTGGCAAGACTGAGGGTACATAGCATCATCTTCAAATTCTGGTATCATTTATTCTCAAAGCAGTAAACCTATTGAGTCCCTTTGGTGGAAAGGGCACTGAAACTAGAATCAGTGGACCTGGGTTCTAATTCTACCTTTGACAGTTAGAAAGCTTTGAAACACTGGTCAAATGAAGTTTCTTCTCTGAATCTTAGCGAGCTCAGCTTTACTGTGAGAGGGTTGTACTAGATGGTGACCTTTCCTTCCCTAAAGCCATGATCTTTTGATAGATCTTTCCTGTTGTCATGATTCTCTGTTCATTGGGCTATGGACCCATGTGGCCAGCAAGACCAACCCATGGTGGCACCTTCCATCTTGTGTGTGGAAGACAGTGATGTCTGGTTTCTCAATTTTCTGCTGTACTGTGTATATAATATGCACACTTTTATGGTATTGGAATATTGTTCCCTCACTTAAAGTTATAATGGAGGAAGTTTTTGGAAAGCTCCATGTCAGGAGTCACATTTGGCCATAGCAGTGGTTTGCAGATGTACTCCCTATCCTCGGAGTCTTGCCTTTCTCTCTAAAGATACTAAGTTCTCTTCTGTCTCTATTGTTTCAACAGGACAGAGTTTAGGGTATGGATTTGTTAACTATATTGATCCAAAGGATGCAGAGAAAGCCATCAACACCTTAAATGGACTTCGACTCCAGACAAAAACTATCAAGGTAAGAGAATACGAGAGCTGTCCATCTGCCTGCTCTACTATCCAAGCCCAGGGAGAACCAGAGCTGACACCCTCTCCCTGCTACCCATAGACATGGCTGTGTGGCTAGTATCTCTTCTCCAAAATCAAGGCAAGTCCCTTGGCAGCTAGATGAATGTTTTCATCATCACCCGCACCCCCACTCCCCTCGCCCCCAGCCCAACTGCAACTTTTTCAGATTTTTATTTATAGAGAAAAACATTAGCAAGAATTTTGAGCATTAGCAGGAATGGGGATGTTAAAAAAACAACAGCCAGAGGTAAAGGAAAATTCTAGTGGGTTAAAACAATTAGCAAACAGCTGAGGAGGGGTAAGGAGATATGTCAAGGCAGCTTTGGGTCATGCCCTGAGAGATGTTGCCTCCTCAGAGTTTCTCTCTGATTCTATTTTGTGCTAACATGATGGACTTCTGAGTGAGGATGAGCAGGTGCCTGCACCTTCTCCCCCGACCTCTATCTCTGGCCTCTAGCACACTGGGTCCCATGCTGACCAGTGCCTAGAATTGGTCTCCCAGCTGTCTTGTTCACAGCACCGGGATCTGACAAAACATAGGAAGAAAGGAGAAACTCCTCCCAGAATGGGACCACACAGCTCTTGATTTCTGGGAGCATGAAATGGGAACTTTGACTAGAATCGGCTCAGTCATCCCAGCTTATAGAGGGAATCTTCTCTGAAGAAGATTGGTCCAGCAAAGAGGGTGGGAGTAGGGGAAAGGTAATATGATGGGGAAAAAAGTAATCTTCTTTCGACCTTTGGCATAGGTGTGGTGTGTTCAAGAGGGATTCTCTGGGCTCTCTGGGGAGCAGTTTTACTTTTCAAACTGAGTTTATCTCAGATTTATGTTAAAAGGTATTTGCCTTGGCCAGGCACATGAAGAAGGGTGTGGAGAGGCCCATCAGATTCTGGATAGCAGGAAGAACTCCAAGCCCAGCTTTGGACTCTAAAAACCAAATAACCAAGGAAAATACACAGCCAGATTAGCAGGAGTTGATTCAGTGCCTGCTGTGTCTGCTGTGGGGAGGGACTGGGCAGATGTTCCCCTTTAAGAGGGCACTCCTCCCATCTCAGCAAGGCTGCTCAGTCCACTTGGTTCCCTGCTGTGGTCATTTAGTCTTTCTTTTAAGCATTTTCACCCTTAAAAATACTCCCTGACTTTGAGCCAAAAGAGGCCCCTCCTTCATCAGCCCAGGTCTCTCTTCTCTTTGGTTTCGTCCAGTCTCCATCTCTGTACTCTTGTACGTGGTGACACTAGGCTCCAGACTGTTCCATGAACAAGACACTCCATCTCTCAGCTCCAGGCATTTTCTCTAGCCATCCCTTGTGCTTGGAACACTGACCTTCCTCATCTCTGCCTATTGCTTTCCCTGGCTTCCTCGTGGTCCCAGCTCAAATCCTACCTACAGGAAACCTTTCTTAGCCTCTCTCAGTTCTCATAATCTCCCTCTCTTTAATTGTTCCTGTGTGTCCTATATGTAGCTTGTTTGTACATGTTTATTTGCTTGTTGTAAGCCCGTTGAGGGCAGGACATTTTGTCTTTCTCAATGAGCCTGGTGGTGGTTAATGACAGACCAGTCCCCTGCCAGAAGACCCTTTGGCCCTAAGCTCCTTTATACAGATGAAGAAACTGAAGCTTGGAGAAGTGACAAATTTCTCACTTACCTGAGGTCACTCAGCCACTCTGGATAGCAAACCTACAAACGCTAAAATAGTTTCTCTTCCAGTCTTCCATATGAAGATTCCATCACATCTCGGTTCATAGCGCATCTGAGCTGGGGGAACCTTAGGATCATTTTACAAAGGGGAAAATGGAGCCAAGGGAAGTGACTTGCCTACCTGTGGTCACACAGAGATTGTGTAAATCTCTGTAAAAATACACTAAATTCCTTGCCTGGGATGGTTCACTTTGAGTAGCTTGAAAAGTGTGTGTGTGTGTGTGTGTGTGTGTACGTATGTGTGTACGTGTGTACACACGTGCAATGAGATTAAGGGACTTTTTCTTTCATCTTTGGGTAAATCTTACTGTCCCTGGGCTTCAGTTTCCTCAGTGTAAAACAAAACAAGATGTGAACTCTGAGGTCCCTTCCCACTTTTAATCTATGTTCCCATGATCCTGAAGCCCCAGTACTGTGGGGCTTCTGTTACACTGTCATTAGGGCTTGAACCCAGGTCTTTCTGACAATGAAACTGGCTCTACATCCACTAGGCAGCACTGCCCCTCTGGTCCTTGTTACATAAATGGTGGAAGGGTCTTCAAAACCTTCTAGGCCACCCCTGCCCTTCCCCCCAGTCCCCATGTTAGCAGTGCCTTACCTCTAAAAGTTGATTTGCACGACAAAATGGCCTCGTGAGGATTTTGAAATTTATATTCACCAGGGTCTTAGTTGGGGAATTTCTTTAAATAATCATTCCTAATTTGGATTTTAAGAACAAATTAAATTATTTTAGAACTCTGTTCCAGAGTGGAGTCTTATTCCCTCAGATAGACAAGCACTGCACCCCCTCACTGAGAAGTCACATTAATTCCCCACATGCGCACAAGGATTAATAGGGCATGTGTTCATGTGTGGGTGGCTGTGTATACACACACACACACACACACACACACACACACACACACGCTTACCCACTGTCAAGAAAGGAATCTGTAAGGCACTACTGAACAGTATAGTTCAGACTGAGGCCTTGTAGAGCTCAGTTGGCCAGTAGGCTAGAATAGGGGCAGTTCTGAGCCCAATTACGTACCCTCAAACCTTCCCCTATTTTTCCTGAATGCCTGTAGGGCCTATGAGGTCCCTTCCAGGTCTGAAGGCAATGATGATCCCAGGTATGTGACCTCCTCTCTCCCTGTTCCTTTAATATAGTTAGGGAGTGCAGTGGATAGAGGACAGGATCTGAAGTCAGGAAGACCGGAGTTCCAATCCTGCCTCAGACTCTTTACTAGCTGTGTGACCCTGGAAAAATGAGGTCATGTCATCTGCCTCAGTTTGCTCATCTGTATGTAAGTTTAGGTAGTAATGGCACCTGTCTCTTAGAGTTCTTGGAAAGTTCAAATAAGATCTCATGTAAAGCTCTCTGAAGACTAAAGCGCCGTATAAAGTAGCTATTATTATATTTATATAGCAGCAGGAGGGTTGTGGAGCTGGCGAGGTTGATGGGTCATGGCACAGAGACACACAAAGACAGACAGACAGACACACACACATATGTTACTGACCAGCCTTCATGGTTCCTCTCACCTTCTGCTTCTGGTGGAACTCATGCACACTCTTGTTTTCTCAGAGGCAGACACACAAGTCCATCATGTTGCTTTTACCCCTCAGTTGTGTGTGTTAACTAAGCAAAAAAGAAAACTATATGCTCTTTATCTCTAAAACTGTTTACCAGTTCTTCAAATTCATGCTTGCAGTGCTGGGGAAACCTTGGGAAACATGGTTAACACCCACTCTGGCTTCTTGTGTGTTGGAGTTTTGATGGTTCTTCTCTGAGGGGGTAAGGTTGGTGGCAGGGTCTGGGAAGCCTCCCTAAGCGTTTGTGTGAGAAAAGAAGGATTTCTTACAAGTCAGTCACATGTGCTATGGAGGTAGCTTAGTTCTTAGGCTCATTGTAACATTTTTATGAGAGTACTTTGACTAATCACCTCCCACCCTCTCCTTTGGGTACCCAAGAGGTTATGAGGGGTGAACACCGCATTGGCAAATGGAAGCCCACATGTAGGCATGAAGTTGGCACTTTGATGGGAGAGTGATGATACCTGGGTTCACTAAAATAAGCTGATGTCCAGAGGAGTGGATGAGGATAAAAAGGCAAGGCAAGTAGCATTGATTAATTTGCTTAATATATTTTGTGCACTGTGCTAAGCACTGAAAATATAAATAGAAGTAAAAAGAAAATAAAAGCAAAAAAAAAAAATCCTGCCCTCAGGAAGTTTCCATTCTGATGGAGTCATCAATCAACCCATAAAAGGGAGTTGAAAAGCCAAGGGGAGAGTGTTGGGGATAATGGACAGCAAATAAATTGTAAAGACTCTTCTGTGCAGCAGGTCACATGTTTGTGACCTTGACCAGAGATAGAGTATTGATAGAGACAGGATACTTGCCCTCATGGAGCTTAAAGTCAAGTAGGAAGAGATGATACCTATTCTAATGCATACCTCTGTATGCGTGAGTGAGAAGCATGATGGATTAACCAACAGTGAGCTGTCTTCAGGCACAGAAAGACCTGGGTTCAAGCCCAGCCTCTGCCATATGCTAACTCCACGAGTCTGGATGGTGATCCAGGCTCCTCTCTAAGGAATCTGGAAGTTGCTGCTGTCACCTCATTTTTCAGCCAGCTTGCCCCAGGATAAGCTCATCATATTGGAGATTGTTGCAGCTGTGATACTCAACGCTTCCTCACTTACTACCTCAGTGTCCTTACTATCTCTGATCGATGACAAAGCAAAAAGCTCCTCCCATAGCCTTCCTTTATAGAGGGCTCTGAAATTCCAGCCATCTCTTTCTTTCCTAGCAGCTGCTCTGCTCAGTTTTGACTCTTCAGGTGGCACTATCCTCCCAGCCCTTTGTTGTCCCTTTTATCTGTTGTCTTCCCCTTGAGGGCAGGTACTGCCTTCCTTTTCCTTACTTGTATTCCTCATACTCAGCATAGTGCCTGACATATAATAGGCCCTTAATAAATGTTTATTGTTTGTTGACTGTAAAGGAGTAGGAGGGTACAAAAGAGAGAGGTATAAAGCCATGCTGGTCAGCAAGGTAGATGCTGGCTGCTCCACCTGAGTGGAGTATCCTTGAGGTCAGGGATTCACTTTTCTTTTTGCTTGCATTTAGGTCTCCGGTGTTTCACAAAGTGCAGGACACATAGTAACTGACAGGACTTTTCTTCCCCAAGGTGACTGTACATCATCCCATTTTAGTCATGCAGGTGACTTCATTATCCCATCAGTGGACTGGACTTGAGGTCAGAAGATCCTACACGTAACTGTGCAATCATGGCAGAGTCATCTGACATCATACAGCTGAAGTTTTCTCTACTGTAAAACGGGAGATAATATTTTCAATGCTGCTTTGGGAGTAGAAGTGCAATGTAAATGTATGTTATTACCACTGTGTGGGCCTGATGTAGATGGCATTGATTTGGGTTTGAGAGCGAACAGGAATCCATCAGAGAGCTGGAGGGGAAGACAAGGTAGGCGTGAGGTTCACAGGTAGGGATGGAACATAGATTGATAAGAAGGCATAGGCTAACACAAGAATGGAAAGGCTTTGAATGACATACACAGAATTTTAAGTTTTGTTTAGCTGGATGTGCAGTAGCTAGAAGTGTAGACTTGGAGTCAGGAAGGTATAAATGTGAATCTTGCCTCAGACACTTAACTGTTTGTGTGACCCACTAAATCTCCTCTCTGTCTCAGTTTCCCAGTCTGTAAAATGAAGATATAAGGCCCTGCTTCAGAGGGTAGAAAAGAACAAATGCACTATGTGTCACGCATTTCCTACGTTAAAAAGTGCTAGATAAATGTTAGCTGTTACTGCTGTTTTTGTCACTGAGTAAACATTGATGGGTTTTGAGCTGTGAGGGTGGAGTTGATGTGACCAGAACTTTATATAAAGGAGATGAGTTTGGTAGCCTAGGAAAAATGGTTTAGCTCTCAGAGAAAGAGCAGGCATGAGAAGACCTGTTACTAAAGCAGTGCAGTAGCTTAGGTAGGTCATAGGGAAACCTGGAATTCAGGTGACGGGAACAGAGAGGAGGGGTTGGTGGTAGGATTGACAACAGGCCTCGGTAACTGAATGGATAGCAGCAGTGAAGGACTTGGACCATAAGCTCATCCTTGTACCCCTTACATGGGGAGGTTTGGAGCAGACATAGGCAGTTTGAGGCTACCAAGGAGCCATGGGGAAAGCAGAGGGGGCACCAGCAAGTGGGTCTAGAACTCAGACAAAGAAGCCTTCCCAGAGGTATAAATTTGAAAATCACCTATAGCCAGAACCCTATAGCCAAGGGAGAGTGTAGAGAGAAGAGAAGAGGTCTGAGGGTAGATCCTCCAGGGATACCTATATTGGGGGCTCAGGACGAGAGTAAGGAAGCAGGTGAGAGAGGAACCAGGAAACTGCCATGTCTAAAGCTGAGGAAAGAGAAGGGGCAGTCAGCAGTGTCCATACTGTGAGATCTAAGAGAAAGCCATTGCATTTGGTCCTCTGCAACTTCAGGATCACCACCTTGGTAGAATGGCATGTGGCTGGGGCGTGACAAAAAGAGGAAAAACCAGATAGGCAGATGGTAAGAAGCTTAGAAGGGCGTGGGTAGTGTCGTGATAGAAGCATCGGGCATAGACATTTTTCCCCCAGAAATGTAGCAGTGAAGGGGGAGGAGAGCAGTGGAATCGTACAGTTGGATGAAGTAGATATGTCAAGGGAAGGATTATTTTGAGGATTAGGGAGACCTCAGCATATTTGTAGGCTGCCTCGAGGAGTTGGATATGCAAGGGGGGTGTGGAGGGGGTAGGGGGAAGTTCCTGGGTGCAGGCTGAAGGAGGAGGGGCAGGGATCCCCTCCTTCTGGGGCCAGGGTGGGGGAAGAGTAGGTGATAAACAGTGCTTAAAAGTTTGCAGGAATGGAGCCCAGAGCCAGGAAGCTTGATACAGATGGTCTCAGTCTCCCAAGTGAAGCAAGAGGAGACATCAGGTGGAAGATGGGGGTTAGAGGGAGGAAGAGTTGGCCATAACAGATGCTCTGGGAAGTGAGAGAGGGAGGCGATGAGGACAGTGTTTGGGAGCTGAGAATTATTCACCTTGGTGTTCAGAGGTCAGAATGAGAAACATAGAGATGGGAGTTAAAAGAAGATTTCAGCTTGATTTTGAAGTCAGCTTTGCTAAGTGTGAGTGGGCTCGAAGTAGAGTATGCCACCCCGGGAGGTCTTGGGCTCCCTGTCACTGAAGGTGAATGGATGCTTGATGTTACCAAGGGGTCTCTTACCCTCATAGAGGTTGGCTGGGTAGACTTCTAAAGGTCTGACAACTCAGGCTCTTGGAAGTAGAGATAGGAGTGTTCACTGGTTTGCTAGCTGGGTCACAGGTGGTTCGGAAGCCTGGATTTCAGGGATAGGGAGACCTGCACATGCTTGTAAACAGATGAGTGGGAGATACTGAGGAGGCTTGAGAGACAGGACGGCACTGGAGCTGGATCCTAGAGGAAACTACAGGAATGAGATGATGAAAAGGTAAAGCTTCAGAGATGAGAGACTTTTCCTGTAAAGTCAGAGAGGCCAAATTATGGGGGAGCCATGTAGAGAGCTGGAGTTGGGAAATTCATAAAACATCATGGGATCTAAAACTAAAGAAGGCCTTGGTGGCCATGTAGTCTAAGGGTGAGGAACCTGTGGCCTCAAGGTCACATGTGGCTCTCTAGGTCCTCAAGTGTGGCCCTTTGACTGAATTTAAACTTCACTGAATCTTAATAAAAGATTTGTTCTGTAAAACTTGGACTCAGTCAAAACGCTGCCCCCAAGGACTTAGAAGGCCACAGGTTCCCCACCCCTGATCTAGTCCTATGTTTAGCTTGGATACAGTTAGGAAGAAAGGAACCATCTAAGGTTCTTGGCTAGGGGTAATGTGGTATTTATGAAAAGTTAGACTCGCAGCAGTTTGCAGAGTAGATTGAACAGAGGGAGAGAATGCAGTTAGGGATCTCGGCTAAGACAAAGTTGTGAATTTCTTCTTATTCCTGAGCTTGAGGTATGGGAACTGTGCCCTTCAGTTCATTTTAATAGTGTTTAAAATAGAAGTCACATTAACACTCCCTTCTGTGGCTAGTTACCTTCCCAACTGGACCTTGTAAACTGGGTCCCTTGAAGGGTAGCTGTGCCGGGTCTGAGATGCTCTGTGGGTCTGCCCTGCTGGCAGGAGAGGTCACAAGCCCCCACCAGTGTGGCTGAGATGGCACTGGAAGAGCAATGGCGACAAAGCATGTCCCCACTACATTGGGGGATTCTCTCCCAGAGCCACGTTCAGCTGTTCCCTGCCTAACTCCCGCCATTGCACCAGGGGCTGGGCCAGGTTTGGCCAGCCATTGGGCCTCTAATTGCATCCATTTTGATCAGAGAACTTTATAACTTGTAAAGAGGTAACGAAGTATAGACCCTTGAAGACTATAAAACTTCTGTCTTTGATCTTGCTCTTAACTTCTGAGATTTCATTAGCAAGGCTGGGGAAGGGGTAGTGATGGCAGGAAGAATCAGCTCATTAGGGATATCCTCATCAATAGAAATATTCATTTCCAGGAGTCTCTCATTTAACTGGGTTCTTTAAACCAGTCAATAAGCATTTATGAAATGACTAAACATTCCTTGCAAAGGTAAAAATGAAAGTCTCTAAAGAATTTACATTTTATTAAGAGAAATCATACATACTTGTGTAAGTAGCTACAGAATACATAGTCTCTCCCAGGTATTCCCCCACATAAGTCTCCAGACTGGTCAACTTCCTTAGCATCTGCCCTTCCTTGCCTGCCCTGAGCAGCCTCCTCCCTAGGGTCTGTTCCCCTAATTACTGAGTCCCTGCTCCCCTCACTCCCAGCTCATCTTACTCTGGACTCCCCACACCCACACCAGCAGCCCTACTCCCAATGTGGGGACTCTTCTCCTTCTGACTCTGCTCTCACTTTCTAGCTTCTTTTTGTATGTTGTCTTCCTCTCTTAGAACACAGGCCTGGAGTCAGGAAGACTTACCTTCCTGAGTTCAAATCTGGCCTCAGATATGATCTCTGTGATCCCTGGGGAGGTCACTTAATTCTTTGCCTCAGTTTTCTTATCTGTAAAATGAGCTGGACAGGGAAATTGCAAACTACTCCAGTATCTTGGCCAAGACCCCAAATGGGGTCACAGAAAGTCGGACACAACTGAGAAAGGACTGAACCACATTAGAACGTTAGCCCCCAGAGAGGATGGCCTCCCTCACAGCCCTGTCAAGCAGCTGCAGCCCATTTTATAGATGAGGGAAGAGAGGACCAGAGACGTTTAGCAGCTTGCCCATGGTCACACAGCTGTTCTAGGTCTTAGGACTCATTCAATTCCATCTTCTATGTAGGGGCAGGAAGAAAGAGGGGGTGCCTGCACATGTAATCCCTGCTGGAGAAATATAAAGATAGAGATGGCAGAGTCCCAGCCCTTGGTCTTCCAGTCTTTTAGGAAAAGAAGACATTCATATACATTTTTTATGGTGCTTTTGGGTTCAGTTGTGGGAAGCAATACAGCACAATAGTAAAGGTTCTGAATTTGGAGTCATCAGACCCGGGTTCAAAACTTACCCCTGCCCCTTCCACAAGTCACTTAACCCTTAACCTGCTTGGGCCTTGATTTTCTCTTCTCTAAAATGAGGGGGTTGGACCATGCTTGTTGAGGTCCCTTCCAGCCCTAAACCCATTTCAGTACTGTGTTCTTTGGCCCTGTGATGTAGGTAAAGGCATCTGGGTGTCACAGTGGGTAGAGTACTGGAATTAGAGTCAGAGACCTGTGTTCAGATCCTGCCTCAGACACTTAATAGCTCTGTGTGACCCTGGGCAAGGGGCTTAACTTTGGTCTGCCTCAGTTTCTTCACCCATAACATGGAGATAATAATGCCACCTGTCTCCCTGAGGTAATAACTGTAAAGCCCTTGGCATGGTGCCTGCCACATGGTTAGCCCAGTACAAGTGCTAGCTACTGGTATTTTTATGATGTCATATTTATAAAGTGCTTTGTAAGTCCTAAAGTGCTCTATCAATGCTTGCCATTGGTGTCATGTCAGATGTGATAGAGTGTTTAGGAGAGACCTGGGAGACTCGAGGATAGATATATCACTTTGGGGTGAGAAGTATTTGGAAAGGGGAAGGATGGCAATGAATAGTAGCGCTGGACCTAGGCCTTAAAGGAGAGAAATCTCAATAAATAGACGAGGAGGTAGGTTGGGAAAGCCATTCTAGCCATTTTAGGATGGTGCATACAAAGGCTTGGAGGTTAGAGAAAACAGGATGAAATTTGATTAGCACATGAAATGTGCAGGCCCTGAAATGAGGCTGGGAAGGGAAGTCTAGGCCAAATGATGGGTTTGGGGAGTGAATTGCATAGAAATAAGAGGCATTTGTGGTGGAATAAGTACTGGATGTGGAGGTGGAAGTCAAGAAGAGCTAGGTTCAGATCCTGGCACTCATTAGCAGATCCCTTCTAAGGCTGCCATCTCGGGGGCAGGGGGCATGCGCACATGCCTAATGCTCAGGACGATGGGAGCACATTGGCACAGCTGTGGTAATGAAGTGCCGAGTGCAGTAAGATCAGGTGGTCTAGGGCATCCTGCTTGGAGGTGGCAAGACTCGGAGCAGCTGGTCACAAACATTAAGGCTCAGCCCCATGCCTGCTGCTCTGTGTCCCTGTAGCTATTTTAAAGGTCATTCCTGTATACCTTGACTGTTCTGCTTCAGCCCAGCACTTCTTGGGAGGGTGCTGGTTAGGGAGTCCTAGCATGGGGAGGCAAGGAAAGTTCGTAATAAGTGTCAGAAAAGCAATTAACTGCCTAAGTGCAAGCCTGTGGGAGGAAGAGGAAAAGCTACCTGGTGGCAGTCTGTGGGGGCAAAGATCTAGGGGTCTTAGATTAGCTAGGACTCCCTGGGATTCTCCAGCTGCTAAAAAACCAAAGATGACCCCAGAGCGATGTGCAAGAGATTGGGTCAGTTGTTGTCGTTGATCCTTGGTCCTCAAAGAGGACCGGTGACACCTTGACTTCAGTCAGTTGGCTTTAAGTGAGGCAGAGCTGCACAGAGTCATCAGCCTCACTCTTCCCTCCACAGTCATTGGAGTCCAGTGGCAAGACAAGAGTGGAAACAATGGGTAATGGCCCAGGATGCAGTGGGAGACCTTGGTCTTTTTAAATTAAGGTCTTTCCCAACTGTCGGTTTGTCTGAGGCAACATCCATTCAAAAAAGACTAAGGGCTAGGTAAGAATTGATACAAAAGATCATTTACCAGCACAAAAATATCCATCTGGGAGGGGCACACTCCTGCACAATTGATAGCAGTTCTGCAGCAGTGAGTTGCTCATTAATGAAGGTGTCCCAGCAGAGGCTGAATGGTCCTTGTGAGGGAGAGTGTTGAGAGGATTCCTGTGGAAGATAGACTGGGAGGAACCATGAACTTGAGATAAAAACAGTAGCTGTGGACAATGGAAAGCCATCCCTAGCCATGGTTGTAGGCTGTTCCCCAGCACTATTGATCAGGCATGTTTTCCTCCAAAACTGCTTCCCCCTCTACAGTTGTAGCCAGTGTGTTCCAGAGATGAGATGGTCCCTGCGGAGCTTCCAGGGCTCTATTCTGAGGATATCTGTCTTTCCTTATCCTTGTTTCTGACAGTTCTGAACTCATCTTCCTAGAACTATTCAAAACTGCTTTCTTCTGTTCAATTATCACCTGCCTTTGGAAAAAAAAATGAGCTTCATGACCCTTCTCCTGGGGTCTTTTATAAGGTGAAAAAAGACAGATATACTCAATTCTGCAACCCAGAGGCCACAGTGATACTGTTATTAAACTTGAAGTCAGGAAGACCTGAATTCAAATCTTGCGTCAAACTTTTATTAACTGTGGACTCAGGGACAAGTCAGCTAAACTTTCTCAGTCTCAGTTTTCTTTCCTATAAAATGGAGATATTAATAGCACCTCCCTCACAGGGTTGTTACTAGCCGTGTGACCCTGGGCAAGTAACTTAACCTTATTTGCCTCAGTTTTCTCATAATTAAAATGAACTAAAGAAGGAAATAGCAAACCACTCCAATGTTTCTATCAAGAAAATTCCTGATGGGGTCACAAGAGTTGGATGCTACTGAAACAACTCAACAGCAACACAGTGTGGTTGGGAAACCCAAATGAGACAATGTATGTAAAGTATGAACCTTAAAGTGAAATGTAATTGCTTGTTGTTAGCTTGAATTCGAGATGGTGACTGTATGTCAGCAGGTATGACAAGAGCCCTTAGATGAGGAGGTTCGGCAGTGTGCTGCTGCTTGAGTTTCCTTTGACGCATAGTTTGTTCCTTATTGAGGAAATTCCATCAGAGTTCCTCCTGCCCAGTGTAAGAAAGCCCATTACGTGACAGGGGCCATCTATCGCTGCTTGACAGTTTTCCTTGGATAATAAGCTCACAAAGCAGTTCATTGTGGTGTTGAATAGTTCTGTTTGTTAGAAAGCTTTTTCCATTATTTAGTCCAAATCGGCCTCCTTCTAACTCCCTGCCCTGACCCCCATTGACACAGAGCATGATTATGTGTTTTGGACGAATAAGTGCTTGTTAAATAACTGACAGTCATATTATTTTAAGTAAGGAGCTCTCCTTTATTACAGTTAAAACAATTTCATTTTGTCAAACTTTGGTCTGTGTGTAAATTTTGATGTTACGATGATGTGAAACTTTGAAGTGGGTCTCTTGCCTACCTGTTAAGGACCGAAGAGGGAAGGTCAGCATGGATACTGCTGGAAGTTTTTGGAGAGATCCCTTGGTATAAGTGAAGTGGCCTTAGATGTTTCTCTCTTCCACCCTACCCCCAACCTCTCATGTCTGCTGGTGATCATAGGAATCAGACCTGGAAAGGACCCTAAAGATGATTTAACCCAGAGGTTCTTAACCGGTACCCCCAGTGACTCTTCCAAGACTGTAAGATACTGATGACTGATGGGCCCTATCTGTGGAGGGAGTATTTACACACCCCGAGAGTTCCCCATGCTGATGAAAGCTTAGATTTGTATCAGAAACAGCCAGCCATGTCCCCACAGAGAGAAACAAGTAGTAAAAACACCTGCTTCTTGTAATTCATCAAGGTAGCCCTTACTGAGTAGATTAGAGCATTGGACCTGGAGTCAGAAGAGCTGTGCAGATCGCTAGCCTTTGTCTCAGTTTCCTGACCTGCACAATGGGAACCCTGTCTCTCAGGGTTGCTTGTTGTGAATCAATCAAACAGGATGATATTGGCAGAGCTGTTCACAATTAGCTTAAAATGCTCCCTAATTTCTGTTTGTTATTACTGTCATCAGGCTTTTTATTCAGTCCTAGGAACAACAGCCACTGCCATTTACGTGGTGCTGTGCTAAGCGCATCGCCGTCGTTATCTCATCAGATCCCGAAAGCTGCTCTGGGAGGCAGGCGCCTTATTATCCCCACTTTACGGTGGAGAAAACTGAGGTTAATAGGGATTTGCCCAACTAGAAATTGTCTGAGGTCATTTTGACTCCAGGTCTGGCGTGCCATAGCTGCCACCCATAGGAACACCTACCATGTGCCAAGCACTGTGCCTAGGAACTGAGAATCCAAAGACAAAAGTGAGACTGCCACTGCCCTCCATTCTATCAGTGGATACAGCCCTTGATGCCCTAGCACCAACTGCCAGCTAATTGGTAGAGTTGGAACAACAGCTTCTCCTCTCCCCAAAGCAAGAAAGATCCATCCATCCTAATGGAAGAGGCCAAGACTGGACACACACATGGGTGTGTTGTCAACATGGGCATTCTTCCTCAGGCCCAAGGTTGAACCAGATGTCCACTGACATTTCTTTCAATTCTAGAATTCTGAGGGTTAGGCCACACTCCTTTGGAATAAGTTCAAGGGTGCCCCCCAATTTATGAGCCACTTGTACCACGAATATCCATTTGTTGTCAGTTAACAAGCCTGTGCCAGGTATTGTGATACAGAAAAATGTTTACGCTGGCTGTTTGGGACCCTGACCCCCTTTTCTCTATTACAAATGAGAATTCCATTTCTGGGCTAGGCCTAATAACCCAGGTGCTAGCAGCATTGAGGAACATTAGAGAGTGGTTGATGAGACTCTTCCTCAACCTTAGAGAATCTACAAGTACAGAGAGTACTTGGGGAATCAGGAAGGTGTGAGCCTCCCTACTCACAGAAGTCTTCTGGCTGAAGCTGAAGGATTCTTGATTTATCAGAGACACTATCAAGGGGGCAGTTGTTCAGCTGTACTTTGGATTCAATGCCTCTGAGGTCTCTTGCAATTTGGAGGTTCTGTGGTCCTCAAATTTGGATGAACGAAACCAGACCGGCTTATTTCCTGGTCTTTGTCTATGGTGTCCCATTTCCCACCTCCTTGTCTTTGCACAGGCCATCCCTCATACCTGGTATGCTCTCTCTCTTAACTTTTATTTTTTAGAACCTATAACTCCCTTCCAGGCTCAGCTAACATGCCATGTTCTTCAGGAGACTTGTCCTGACTCCTCCATTTGCTAATATGCCCGAGTCATTTTACATCTATTTGCTTTCTATTCTTGTTACTTGTCTGTGAACATGTGGTCTTCCCCTCTAGAATGCAGACTTATCTTTAGAACCTCAGTGCCTGACACACAGTGAGTACTTACTAAGTACTAATTAGGCACTTCTGAGTTTGCATTTCTCCCTGTGGCTCATTCTTTTGCTGTACATGTATGTTCATGTATGTGCCCCATACCTATACATCCTTACCAGTCTCCCAACCTCTGAGGAGCACTGGTCTAAATGGGGTTCATAATGTGACTGTGGGAGCTGAACTCCTCTGGGGAATCAAGCTCTGAAGGATAAAAGCCCCTCCATACTCCCCACAACATGTTGGAGGCAGGCAGATGGACAAAGGGACCAGACTCCCAGAAGGTGGCCTGTGCCAGACTGTCAGCTTCCCTGTGCTTGCAGCCAGATGGTGGGAATTCAGGCCTAGGCAGGGGTGGAGGCAGACTCAGAGATGTCCTCTGCCTCCTGTGGTAGGAGGAAAGCCTTCCCCTCTAGTAATGAGGTCTCTGTTACTTATGCAGGTGCTGGATGCCCATTTATCAAGGATGTGGTTCAGGAGATGGGTTTTATGTTTCCCAGCATCTGGCATCATGTGAGATAATATTTGTAAAGCACTTAGCATGGTGCCTGGTGCATAGTAGGAGTTTAATAACAAATTTTTGTTCCTTTTCCCTTTCCTATCTAACACAGTGCCTGGTGCCTAGCTGAGGTATTTAGGAAATATTGCTTGACCAATTGATTGACTAGATTCTGGGATTCTAATATAGCTTCTTCATTTTACAGGTAAATATATCTGTATAAGAGATAACACCGCTTTGCTCCAAGCCCTGCTGTCTTAGCCTAGCCTTCCGTGGCAGGGAGTGGGAAGGGGGCTCCTCAGGGAGATGGACTGTCCTCTTGGCCCTTGGACATTAGACTGACAGTCTAATGTATGTAGAGTTGGGATTTCCCTGCCTCTCCCTCCCTAATAGGCACCACTTGGGGTTAGCCGCAGCATCTTGTTGGATCCTGGCTTGTTTTTCTGGTGTTCTAGAATGTGCTGAGAGGGACCAAGACAAGTTTTGCTTCTCAAGCATTCTTACCTCTGTGCCATGGATCCCTTGGTTGACTAAGCCCCAGCTCAGGAGGGCCAGTTTCTGCTGGCCATCAGCATAGGCCATCCCAGGGCAGAAGTCCCCCTGTCTCTATGGTGTAGAAGCTGACAGCCCACCGAGGCTCTCTGGCCCCCTGTGAATTTAAAGACTTTGTTGTCCCTCCCACCCCAAAGCCCCAAAGGTAAATGCTGCAGACCACTGTCTCTGCTTCCATCAGCAGCAGAAACATTCGTCACTCTCACTCCATCTCTCTGTCTGTTGAGTCAACGTCTATTTTTAGGGAAGATCAGAGGAAGTGATCCATGGGGTGTGTTGTGGGGAAGGGCTTGGGGCCCAGCGATAGTGGACAAAAGGGACAAGGGCAGGCCCCTGGACGCACAGCCGCCAAGCCCAGGCTCTTTCCCAAATGTGCTGGCCCCATGCGGTGAAAGCAGATCTTCTGTGATCACCTGCATTGACTGGCTCATGGTGCTCACACATGTGTGTACCCATGTCTCTGTACATGGATGCACATGCATGCATCAATCATCCATTGGGAGTCTGGATTAAGTAAGACTGTTTGCCAAGGCATACTTCCAGTGGCCAGGCCACTGTCCAGCAGCAGCAGCAGCCTGTAGAACTGTCCAACTCTATTTTGAGCTGTGGCTGCCCTAGAAATAGCTGGAGCAGGAGAGCCTGCCTGTAAAGCATCCTCGCCAACATTGGGTGTTGTTTGTCTTTTGAATTTAAAAAAATAAAAAATAAAAATAAATTTTAAAAAAATCTAAAATTAATGACTACTGAAATGTGCTTTGCTTATGTGTATGCTGCAGATTTGGCTCCTTGCAGATGGAATTTCAGATCTGTTTACACGTCTCTGTTAGCATTTTGGAAGAAAACAGTTCACAGAGATCCAGGGAGATAATTTTTCTGAAATCGCACCTCCTCTTTGGTGCACCAGTGGGCTCTCACTTCCCCACTGCCTTGTCTGCTTGCTGAGGTCTGGCCTCCTTGGGGGTTGCTCTGGAGCTGGCTGGGTTGACCCACCCTCATACAGATGTAATCCAAGAGAGGGAGGGTGGAGTGGCTCATGAGTTCTCTCAGCCAGGGCTGGGAAGAAAAGGAGATGGAACTGGCCAGGAATTTAGTATCTTCCATGAATTTGCAGGGGAAGGTGGCAGGAGGCTCTGAGGAGTCAGATTCTGCGTATGAGATAAGGAGCTTGGAACTGGTCGTTCCTTTACCTGCCGATTCATGCTTACAGAACCCTGGCTGTGGACTTGCTTCACCTCAGGTTGATGGAGTGCATCCTGGCTCTCGTGAGGACCTAGAAGGGGAGTTATTTAAGCACGTTCAAGGTCGAGTCAGTTGAAGGCAGGCAGACTGGAGCTTGGATGTCTCGGGAGCATGAGAGGGGCCCGAAGGTGGACTGACTCTCTCCTCTTCCCCCTCTCCCTTCTGTTCCTCCTCCCCACCTCTCCCTCTCCTTCCCCTCTCCAGGTCTCCTACGCCCGTCCCAGCTCAGCATCCATCCGGGATGCAAACTTGTATGTCAGCGGCCTCCCAAAAACCATGACCCAGAAAGAACTGGAGCAGCTCTTCTCGCAGTACGGCCGCATCATCACCTCCCGCATCCTGGTGGATCAAGTCACAGGTTCATCTGGGGGCTTTTTCCTTGCCACCTTCCCCCACCCCCTGTCCATGGTGCTGAAGCACACAGGCCCTGGTCCCAGCTCAGTTTCTAGCCAGTTCAGGCAGGGTTTAAAGGATGTTGCAGGCAGGACTTGTTTAACACTTCTGCCTCCAGGCACCCCATATTTTAACTCTCATATACTATGTACAAGAAACACACACATACTCACTTCTGAGCTTCAGAATTCATGATATCACCAGTGTGGATTTTCTATTCACCAGCCCAGATGGCAGCCACCTCAACACCTTAGATGAGGATTTGATTTAAGCTGTATACCTGGCACATAGTAGGTGCTTAATAAATGCTGATTAGCACCAAGGAAGTTCTCATATAGGATACGAAGAGCACCAGCTTTACAGTTGGAGGACCTGGGTTAAAATCTCAGCTTGAACACTTCTCATGTGACTTCTCTGGGCCTCAGTTTCCTTCTCGGTAAAATATAATAAACAAGGTATTTTTAAAGTATAAATGATAAGCAATAGGCTTACCAAAAAAATGACCAAACCATCAACAACAACGAAGAAGTCTCCGTCCTCAGGAGTTCCCATTCTAATCCAGGAGACAACTGTGAATATCAGGTGAGGAACAAGACAGGCCCAGAGTGGGTGATAGCAGAGGACAGGGAGTGAATGAGACCAGGGGATGCCTTAGAGGAAGCCCCTTCTCAGTGACCTCCAGCTTCTTCCTAGCTGGAAATCTGATCTCAAAAGCCTGTGCATGTATAAATACTGGAACTAAAAATCATACCACACTCAGGTCTGGTGGTTAATCTTCTGCATCAGTCAGCAGTGTCAGTCATCAATAAGTATATTGCAAATGATCTTCTGTGCAGGACCTTGCTGAAAGAATCATCAAATGAATCCTTAGTTCTTGTCTTTAGGGAGCTTATATTCTATAGAAGGGTTCAAGTCATATTCAGAGGAGGGATGTGCGTGTGCACACGCACTCATGTGTATGCACATGTGTGTATATATCATGTATGTAAGTGTGTATATATGTTATATATGTGTATGTCCTCCATCTAGTTTCCCATCTACATTAACTGAAGAAGGGTGTGGGTGTGTTAAGTGCCCAGACACATGTACATCTTTTTTGATGTCTACTTTGCTCAGCAGCAAATGGATGAAGTTGACTGATTGAATTGAGTATTTTAAGCTCATCTTAGCACCTCATTTTACAGATGAGGAAACTGAGGTGCAGAGAGGGGAAGCCACTTGACTTGAGATTCCATAGTGAGTTTACTGGCAAAACTAGAATTTAAAACCAGATCTTACAATTGAAAAAATTAAGACCAGTCACCCCCCTTAAAATAAGCTCTCTTTACCCCCTCCATGGGTAGTTCAGCTCTTTACTTCTCTCAGATAATAGGCTCATCATTGACTAGGTATGTGAGGATACACAGTTAATGAGGAACAGCCTGTGGCAGGTGACACACAAAAGACCCCTCATCTTGACATGAGTGTCTTACCACACCCTGGAGGTCATCTCTATCGGCTCCTCACCAGCAAGCCTCCTGAAACCCAAGTCCCATATGCAGGCCTTACCCTGTTTGATAAGCAGCCTTCAGCAGTTTGCTGCCAGGGTGATTAATGTGTTTGCCAGGTTCCCTACATTGGAGGCCTTTGGGCAGATGCCTTCGTAGTAAATTAAAAAGAACGTCTTCTTCAGTGGGTCCAGAGATTGGGAGGAGGACTCTGGAAAGCTTCAGGCACAGGGTCTCCCTGGCAGAAGAGACCACAGGAACCTTTGGTCAAACCAGCATCCAAGGAGCCATCTAGCTTCCTGGGAAGGGAAATCCCCTCCCTCCCCAGGCATTTTGTTTTCCTTTGGGATGGCTCCACATGCTGAGAAACCTCCGTTTACTTTTTTGAGGTTTCCTCACCTAGCTCCTGGTTCTGCTCTTTAGGGTCAAACACAAAAGTCTCATCCCTTCCTCATATGCTAGACTCAAACAGATCTGGTGTTATCCCTTGGCCTGAGGCCTCGGACCTTTGTCCTCCAGCTGTCCTCTGCAGAGCCAAATAACAGCTTTAGGGTCTCTTCTCCCCAGCCCACGCACTAGGCCCTAGCCCACATCCTGCCTCTATCACTTAGTAGCTGTGCAGCCTGGAGTTAGTTAGCTCTGAGAATCAGTTTCCTGCCACTGAAGAAGAAGGCTCACATTTGGATCCAGACTGCCTGAATTTGAGTTTTGTCTCTTCCCTGGGACCCATGACCATGGCCATCCCCTCTCTGCCTCCTCAGTTGTCTCAAGCCTCAGATGCAGCTTCATAGACCAGCATTACTTCGTCAAGATGTTCCTTTTCATACCAACATGGTTTGAGTTCAGACTTTGACAAAGCATTTATTAAGTGCCTACTGCATGCTGAAGCCTGTGCAGGGTGTCAGAAGAGATCTGTCAGTCCATCAACAAACATTTATGAGTGTGTACTATGCTGACCCCAGAGTGGAAGAGTCCCTGCCTTCAGACTGACAGGAAGAAAAGCTGGGACCCAAATCTTCTCCTTCTGATTTGGATCATTCTGTTTCTTGCTTCCTTGCCCCTTTTTACCCCCTCCCTTCCCCACTCAGGTGTTTCTCGAGGTGTAGGATTCATCCGTTTTGACAAGAGAATAGAGGCAGAGGAAGCCATCAAAGGCTTGAACGGCCAGAAGCCGAGCGGTGCTACGGAGCCCATTACTGTGAAGTTCGCCAACAACCCCAGCCAGAAGACCAGCCAGGCCCTGCTCTCGCAGCTCTACCAGTCACCCAACAGACGCTACCCAGGGCCTCTGCACCACCAGGCACAGAGATTCAGGTATGGTGGGCAGGAGGAGCTCGGACCAGGGTCATATATGCCAGTAGAGGCATTACTCCTCTTGGGTCCTCAGATCCTCTTCTGTGAAATAAAAGGTTCCCTTCAGCTCTCATCTTTTTTGACTATGGAGAGAGACAAATAGATGTGGTTGGGAGAGAGGAAGACAGAGAATTTTCAAAAGTAATTTTATTTAACATTTGCATTTTAAAATGTTGAGTCCCAAAAAAAAAAAAAAAAAATGTTGAGTCCCTATTTCTCTCCCTCCTTCCAGCCCTTTCTCCACCCATTGAGAAGGCAAGCAACACAATATGAAAATATTTATTTTTTTAACCCAGTGAGCTTAATTGCTAAAATGAGGGCCATTGGGTGGCCTGGGTGACCTTCTGACCCTTAGGGCTCCTGCTTCTCTGACTCTCTTACTTCAGTCTGAAGGGACAGTCCAGGTAAAGAGGGCAGAGTCTGGATTCTGATTCCCAGCAGGTAGCTCCGCTTGGGGAGTGGGTTTCTGCTCCCACACAGTTTCTCTCCCAGCTGCTGTGTATACTGTAAGATCCTGGTGGCCTAGAACACAATTTGGGAAGATTTATTCCAGGCCTAATTAGCTTCCTGGGGTCACTACCTGCTTTTGATGGGCAGAAGTGTTGTGTAGCTTCTCCCCCTTTTTTTGGTGGAGGAGGAGGGGATTTTCCTGTGATTTGCTTATTTGAAGGCCTGGTCTATGATTAAGGGAGGGGGAGCTGTTCTCTCAATGGCCCCTAATGTATTTCCAGTAGCACGAGTCCTCCCACCGCACCCCCTTCACTCTCTTTCCTTAATTAAAGGATGATTTTCATTACCTAGGATCTCCCAGGAAGGTGGCTGGAAGGACTGGCTGGGGGTAGGGGTCAAGAGAGACAATGAGCGTTTTTGGAGTCTTCTCCATTGCCAGGAATAATAATGGGGCTGAAATTGCTAATGATTTCTTCCTCACCGAGCATCCAAGTCATCTGATTTTTACCTTGTGTGAGCGCACATACAGTATTTATGTAAAAAACCCTCTCCTGGAGATTTCTAATAATGGAAACCATGGCTACTGCTGCCCCCAGGGTGTGAGCAGCTTTTCCTGGGAGGGCCGGGTGGGAGGTGGCTCAGAGCGCACTGGCCATTCACCTCCAAGAGGATGCTTTGGGTTTTTTATTTTTCTTTCCTTCTTTCTGCCCTACCAAGCCCACCACCCCCTTCAGAGAAGGATAACATTTGGAAGGGATACAGCTGGGGTGCCATGCCGTTGGTTCATGTCAAACAGAAAATCCTTTATCCACAAATTTGCAGTGAAAGGGAAATAGTTCAAACAGCATTTAAAATTATTTTAGACCCAACCTAAAATTCAGAAATTAAGAAAAAAAGGCTCAGAGGGTGGCGCAAAGTAAGGAGTTATTTTAGTTACTGATACAGACCTGGAGAGAGAGAGAGAAAGAAAGAAAGTGAGAGTGAGCAAGCTTTCCCAGTCCCTGAGTGGCTCTTCACTGGGCATCCCACCATGGCGAGGACCTGACAGGGGCAGCTACCACTCCAAAAGCTTAGAAGACCTGTCTGGGGAAGTGCGTGAGCGTCTCTGTCTGACAAGGGGGCCATCAAAATGAATCGTTCCCTTGCTCAATCTTGCCATCTGTGAGAAATTAACCCCGAGACCCTCCTTCTCTTTTCAGGCTGGACAATTTGCTTAATATGGCCTATGGCGTAAAGAGGTAATTAAGACTCCACAGATCGCCAGATGTCCTTGTTGGCACAGATGGGTGCTATCATTTATTATTTTTTTAAATTCACTAACTTTTAAAATTTCTTTAATTACTTTTTTCTTCCACCAGCATGTCAAATCCTTAATTTTTAGTTCGGACTTCAGTTGGTTTTGTCTGTTTGTTTGTTTTAAGGGCACACACAGTATGTGTGGGTCTCACATTTTTTTTGCTTTGATTTACAGGTGGGTCTCTAACTTGGTTCAGGTGTCACAGCTATAGTGCCTTGGCTTAAGAATGTCCTGGCCCCCTAATGATTACTTTTAGGAGAAAAGCTTCGGTCTTTTCTTCAGCTAATTTTGCAAACTGGAACAATGGTGGGGATGATAGCAAAGAGCCCTGGGCTTTACAGTCAGCCCCAAATTCTGGCTCAGCTGCAGACTACATGGATGGCCTTGAGCAAAGAATTCCAACTACCAGGAAGTAGGAGATCCTTTGAATGGTAGTTCAGGCACCACCAAAATACTGTTAGAAAAAAATAAACTCCAAAAAATGACAAGGGCCTTGTATACAACAGGTACTCAACAGATGTCTTAGAGAGGGGACAATCATCTGACAAGATTGTATCAGATTAAATGATTTTAGGCATCATAGTTGATGATTCTTTGACCATGGAAAGAATCATATTAGAGACAGCCACGGGTCATTTCTATCCCCAGCCTCCCAGCTCAGTGCTCCACATTAAAGTGGCCTTTGGAATGTAACTGTGTACACCTTAACTGGTCTTGGGCATCTTCTGTTCACAGGTTTAACCTATACCAACTTCTTTTTGTTCTTTGCGTTCTTTTGTTGTTTCAGTTTAAGAAGTTTGGGAGTTTGGGTTGGGTTTAGGGGGCAGGTTGGATTACAGGTTGAGGCTGGATCTCAGAACTCCTTGGGAGTTTCCCTGATGGGTGGGGCTGGGTGGGACGGGAGAGGGTGGGGGAAGGTCGTGTCATGTGTCCTATTGACTCGTGTTTGTGCCTCGTTAGCTGACTAGACACACATGGGCTTTCCTTCTTCCAGTTTGTGCCTGATTCCACTCACCCCCCATATTTGAGAGGACACTTGTACCCTTTAACCAGACAGTATTTTAGCCACCCACCCTTGCCCTGTACGGTAAGTGATTCCCTGTCCTAACTTGCCTGAACACAAAATCTCAGCCTCCATCATGAACCTGAATCACAAGACTGGGGAGAAAAAAGGGCAGAATTATCTCTTGTCCTTGGATTATTCTTTGCCCCCCAGCTTTCTCTCCTTCTCCCCTCTTCAGCCTCCTTCCTAGAGGATAAACATGGCCCCTGGGACCCAGCATCAAGAGCCCCTAGAAAGGGAATCTGCAGGACATGTGCTGAAAGTGGGTTGGGGAGGTACCTTACTTGCACATCAGGTGATTGCTAATACATTTTTTTAAAGAAAAATATCCAAGATCAAAATGGAAATTAAATACATAGCTAACCTTCCAGGTCTGAATTTTTTAAAAACTCAAACTTTGAAAACAATACTAATTAGCATTGATATGCCACGTTGATATAGATATGTATGAGGCGCTGTGCCTAACCCTGTCCCATCCTGTGAGCTCACAGAATCCTTGGGAGGAAGTGACTGAAGTGGGGGAGAGGTCACTGCACATCTCAACCCTTTCCCCTTACTGAGCTTCACTTTCTCCATCGGTGAAATGGGACTAGTCTGTCTCCACCCACACATTCCCGTGTCCTTGGAGAGGAAGGTATTCTCAGGAGCCAGAAGGTACTCAGAGGTGAGATGATAGTCATTACCCTATACTGCAGACCCAAGTCCAGTTCCACTGGAAAGAAAGATTTCCTGAGGATTATTGGGCCTTTGACCCCTTCAGAGATAGACCTCAGACTTTCCTCTTAACAAGCTGCTAGAGGATAAAATTTGGGTCAACTGAGGAGGTTTTCTGATTTATGAGGCCATTCACCTTCCCCCCCACCCCCAAATAAAAGTAGTCCCTGGAGCAGAGTTTTGGTTTTCTAAGAAGCCAGTTAGAGCAGTTCACATTCACGGGTCCATCTTATGGCCTGGCTTTCAGCACTTCCCAGAGCTAGTCCCATCCCAGTAGAGAGTCATGAAGGGATGAAGAATCTTGACTTCCAGGAAGGGGAAGCATTTCTGGGGCCTTCTTGACCGAGGGCAAAACCCCTTCTCAAAGTGGAGCAGAGTTGTGAAACGATCTGACTTTGGGCTGACCACCAGAGGAGCCAATCTGTTTAAGGCTACTCTTTTTAAAATTATTATTAATTTTGTTTTCAGTTAACAAACGATTTATTTATTCTCTCCCCTCTTCCATTAAAAAAAGAAAAATAAAACCCATATCACAAAAAGACTCCATTCTTCTAAATGCAAGTAGAATATAGAAATAGATCTTGACAGATTTGTCTGAGGGTCTCCCCTGTAAGTGCGTCCCTGGGCCAGTCAGTGAGAACCCTCCAGGCCCTCCTCCATGTCAAAAGAAAATGCTTCAGGTTTCTGTTTTGTCAAGGGATGGACTAAACTCTCTCTGTGCTCTGTGTGTGTCTCTGTGTGCATTGGGGGTAGGGATGGAGTGGGGGTGGGGGTGGTGATCTCATGCTCAGAGTGACATCTAGAAGATTTCCCCCTACTCTGTTTGCTCCCCAGGTTTTCCCCCATCACAATTGACGGGATGACAAGCCTGGTTGGAATGAACATCCCGGGGCACACCGGGACTGGCTGGTGCATCTTTGTCTACAACCTGTCCCCCGACTCTGACGAGAGCGTCCTCTGGCAGCTCTTTGGCCCTTTTGGGGCTGTAAACAACGTCAAAGTCATCCGTGACTTCAACACCAACAAGTGCAAGGGGTTTGGCTTTGTCACCATGACCAACTATGACGAGGCTGCCATGGCTATCGCCAGCCTTAACGGGTACCGCCTGGGAGACCGAGTGCTGCAAGTTTCCTTCAAAACCAACAAAACCCACAAATCCTGAATTTCATATCCTTACTTATTAAAATATATATAGAAATATATACGAACAAAACACACACAAAAAAAGAGAGAGAGAGAGAGAAGGAGAGAGAGAGAAACAAACTTTTGGAGGCTTATGTTCAACTATGGACTTTCTAAGCCAGTGTTGCCTAAGTATTAAAACATTGGATATCCTGAGATGTACCAGGAAAGGGTTTTATATAACGCTTAGAAAATAACAAAAACAAATCTTTGATGCATTGAATGTTCTTTCATAGTTGTTATTGTTGAATATGACCTACATAGATGACGATGTACAGGGATTTTTACCCAGCCGGCTAACTTTACCGCCTTCTTTGAAGGGGAATCTTTTTAAGGTGACCATTCGCTTATTTGAAGAAAAAAAAACACACAGAAAAATACATAAAAAAAAACAAACACAATTTTTACAAAGCAATGGAATTAAAAAGAAAGAACAAGATTTTTCTTTTCTTTTCTTTTTTGTCCTTACTTTAATCAGATTGGTAAACCCCTCCAACTTCAAATTAAAGGGGAATAACAAAAATTGCAAAATGGGAAAGAAAAAAACTTTTGCAATTTTTTTTTAATTTTTCTTTTCCTTTTCTTTTCTATCACGTGAACTCAGCAGCCTTCTGTTAGGGGGATGGGGCCGAGGAGGACACCTGATGACATCAACAATTTAATATCATTAATGTTGCCAAAGAGGTGGTCTCTTTGCTGAAAATGGGTTTCAAGAAAAATCTATTTTTATAAAATATAAAGAATTTTTACAAGAGAATCTGGATTTGAGAAAAAAATATTTTGACTGGCTAATTTAGGGGAAATTGACAGCTTTGTCATGTTCATACTGCACTGGTAACTTTTTAGAGATCAAAGATGTGTGTTTTAATCCGGATTCGTAGATTGTTTTTTGAAGGATGGGCTATAAACAGATGATCTTCATATCTTTTCATAGCATGTAATAATTAAAAAAAATATTAACTACTACAGGAAGGGAGAGCAGAGAGGGGTCTACCCAGGGTACCACAGTTCCCCACAGTCAAAACCCAAAAGCAAGGAGAGGAGATGTAAGACGGTTTTTCTTTAAGTCATCAGTATGGGATCTCAACAGAACAAACGTTTAAACGATTAATTTTTTTCTTCTAATCGGAAGCTTCCTTAGTTTAAGCAGTAGGTGCTACGAAATTATTTACATATCTTAGTGTCATAGTTCAATGTAATGTGTTTAGGAAGGAGAGGAAACAGACAAAAAAATACATTTGCTTTAAAATTTGTTAAAGAATTTTGCGATTGACTTTGTGGCCCGCGCTGATGGAGCTGGCCTGCGTCGGCCGTCGGAAGCCCCGGTTTGAGTTCTGCTGGAATCACTATTTATCACTTGCCGACGTGAATGACGCACACGGGCCAAAATCAGATCTAGCTAGTTTTACTTCTTTGTTTGTTTAAACTACGGAAGAAGCATATTATTGTGTCATTTTGTTGTGTGTGTATGTGTATATATAATATAAATATATATATATATATATATAAAGTTATTTTTCCTTTGGGTTAATTTATTCTAAGTTGTAACACTTTGCTAGTTTTGTTGGTATATGTCCTTAAAAAAATGTTTTCTTATAATTAAGTGACAGAGGTATCAAGTAACTTGTGTAGAAATATCGTTTGCTCTCTATTGTCATGTTTGTTGTGAATATTTTTTCTTACTGCACAGTAGAAGAAAATCACCACCACTGGGTCTTTCTTTTTGTGTAAATTCAGATTGGGGAGAAACAAATACTCGCAAAATCAGAGCGAAAGGAACAAAAAAAGTCTGGGGGGGTGGGGTGGGGAGGGCTCTCCCAGTCCCCGTGCACTGACAGACCACACGAGTCCATTTGTGCTTCGTGTGGTTCTATATCGAAACCAGGAAAATGGGAAAAACAAGCAGACAAACAAACACCAAATCACAAAGGGTCCATGCTCTTCCCTGGGTCATAGAAGCAACTTGCTATGCATAATCTAGTTGATAGTTAAATTGGTTATTGCTTTTCTTGTCTTGTTACATAAAAATCTTTTCAATACAAGTTTAGTCTTAAAGGTAATAAAACGTTATGGTTATTTATAACTCGGGCTAATTTTGTGCGTTTTTTTTTCCCATGCTAAACCCCCTAAGTGCATGTCACCAAAACTCTAGTTTCTACACCCAAAGAGGCAAATTTTTGTAGATGTAGAGAAATACTGAAAAACCACAGCTTGCATCCTCGATGGCGTCTCCTTTGGGCTTTTCTTTGATTTTCAGCCTCTACAGCATTCAGGTTCTCTTCTCTAAATTGGCAGCTTTTCGGTTGCTCGGACACTCATTCCACATTCCATCACATGCTGTAAAGAAGCTCGTTTCTCTGGCCATGTGCTGACACTGGCTGGGGAGTGGTGGGGAAGGCATGCCAAAATCTTTTCTCTGCAATGTGTTTACTATTGGGGGAAAAGGGGGTGGGAAAAAGAAGCTTCCTTAGGACCAGGCAGTTGTATACTTTAGTTGCAATGAATGACTTCATGTTAACCTTGCTAGTTTAGATCATTTCAGAGGGAAAAAGTATTGTAAATGTTTCTTTTCTTAATCTTGTTGTGTTTGAATTATTTGTACTTTAACTGTCCAGACAATAAATGAAAGTGTGTAGAATGGCTGTGGACTTTGCAGATTTTTAAATGTATTTATTCAGAATTTTAAAAATATAAACAGTTGCATGATAACCCTGATTCCTCTCAGGTCTTTTACCAAAATCCTGTGTTGGGTACGTTGATTCTTTCTCGTGAAACTTCAGTGTCCCTATGGTCTCTAAGATAAAATACAACCTCCTATTTGGTATAAAGTCCTTCACATTCAGGGTCCAGCCCACTTTTCCAGACTAGTAACACATCACTTCCTTTCATACATTTAATGATTCAGCAGAACTGGCCCACATTCCCTCAAATACCCATTTCAGAGTGGCTTTGCAAGGGCTGCCTCCCCGTTCTGGCATGCTCTCATCCTCATCTCTGCTTCTACCTGAGCCTGCTGGTTGGAGGCTAGTGAGGGAATCCAAAGCTGCTTTTGCATGCCACCTACAGGAAATTTTTCTTGGTCTCTCAGTTGTTAGTCCACTCTCTTTTGTCATCATGATCATATTTATACACGTTTACATGTCATTTCCCTTCAGTTGAATGTGAACTGGAGAGCAGGACTTTTTTTTTTGCTTTATCTTTATATTTTCCCATCCCCTAGCATCATCCCCTGTAGGCGGCAGACACTTAGTAAATGCTGATGTGATTGAACTGGATATACGACACTTAAAAATAACAATCATTGATAGGTCATGCTTTGATTTTATGTAAGCAGAATTTGAAATAAGTTTGTAGTTGGAGTTTGAACCAATAGGGCATTTTTCTCATGTAGATAGGCAGATAGTACTTGGCAAGTTAAAAGCTTCTTTATGTATCTCATTTTACTGATGTCCGTAAGAGCCCTGTGAGGTAGATTGTCCCTATTTACACAAAAAATAAGCTGAGACTCAGATTGATGAACTGACGAATATGGTGGGGCTGCAACTTGAACCTAGACCTTCGGACTCCAGCACTCATTCTCCCACATTACAGGGATGTTTTTGCTCAATGATACTCCTCCAAATAAAATTTCCATATGCAACAATTTCAAGCCAACTCAGCTCAAAAGGTAATATAAAACCTGCCGTAAACTTGCTGGCCAACTCAAAAAGTCCTAAGACTCCTAATTCACGTGAAAGCAAAGTCTTCAGGCTTTCAAGGGCTCAACCATCTAAGGATGTGAGTGGAGCATATTCTAGACTTGCCCAAGCCCAGAAAGGCTTCTTAGCCATAATGTTCACCTTTAGTATAACCATGGTGAAGGTTTTATGTATTTTAATTTATATTCTTTGAATAGAAGCCCTGAAAGACAAACTTTTCCAACATAAATCTGTCTTTGCTTAGAGAAGGAGGAATCTTCACATTCACAACTCAAGCAGTTGATGTTAGACATGGCTTCTACACGTTGTGGGCCGCTTTCCTGGTTTGGACTCACGAATAACTATTCCAGCCTCTCTTTCTCTTGCTTTTTTCTCCTTAACTGTACTTCCCAGGCCCCCGATATGCCTTAATAAATCAGAACATTGGGAAGCGTTTTGAGTTAGAGACCTAATAAAAACAGTTTTAATACAAGCCCGTTTACTCTTGCCTCTGTGAGAGGTAGACAGCTCTGGATTCTTGAAGGCTCCATAGGTATGGTACTAACTTCAGTAGGTCCTGCCAAATTGAATAGGCTTTGGGGATGCCATCTGAGGTCTTGCCTCTCCAAGATAGGACTTGAGGCCAGAGAGCTGGCTGCCAGAAGACTGGTCATTCTAGCCAATAACTTGGACCACTGGTCAGGCATGGAAGGACTAGTCTGAATTAGTACAGAGGGAATTGCCCATGGTAGATTGTGAATCCTTGGAGCAAGAGATCCCCCTGGTTACCATCACTGAATCAAATTTCAATTTTCTAATACTTGCAAGTTACTGGGTACCATCCACACGAACTTTAGAAGTCCATGGTCTCTTTGGCTTTCAAAGAAGCTGCCATTTTGTTTTGTCTTAAGAGAAAACCAGATTTGTGTTTGGTCCCCTGTGAATGAAGCAACCTTGTGATCATAAGAACTACATATAAAAAACAATTTTTCTGGCCTAAAAAATGTTTGTTGTCATGCTCATGCTTTGGGCCTCTTGTGTTGCTGCTTGTGTCCCAGATGGATAGATGGAAGGAGCATTTGTCCTAGAATCCTAGCAGGAGGAGTGAGATCTAAACAGCTTTATCCTAAGGGGTGTTATTCCCCCCAACCCTGCCCCACCTCTTTCAAATATCCAGAGGAAGAATGGTGTCCTTTGGTCACAATCTCCATGATGCATCTCTGTAATGTTCTCTAGGGCCTTGTCCAACTAGGTTGACAAGATAGAATACGTGGACCCTTGGTAGGAGCTGGCCAATCACAGAGAAGTTGGGTTGATAAAATTTCCTTGAGCCTAGAGATGGTCCGGTTTGCATTGTTCAACTACTGTATGTTTTAGAAGCCATGTGGTCTTTACTTAGCATCATTTCAGTTACATGGGGTTCTAAAGGAAAGAGGAAAAGCAGTGTCTAGTGAGTCTTATCACCTACATCATCCTCCCACCTCCCCAAAGTCTTATGTAAACTCCTTCACCAGCCAAAGCTTCCTCAGGGCACCTCCAACAGGGACAAGCTTATCAATTGGGGTCATACTCATGCACCTCTTCCCACAATTAATCATGTGCTTATTTGGAAGGTGGATAGTTTGTCCTCATTAGAGCCCTTTGTGCTAGGTTGTAAATAAAAAAAAGATTTGTACTTCCACAAAACTGAATTTCATAATAGGGACTTGGATTTAGGCAACACTTTGGTGTTCGACATAATAAATACTTATTGACTGACTGATTTTAACTAAGATATCAGGCTATTCAGTCTTTCCTGATGTATCCCTCATTCGTGGGTCTCCTTAGTCTTTCATTCTGCAGACGCTAGGGACTGGATCTTTAGCAGTAGATATATGCAATTCCTCTTACCAAAATCAACTGGTTTTCATATACCCAGTGGCAGGCACACAGTAAGCACTTAATGCTTTTTGACGTAGCATAACAAGAATTGCCCAATTAAATAAAGGGCAGTTTTAAACACAACCTATAGATAAGAGAAATCCTGGCTGAAAGCAGAAATGTAGTTTTGTAAACGTAGAGAATTTGATTAAAACTGGAGACTGAAGCTGTCACAGTGACCTCACGGATACTTCATCCAAAGATCCACATGCTGTGTTTTACCTTCTCCCCTTCCTCTGTTCAGCTGGGAGAAGAGAATATTGAAGAAAATTACATTGGATTTCTAGAAGCTAAAATCAAGTTTCTGTGTAGTCCAGAAAGTGACTCACACTGTTCCTTTATCTTGTTAGCTCTTTTGGTGTAATAGGTAATAAGATAATTTCTTGTGGAACTCTATTTGTGCAAGAATCAGGTTTCATTGCTCTGTGCAGCGCACTTACAGAAGTGTCTTCACAGGAGAGAAAGAGGCGTAATCTGCACTTATGATTTAAATAGACATGAGAATATGGAAGTGTTCGTTTAAGGGAAGTAGGAAGAGGTACTTCTCTAGCCTCTTTTCCCCATTTTCTACCAGTAGAATAGCCTTTAGCTCATCGTCAAAGCTCAAGTTCATTACTGGAAAAATTTCTGAGTGGTCACTTCTGGTTTGGTAATTAAAAGGTTTCAGAACTCATTATTTCAGGACAATGATTGGCTAAAGAAAAGAAAAAAGTAAATTAGGCGGAACGCTCCCAGAATTTGGGCCCCATCTCAAGACCCCAAACCTAACACTTAACTCTGGCATTTATGGCATCATTTGCTCCTTCCATTATAGGTGGATCAGTTCCATTGTATAAGGAATGAGTGAAGTCATGGTATCCTGAGGCTGCTGACTGTCCCTTAAATGGTTCTTTATATGGAAAATGAATCCAAACTGTTCCTTTCTCCCCACACAAATTGATAAAGAGAAACAGAGTGTGACCACAAATGGATAAGATTTGGAAATACAGTTAGGATGTTGACAGTGAATTTAGCAAGCAAGACTTTCCCAGGAGGAGAGGAGCAGGGAAGGGCATAGTTGGGTTATTGTATTTCCCCAGAAGATTGCCCCTTTGGATGAGAGCCATGCCATCTCCTGGGCGGCTTTACTAATCCACTCATGGTGTTAAAGCTGAGTCATAGGCTTTGCTAAGTGAAACTCAGTGTCCAGAATGAGGGGGAGGTGAGGGTCCTCATGTCCTTGGCCCTCCTGGAGACACAGTTGTAGTAAGAGGTTTCGTTGTAGGCGTAATATTTGAGAAAGGATGTTGACCAAGTGGAGCATGAAGAAGATGGTGATCAGTCTGGTAAGAAACCCAGGGACCAAGCCTGAGAGGATGAATTAGAGAGGATGAGGGAAATGAGAGCAGCCTCCAGGTGTTTGAACAGTTATGTGGCAGAGGAATGAGATGTGTTCTCTTTGTCTCTGAAATGCAGAATAAGGAACAGGGCAGGAAAACTTTACAATCAAAGCTGTTCAATGGTTGGAATGTATGATTTCTGGGAGTATTCAGCTCCCTGTCCCTAGGGTTGTTTATGCAGAGACAAGGTGCCCGCTTGTCTCTATATTGGGGATGCCTGTTCAGATACTATTGAGACTACATACTACTTGGCTAATGGTTAAACAGGTGGCATGGCACTGTCAGACACAGAAGGTGGAGGGGGCTGGTTTGATCTAAGGATAGCTCAGTAGCATATATGAAAGTTGTCAGGTGTGAGTTGCCTAATCTCCATCTTTATTCGATCCTCTCTCAAGGAAGGGCACTTGCCTTAATAAGACAAGGACCGCTTACTGATGAATGTGAGTGAATGGGAAGTGGGATAGCTCACCCATGGCCTAAGGGACTTGGGAGCTGCAGAGGGAAAAGATAAAAAAAACTTTCCCTTTCCTCCCACATGTCAAGTTTACAAAGTGCTCTCCTTAGGCAGCCACTACATATAATGGATAAAGTGCTGGGCCTTGAGTTTAGGGAGATCTGAGTTCTAGTCTTGCCTTATTGTTGAGTCATGTACAACTCTTCTTGACCCCATTTAATATTTTCTAGACAAAGATATTAGAGTGGATTGCCCTTTCCTTCTCCAGCTCATTTTACAGATGAGGAAACTGAGGTAAACAGGGTTAAGTGACTTGCCCAGAGTCACACAGCTAATGTCTGAGGCTGGATTGGAAGTTGGATCTTCCTGACACCAGTTCCAGTGTTCTAACCATTGAGCTACTTAGCTGCCCTTATTAGCTGTGTAACCCTGGGCAAGTTACTTAACTGCTCAATTTTCTCAGCTGTAATATAATAGCATTATATGAAAATAATGTGACAATAGCATGTAATAATTACAGCACCTCCCTCCCAAGGCTGTTGTGAGACCCAGGTAAGGTATTGGTAAAATGCTTGGCACATAGTAGATGCTTCATAAATGTTTTCATTCTTCCACAAAAGCCCTGTAAGGTGGGACTTACAATCATGGCAACCTCATTGTTTAGACGAGGAATTTGAGACCCAGTGATGGGAATGACCTGTTCAAGGTCACAGAGTTCAGCAAATTCAGAGAGAATTCTCAGACCTGCTAAGTTCAGTTCTCTTTCTACCAGGGCGGGCTACGTCTGCAAAAGACTTGAAGTCAACATCTCTCACCATATACGTTGGTCTGAGTATGGGCCGTCCCATTAAATCAGTTTTCTTTTGCAGAAAAAATAAATAAAATATTCTTTTTATATATTTTTGGGGGGGAATGTGCCTGCATATGCCAAAAAAGAGAGGAATATTTCGAAAAATTACTGATTATAGGCTGCTCTCAGGTTTTTTTTTGTTTTATACAAGGTATTTTATGCAAGATGAGACCTACTAATTCCTTCCTTTCCTCTCTCTGAAGTTCACTTTCCTTCTCTAAAAGGATTTTCATTACTGATTCTTTCCATTTATGTATTCCAAAATATGTTGCAGCTCTGATATTCCCTGTTCTACGACCCCTCCCAGTTCTGACATTGCCTGTTCTAAGATCTCTTCTAGCTCTAATCTATATTCAGCATTCTAAGAGCCAAGCCTTGAGATTTCCAGTGATCCAATTTGACCTTGAACTGAATGGACAATGTGACTTGGCAGAAATCACCCAAAAAACTGGTGCCACATTTCAGGAAGGACTTTGATAAGCTGGAGCATGTCTGGGAAGGGAGGATAAGGGGGGAACTGGAGACCATTTAATCAACGTAGATTTATGAAGTATTCACTGTGCTAACTAGGATACAAAGACAGAAACAAAGCAATCCCTGCCCTGGAGGATGTTCTAATAAAGAAGACAATATTTATGGAAATAGTTATAGACAAAATGGGGACCCTGGGAAAGTTATCCCACAAAAGGGAGGATTAGAGTTGAGTTCTGAA
>CM053770.1:670695005-670760640 GCA_028658325.1 Potorous gilbertii
TGTTTTGATTTGCATCTCTCTAATCAATAGTGATTTGGAGCATTTTTTTCATATGACTATAGATAACTTTAATTTCTTCCTCTGAAAACTGCCTGTTCATATCCTTTGGCCATTTGTCAATTGGGGAATGATTTGTATTCTTGCAAATTTGACTAAGTTCTCTATATATTTTAGAAATGAGGCCTTTATCACAGACACTAATTGTAAAAGTTCTTTCCCATTTTTCTGCTCTCCTCCTAATCTTGGTTGCATTGACCAAGTGATCTTTCTTAAGCATCCCTGATGATGTTACTCCCCTACTCAACCACCTCCTGTGGCACTTTGTCATCTCTAGGATCAAACAGAAATTCTTCTGCTAGCTCCTAATAGCCTATACAACACATTCCCAACCTATCTTTCCAGATTCATTGGATATTGCTCCCTTTCTAACACTATGATCCAGCCCAACTGGCCTTTCCTCTGCCCTCATACAATACTCTATATCTCCCATCTCCATGCCTGTGAATTGCCAGTGACCCATTCCTGGAAGGCATTCCCTCTATCTCAGAGTCCCTCTCTTCACTTATGCCCTGTCTTCTGCATGAAGATTTTTCAGCACCTTGCACAGCTCTGGGCACATAGCAGGTGCTTAATAAATGTTATTGATTGATTCCCTCCCAACTGCTACCAGTGCCCTAGCTCCTAAACTTCCTCGTGTCCAATGACTCTGTATACATTGGTATTAATTCACTTCCCATTTACAAAGCAGATTTTTAAACATACCTAACAATAGTAACTAGCAATTATATAAAACATTAAGGCTGGCAAAGCACTGTACATGTTGTCTTGCTGATTCTCACATAATCATGGGAGGTAGATGCCTCTCTTTGTTTCTGATGTTGTTATTTCAGTTGTGTCTGACTCTTGGTGACCCCATTTGAGTTTTCTTGACAGAAATACTGGAGTGGTTTCTCCTTTCCTTGTCCAGCTCATTTTACAGGTGAGGAAACTGAGGCAAACAGGGTTAAGTGACTTGCCCAGGATCATAAAACTAGTGAGTATCTGAGGCCAGATCTGAACTCAGGAGAAATGAGTCTTCCTGATTTCAGGCCTGGCACTCTATCCACTATGACACATAGCTGCCTCAGATACAATATTCAGAAAATAATTCTGGTTGTTTTTTCATTAAGCACCTACTGGGTGAAAAACTTTGTGTTTGGTGCTGGGGAGACAGATGAAAAACAAAACTTACAGTGTTGGGAGGGCAATAAAACAACTTGAAGAACAACTTTTCAAGTGTATTCATTATCTGTGCCTATAAGAATGTACCTAGTTTTAAACTCCAAAGTTCCCTGGTTCCCTGGGGGCAGCTGGCATCTAAACGACAATAGTGTGTAGGGAGAGCTGAAAGGTGAGTGAATGAATTCTCCATCCTAGATGAATGACAGCCTCCACACACACCCAGGCTTTTGCCTCTTTAGAGATAGATGTGTAAAGAATTCACCCCCAGGCTCTTGTGGAAATAGGAAAGCAAAGAGCTTCTTCTGGTCTTGACAAGCAGACAAGTTGTCATCAAAGCCCTGTTGAACCCACGGAAATGGGGGTGGATGTTGACCAGGATGAAGAGAAGAGACTGGAAACCACAGATCTCAAAGCTGGAAAAGAGCTCCGAAGGCATTATAATAATCCAGGTGAGACGTGAGGAGGATGTGAGTAGGATCCAGACAGTTAGGTGACACAGAGGATAGAGCACTAGACCTTGAATCAGGAAGACCTGGGCTCAAATCCCACCTGAGACACTTCCTGGCTCTGTGATACCTCTATGCCTCTGTTTCTTCGTTTGTCAAATAGGGATAACTATAGTACCTACCCCATGGAGTTGCTGTGAGGATTGAATGAAATAACATGTACAGTCCTTTGCCAACTTTCAAGTACAGTTTTCTATTACTATCATTTTTTCAGAAATTGATGGAGGAGAGAGTGTATGAAAGGAAGTAGTTGACACTGACCAATGATGGACAGAGTTTAAGTCTAATGGAGACTGAGAAAAGGGTTTGGCAATCGAGAGCACTGGTGACCTTGAAGAGAGCATCTTAATGTTTCAGTCAAGCAGTGAATCTGAAGACTACAAGGAACTGAGAGTAAAGAGAGAAGTAAAGAAATGGAGATGCCAGACACCTTTTCCAGGAGTCTTGTTGTGAAATGGAGAAGAGATATAAGATGATGGTTTGAAGAGATGACAGAGTCTAGCACAAGTCCCCAGAGTGGGTGATGCTACACTGTGGGTGGCACTGGAATGATCTTGGCGGGGGGCGGTACTAGCCTCGGGTGCAATTGGAGGGCATTGAATAAAAATAAAGAGGTGGTGGAAGCATAAGGAAAGAAGAGATCAGAAAATTTTCATACATGTTTCATCTGTTGTGTGACAGAATTAAAGTTGTAGTGATTATTTTCTAAATAATCACACAAAATGCAGGTTATAACTGATCAGGGGTCAAGTCCAAAGACAGGTCTTAACAGGCAAGGGTTGGTAAGTGAGTGTGTTGCAAGTTGTCAGAAGTCTTATATGCATTGGCAGGAATATGTGCATGTAATGACTTGTTTACAATACAATACTATATGGTTATTATGACACAATATTACATCATCCAAATTTCCGTGCAGGAAAAATTCCACAAATTTGCAATAAATTATTACCTTTAAGATGTAGCATTTTAAAAATATATTTTATATTTTTTGAAATGACACAAATTTTAAAAAACTGGTAAAGGGATTTCAGGGGGTGACATAATTTTTTCAAAAGAAGGTGGTAAGTGAAAAAAGTTTGGGAACCTCTGGTCTAGAGGTTTTTATTAGGATGGGCTAGACTTGGGCATGTTTGTAGAGAGGAGAGGCAGAAATGGTGGAGACTGAAGTATAGAGAAAGAAAGGGCACAAGGACCTGGAAGAGATGAGAGGGAACAGAATCCAGAATGTAGGAGAGGGGGATAGTCCTGGCAAAGGGAAGAGCCACCTCCTCAGCAGAGACTAGGGCAAAGGAGAAGAAAATTAGAATGGTACAACACGATTATGGGATGGATGGAAGGGGAGAAGACAGAGCTCGTGATGAATGGTTTCTATTTTCTAGGCAAAGCAGAAGTTGAGGTCCTCTACTGAGGGCGGAACAGGTGTGTGTATAGGCAGGTGTGCTGGAGTCAGCTCAAACCAGCTCAAGAGAACAGTTTGTTAAATTTGGCATTAGCAAAGGCTCTAAATCAAGACTAGATTTATCATTTTCTTGATTGTCTAGATTTAAGAAAGTGATGGAGATAATGTTAATGATGCTAATTAAACTTAAAACTGTACTGTGCATACTTTTATTTTTCCCAGAGAGCTGATTGTTAAACATCCTCCAGCATACCCTGGCTATAGGGAGTAGAAGAGAAGAGATGACTTGGAATAGTGACTAGGGAAGGTATAATAGAAAGACAATCAAGGGAGAAAAATAGGGTTCCTATGTTATCACCTCCTGGAGCAAAGGAGGAGAGAATGAAGGGAATGAAGGGACAAGAGTTTTCACCTCTATAAAAGAAGAAACTTCTAAATAATCAGAACTGTCCAAAAGAAATAGCCTCCCCCATCACTAGACTGGGGGACCCATAGGTTTGTCTCCCAGGGGTGTTGTAGAGGGGCAATTCATACTTCAGGAGAAGGTCAAGCTTCACAATATCTGAAGTATTATAGGTTTATGGGATCTAGACCCTAAAGGGACCTGAAAGGTCATATAGATCTTCTCTTTAACCAGTAAGGATAACAAGGCATACAGGCAGATAACAGGTAATAAGCTTACTATGTGCAAGATGCTGAGTTTAGTGTTGGGGATACAAGTCCAAGGAAAAAGAAAGATAGTCTCCGCCCTCAAGGAATTTACTTCCTACTGAGGGAAGACAACAGAAAACCTTAGGAGGGAGGAGAAAGAAGGCAAAACACAAGCAGGAGGGGAATGAAGTATGGTGGCCTAGGTCCATGTCAAAAGAGAGCCCTTGGGAGTAACCCAATCCTGGGAGAAGAGGGCTGGCATGGCAGAAGGATATCCCAAGCTGGGCAGTCCCCAGGTGTTCAGGGAGTCACAGGGGGAGAAGGCACATGAATTGTGGTAGAAAAATCAACGACACAGAGAGAAGCAATTTCCCCAAGGAGACAGGTAATTACGAGTCCCTTCCCACTCTGGAGTTCGGACGCTGCCAGTAAGGAAATCCAAGAAGCCCATTGGAATAGAACATGTGTTGCTTCTGAGCCTCAGTTTTTTCTTTTATATAATGAGGTGGTCAGACTAAAAGGTACCTCAAGTCCCTTTTACCTCCAAATGCTTTCTGTGATTGTTTTTCCTAACTTCAAATATTTGTGTATTTATACATAAATAAATAAGATGTAGGCTTCTTGAGGATTGGGATGAGTTCATTTCTATATCCCTAGCACCTAGCACAGGCCTGTGCATGCAGTAGGCACTTAATAAATGCCTATTGTTGTGTCATTGATATAACAAAAATGTATCACTGTTGTTACATCTCTTCTAGTCTGACATTCACTTGACTGAAGTAGACCTAACCACTAGGTTCAAATGAGAATGTTTGTATGGTGCTTAACACAACACCAGGCACATAGGAGGTGCTTCTGGTTCCTGCTTTTGTTGAATTGTTTTTCAGTTGTATCTGACTCTTCATGATCCCACTTGGGTTTTCTTGGCAAAGATACTATAGTGGTTTGTCATTTCTTTCTCCAGTTCATTTTACACAAGAGAAAACTGAGGCAAACTGGGTTAAGTGACTTGCCCAGGGTCACACAACTAGAAAATGTCTGAAGCTGAATTTGAACTCAAGATTCTTGAATCCAGACCCTGAACACTCTCCACTTCACCACCTAGTGCCCACATGAAGAAGCTGCTCACTAAATGCTGATTCCTTTCCATCCCCTAAGCAGACCCCACTGTGGCACTGCTCCCTAGATTCACTGATGTTTCGATCCTGTGTCCTAATTTAATAAGCAGAAATGAGATGCAGAATTAGGACTTTAGGGCCAAGAGTAGTTAAGGGAAGACAAGTTATCTTGGAGGGCAATCTGACACACTGGATCCTTTTTGGATTTCACCTGATGCTCTTGGCCAGGCCTGACTCAGTGATTCAGGTTTGGAATTAGAATGAAATGAGACACCTGGAGATTGCCAATCATTTAGTAAAAGGAGTTTACTTAGTGGTAACATGAAATGGATGTTCATCAAGGATACTGAACTGATTCAGGGGGATACAGTCCCTTTTCTCTTCATAAGTTGGTGAGACAGATCAGAAGAGTGTGCTGGTTGTCACAGCTGTAGAGAGTCCATAATGTCTGAAGGACCCTGACTCTTCATAAACTGAGTAACCAGGTGGCCATGCCAATGGTTTGTACTTCAGTATTCTGGCTCAGTTAAGTCTCAAGAGTAGTTTCATGGTATTAGCCTAGTCTATGGCACAGAGACTTTCAAGTCTTGGAAAGATGTTATAAAACTAACCTCACCTGTGTTGAGATGTTGCTCTAGCCAAGAAGCTAGATAGATAGCTAGGTGGCTCGGTGGATAGAGTACTGGGCCTGGAGTCAGGAAGACCTATGTTCAAATCCATCCTCTGATACCTGTGTGACCCTGAGCAAGTCACTTAACTTCTATTTGCCTTAATCCACTGGAGTAGAAAATGGCAAACTACTTCATTATCTTTGCCAAGAAAACTTCATGGGACAGTATGGCCCACAGGATCAGGAAAAGTCAGATCCAACTAACAGTAGCAACAAAGAGCAAGAACCTTTTGTTGTCCAGGTGTAAATGCCAAGTCCTACTCAGGCCCAAGAAGTAACTTCACCAGTATAATATGGGGGAAGCATGACTAGACAGAAGCAGGTCTGAAAAGAATTTGGGGATTTCAGTGGCCTGTAAGTTCAATGTGAGTCTATGCTATGGCATGGCAGCCAAAAAGCTGATGATGACGATGGCTAGCATTGATAGAAAATGTCAAGGTTTGTAAAACACTTACGGATTTTTTTCATTTGATTCTCATGGAAACCCTAGGGGGTAGGTACTATTACTGCCCACTTGTTACAGAGGAAAAAACAGAGGCTGCTTGAGATTAAGTAACTTTCCCAGGGACAGGCAGAATCAAACTCAGGTCTTCCTGACTCCAAGTCCAAAATTCTATCCACTGTATTATTGAAGCTATTTTCATCTGCATTCATTGTTAAAATGTTGAGGATTAGGGAACTGATCGTGTCACCATATTGTCCCTTGGCCACCTGGAGGGTGTTGTGTTAGGTTCCGGATGCACCATTTTAGGAAAACATCCAATCCATGTTTGTTCAATGAAAAACCAACCCCCATCCTCAGTGGACTCTAGCAGGACCAGAGGAGTTCAGGGCAGGTGCGGGAGGGGTTCAGAATTTCCACACAGCAGCAGACGTAACCGTCGGCTTTGAAAAGGGTTTACGTTTAGAGTCGGGAGGGAGCTGAGTTCAATCTGCTCCAACCCCCTCATTTTACAAGAGAGGAAACTGATCCTGGGGTCTTCCTCTACTTCTCCGTGGCCCAGGACGTGGAAGGCAGGGGTGCACTGGCTTCATTCCCTTGCACTTTGGAAGTCAGCTCATGGGCTCTGTAATTGATTTTGTCGGCTCCCGAATCCGTCGCCAACCCCCAGCGCCGCCCACTCAGCACCATCTGTCACCGGGAATTAAATGTGTAGCTCATGAGTGAGAGCCTGCGACGCTGGTGCAGAAAGGTCTTCGCCTGAATTTAAACAAGGCTGCGGAGCCCCACAAACACTTCAGGAGAGGGCATGCGAACAGTCCCCGATGTGGCCATCTGGGGAGCAGGAAGCTCGCAGGGGGGCCATTCTTCCTGGGGAGCCTTAATGAACTTTCCCTTCCCCGCCTTCATGCCTCCCCCAATACTACGCTGGAGAAGGTTCGGACTCAAGACCTGCCAGTTCTGGTTCGAGTCCGTCTTAGCTGAGTGAGTTCCTTATGATCTCTGATGAAACAATACCTTTTATTTTAACCTGGTTCCTACCACAGAGCCTGGTACACAGGGGCACTTAATCCAGAGCTTGTCTGATCAAAGGAGTGTGACAGAGAATCCTAAAAAAGGAATATCATTTTGGGCAGCAACCCAAAGAACATTGCTTCCAGAAGCAAGGGCTGAGGCTCCTCTATCCTTTTCAGACCACATCTGGAGAACTGTGTTCAGCTCTGGGAACTATGGTTGAAATTAGAATCTGTGCAGAGCGGGTAGCCAAGCTGATGAAGGTCTGGAGTTCATGACGCAGGAGGCTTTTCTGAAGGAACTGGGGATGTTTACCCTAGAAATGGGAAGATTCAGGAGGGGACATGATAGCTGTCTTCATCAGTGTACTGCCCTCCCATTCCTCTCCTTCCCTTCACTGCTAAATTTTGGCAAAAGTTGTCTCCGCCCTATGCTCCTCTGCCTACTCCCCCATTACTCTCCAGCAATATGTCTTCCTCTCTCACTATACTCCTGGAGCTGCTTTCTCAAAGGTCATAAGTGACTGCCCCAGGTCATATACAGCATCTTCCTTGACTTATGTGGTCTTTAACCCTGGAGACCATCTCCCCTCCTTTAGCTTAAAGACAAATTAAACGCTCTTTTGTCTCCTCCTACATCTCTGAACATACCTTTTCTCTTTCCTTTCCTCAGGCCCTCAAAGTAGATTTTCCCCAAGTATCTGATTTGGGTCTTTTTTCCTCTCCATTTTTTTATGTGACAATCTTATTCACTTCCATGGCAACCATTTTGCTATTGTTCAGTTGTTTCTATCATATCCGATTCTTCATGACCCCATTTGGGGTTTTCTTGGCAAAGATACAAATGGTTTGCCATTTCCTTCTCCAGCTTATTTTACAGATGAGGAAACTGAGATATACAGGGTTAAGTGATTTATCCAGGGTCACACAACTAGTAAGTGTCTGAGGCCAGACTTGAACTTGGAAGACTCATCTTTCTGACTTCAGGCTGAACACTATCCACTGCTCCTAGCTACCGTTTAGAGACCCACATTTCTACTTGTCCACAATATATCTCTCTTTGGATCTCCCATCTGCATTCCCAATATGGTGCATCCCAAATCAAACTTATCCTCTTAACCTTAAACCTGATCCTCTTTTGGACTAGACTGTTTTGGAATGTGACCCCATCATTTATTATTCTCCCATATTTAACCCTAGGGTTATCTTGGACCCTTCTTCTCCATACCTTCTCACATCCAAATGATATGCTACAGAATAACCTACTGATTTTTTCTCCACAGTATCTCTTGATTTCTCATCCTCTTCTCTGGTCACACCACTGTGACCTTGGGACTAGAAGTCTTTGTCACTTCTCCCATGGATTATTTGACTAGTTTCCCCTACGGATCTTTTCATCTATATCCCTTGTCCCTTCCAATCCATCCTTCAGAATATTGCCAGAATAGTATTATCTAGGCATGCCATCCTTCTGATCCAATGGCTCCCTTGGCTCCATATTGTTTACTGAGTGAAGTGGACCCCTGTGCCTGGAATTCAAGGGCCTAAGTTGCCTAATTCCATTCTGTTTTTCTATGCCTGCCATGTTCAAGCTAAATTGGACAGTTCCTCAGCCCTTTCTGGCCTATGTGACGTTACTCATGATATTCCCTATGTCTGGAATGCCCTCCATCTTTCTTTTCTCTTGTTCTATCCTGCTAGTCCTTTGAGTTGAAATGCAGATCAAATGCCCCCTCCAAGATCCTCTGTTTCATTCTCCCTGGCTCCTCCTCCCATTCTCCAGACCATTCATAGCCCCTTTCTCCTCTCTAATGAACTAATCATGTTTTGTTGTGTGTAGAGAACTCTGAACTGGGGGCTTTTTCCCGGTTAGGTCTCTGAGGAGGGGGTCATATCTGGTGTCTTGGTTCAACTGTGTATCTCCCCCATCCCCAGTTCAAGGCTCTTTATAGATAGGTGCTTGATTCAATTCTACAAACATTAAGTACCTACTGTGTGCCAGGCGCTGTGATAAACTTTGGGACTACAAAGACAAAAATGAAAGTATCCCTGCCCTCCTGGAGCTTACATATTTCAGGCGTGGTAAGGTTGTGTGTCTGAAGGGATAGGGACAGGCCATGTGCTTACTTCATTGCTACAGTAGACTTGTGATTTCATCATCATGGGCAGTCTATTCAACAGTGCAGATTGCCATTCTTCATGCCTGTCCAATGTGTATCACTCTTGTTTGTGCCTTCTCACCCTTCCTTTAGGAGGTCCATCCAACCTGCTAAGAGCCTTCTTCTGAATCTATTCAAGGGACGTGGATTCCAGCAGAGCCCCTAGGTTTTCCAATGGTTATTACTCACTGTTGCTGTGTGATATAGGTGGTAGATTGGCTAGGGTGCTGGACTTGTGAGCAAGAAGACCTTGTTCAAATTCTGCCTCATATACTTACTAGGTTTGTCACCATGTCTTACATTCTCTCATCCTGTTTCCTTATCTGTAAAAGAACTGGGTTTGGTGGCCTCAAACATCCCTTCCAGTGCTAAATCTGTGGTAAATAGTGTAGACTATTTTTTTATTTTTCTGATCATAAAAAAGTTAAGTGACTTGTACAGATCAAATAGGTAGTAAGTATCTGAGACTGGATCTGAACTTAGGATTTTTTTGACTACAGGTCCAATGCTCTATCCACCTAGCTGCCTCTAGGGAGAGAGAAGCTTGGGGCCAAAAGAGATGAATGATTTCCCAAATGCAATCTCCTCTTCTTGTTCAGCCAAGTTTGTTTTCCATATATAGGATCCATCAGAGGGGAGGAGGGAGAAGATAGAGGTCTAGAACTACCTAGCCAGATGATAGATTGATAGATTATAAAGATAAAAATGATAGAGCCATTTAGGTAATAGATGAAAGACAGAGATACATAGGTAGATAGATAGATAGATAGATAGATGCCTTCTATGAGTTTTTCATTCTATTGCATATCATAGTCTGGACAGTAGGCATTTTTCATCCACTTGGTTTTTCCTCTGTGGTAGTTCAGCCAATCTCTTTGACTGATTTTGTATTTTTGTAGGAATATCTGCAACAATATGCAACTTGATGTAATCAGCACAATGGCATTTACAAACATGAATATCTTACCACTTCTACATGTTGAGAGACCAGCAGTGTTATTGATGGCAAGAATGTAAAAAGATCACCAGTAACCTTGCCACTACTCATTCTTACTCTCTGTAATTTCTGTGGAAACCAAGTGCTATGAGTACTATGTAGAACTGAGAAGAGCCCCTTCACCACAGCTTTACCCAACTCCTTTGTAGTTTTGAGAAGATGAACACTGGAAACTAATTTACCAGAACAAGAACTATGATAGGAATTAAAGAATTTCTAACCATAACTCATAAGAATTAAGCTGAGAAAGTCAGTGAAGAAGATCATGATGAAAGGAAAGACTTCAGATTCCCAAAAACTTTTCTTAGCCAGTTGGCTTTGTGTCACTGGATGGGGTCTGATTCCAAAAAGACAAGACTTGTACTATGGGGTTTTCAGGACTGGGACCACAGAAGCTACAGTATATCCAAGAGATCAAATAATAACAGTGAACATTTCTATAGCACTTTAAAATCTGCAAAGGACTTTCCCTATGTTATGTCCTTCCAATAACTTACAATAACTCTTTGCGGTATGTACCCCATGTAAAAAATTATTTATTGTATTTTTAATTTAGGGAATAAAATAAGCATTTCCATAACATAGTATAATGAAAAGGATGATTGCACATGAAATTGCAAATCAGTTATGTACAACTTGCCATTCCTTTTAAATTTATAATAAACTTATCATGTGAAATTCTTTTTTCCCCTTTTTTTCTCCCTCCCCCCACCCTAGAGATGACCATCATTGGGCACAAATATATTTGTGAAATCATTACTATTAAATGTATTTTGATTTGAACTAATATGTTCTCTGGTAGGGTTGGTGAAAGAAGCGCATCGGTTGGGGCTCATGAACTTTGATTTTGAATGGACGCTTATGCGCACCTAGAATACACCTTAAGTCTGAGGGAGCTTTCGAAAGTGCCTTGTGATAAAGGAGGGAGAAGCTTGGATGGTAAATTGTGAATTCATCTTCAATTTACATTCCATACTGGACGTTCTCTATGACAGAGATGAACACATTTGCCAAGCAATTGTCTCCGTGATCTATAATTCGCTTGATGTTAATAATCAAAGAATCCTTGAATAGCGTTATCTTTGTTGTTACATCTTTCAAGGAATCTTGTATGATTTTTGACAGATGCACCAGAGACAACTTGTCAGAAGAGAGTCTGCTCCATTCAATCAAAAACTTAAAAAAACCCAACAAACAAACACTGCGGAATTTTGTATTTCCTACACCTGTGGGGCAAATTCAAATAGAAACGGGGCCACTAAACTGTACCATATATATACTGACCTAGAAAGCCACATATTAGCATTATTCATATTTTGTGGTGCTTTTGCTAATTTTGTTAAATATTTTTGTTAAATGATTATTGATTTTGTTGAATATTTGTAAAATATTTAAAACATTAAATATTTAAAATTACATTTTAATGTGGTTTGAGCTATACTTGTGTGTGTTGTGGGCTGCATGTTGGGCTTATGTTTGACACCACTGCCCTTCATCTTTCATTCAATTGTATGATTATGGAGATGTGGTTTATTGTAGAATATCCTTTGTGAAACTCTACATCTCCTTCTCATACCTTCATCAAGTCGGTCCTTGATGCATATGTCGATTAGTCTCATAAAATTTTTGTACAGATGGGAAAGTTGGTATGTGAGTCAGTAGTTACTGCTATTCTTTCAGATGACACTTATCTTTCTTTTTTATTTTTTAACAATGATGCTTCCTATTTTCTCCCACACATTCCTGGTATCTTCTCATTCATTTAATTTGATAATCTATCCCTCAACATCATCAAAATTGAGTCTTCATCTTGAGCAGAGGTTTCCCCTTTTTTTTCTTCTTTCTGGATCATTTTTGCCACTTTATAAAGCACATCGAGCAAGGTGATGTTAAAGCATAAATGTGATGGCCCCAGTTTCCTCAATGGTGAAGAGAGTCTATTATAAAAACATTTACAAATCTTTTCCATTTTTTATCTCCTTTTGGTTCTCCTTCCAGGATCATCCTTAAATGCTCCCAGAACATTGAATTCTCCAATGAAACTTTGTTTATTTTTGTTTCCTCCAGGGCTTGTCACTTTTAGAAAGCAACATTGTTTACACTTTTTACAGGCTCATCCTTTCTAGGTAATGCATGCTCTATGAGTTACTCTTTCAGTTCCTACTTGCATTGGAAGCCAGGGTCCCCAGAGCTTAGCCACTATTTCTCCTCCCAGATGAAGAATTGGGGTGTGAGGGGACAGGCAGGGAGGGATAGTTTTTTTTTAAATTCTATAACTTATAAGCCCCCATCAGTGTGTTCCTCCAAATGATTATCAATTCATATAAACAAATCAGACAGCCTTACTTGGCTTTTAGAATCAACATTTACTAAGGTAGTGGTATAGTCATCCTAGCTTACTAATTAAAAAATAGCCCCACAAACTAGGGGTGCACTCTATTCCTGTAAGTACATACAGAGTCCATTAGGAAAGGGAGTCCAAACATAGAAGGTACATGTTGTAATGGGGACAGAATATGGCTCCTAGGATTCCTTTAGGTTGAAGTTCTTCTTGCCCTTCATGTAACCTTCAGCAAGTTGCTTTTAGAAATGGGGCAGCTCTCTGACGGGTTCCTTGCAGAGTCCTGAAGCTGCCTTTCTTCAGCATGAGGAGTTTGTCCTTGGCTCATGATGTAGACACCATCATCAGTTATTGTTATTCCAGGGATACTGATGAGAAGTCCAAATCCTCCAACCCTCCAAAGTTCACAAGGTTCTCCTCTAGTCCAGGGTTGGGGGAAGACGCCAAGGCTCTTTACCCCCACTCACTCCCACCCCTTAGGTGATGTTTTCCTTTCTTGACTGAAACAGTTCCTTTCTCTATGCTGCTCAATGCTCAAATCTCTGATTCCACATGAACTTACTTTGTTTGATGCATGTCTTAGAGGGCATGACCAAGTGTCCTCAATCAGTCCAAATAGACTTCCCATGCAGTGTCACTCCATTTCATCCAATGGCTTTCAAGGACTTTGGGCATCTAATCTAAAGATTTTTTATTGATTAAATAGAAGTATTCTTGAATGATTAATATATCAAGGTATAGTTACCTTTTGTGGGGAGGAGTGAATGGGTGATTGATTAATCTACCCCTACCCTTATATAAGTAAGATTTTATAAATGAGTCTATATTGTAAATTAGTATTGCCCTTAGTTGTCACATCTCTCTCTTTCTCTCTCTCTCTCTCTCTCTCTCTCTCTCTCTCTCTCTCTCTCTCTCATTCTTTGCCTCTCTATTTCTCTGTCTCTCTCTGTGTCTCTGTCTGTCACTCGGTCTCTGTCTTTCTATCTATCTCTCTTTCTTCTTGCAAGGAGGTCAGATGTTTCCTGAATGAGTCCATTTCTTTGCTGAACTTCTGTAAGAAATGGCGATAATCAGCATTGAGGTTGATTCCTCTGATCATTTCCCATTTTTTTCTACATCAATAACTTATTTAAATGGGTTAGGGTGAGATTATTATAATTGTACATTTTATCTTTTCTTTATCTTTACTCTTTGTTGTACTTTTGAATTCATTTTGACTTTTTGCTCTAACAAGTCAGTGCTGTGCAGAGAAAGCTGATTCAGCAACAATTTCCACAACAGTAATGTCATTTTTTTATCTGTTAAAATATAATCAGTGCGGAGTTTTTTGGAGGGTGGGGCTCCCCATGTCCAGTGCTTCCCAATTATTTTCTCAGAGAAAGTATTCCTGATCTAGAAGTCTAAGCCTTTTTTGAAATCTTCAAGCCTTTGGTTTTATATCTGTATTCCTGAACCCTATTTCCCAATGTCATTTTCACTGTCCAACTTTTTCATTGAAATCTCTCAATATCAAAGCATGTGCTGATGTAATTTGCCTCTCATGTGGAGAGAGGGAGGGATAACCAGTGATGACCCAAAGTCTCCACTACTATCCACAAAATCTAAGAAGATATAGAACAAGGTAGGCTTTCAGCAACTCTGGATGTGGCGAATTTAGGGGGGAAGATGGACAAGATTCCTTCACAAAGTCTTCCTCTGATGTTTCATCAAGGCATGGAGGGGACCCTGCCAGTTAAGGGCAAGCTCTGGGCTTCACCCCCCTTGGAAAAGTCCTAATTATAGTCCCAGCAACAACCTATATCCTGGGCTTACCTCATTTTTTAATTGCACACTTCCTCAAGGACCTAAAATAAATACAGGGTAGAGTGTGACTGAGGCAGCTAAGTGGTACAATGTATTGAGTACCAGCCCTGGAATTGGGAAATCCAGCCTCAGACTAGCTGTGTGACCTTGGACAAATCACTTAACTTCAGTATGTCTCATTTATCTCAACTATAAAGTTGGGATGATAACAGCATCTACATCCTGGGATTTTTATGAGGGTCAACTGAAATAGTATTTGTAATGTACTTAGCACAGTATGTAAATATTCATTCCCTTCTCCCCTCCCCTTATAGAAAAAGAAAATCCACATAACAAATCATCATAGTTAAACAAAGCAAATTTCCATATTGGCCATGTACCAAAATATGTGTCCCATTTTGCATATTCATCCACCCTGTCAGGAGCTGGGTGGTAAGCTTTATAATTGATCCTCTGACCTTAGAGATCACCAGATCCACCTTATTTTATAGAGGAATGAAGATGCAGAGAAAGAAAGGGATGTGTTATAGTCACACAGATTATTAGCAAAGCAAGATTTCTTGCCTCTGGATCTAGGTTGCTCTGCCCATGAGCATGTGATAAAGTTGGCCAAAGATTGGATAGAGTCATCACTCAACTCCTCAAAGATCCCCCTTGGTTTGCATTTTAAAATGTATGCTTTGATGGATGGGAATCTTAAACTTCAATGGCTCCCTGTTACCTCTGAGGTATAATATATAAGCTCCTCTATTTGACATTTAAAGATGTCCACAATGTGTATCTTTGTTATCCCTAGACTTAGCACATAGTAGGCGCTTAAAAAATACTTATTGACTGATGGATTAGGTCCTAATGTTGTATTGGGGATTTTTTTCAAGCAGGGGTTAAATTAGGTGCCACTGAGTTAAGTTATGCAACCATACAGCTAGATAGATGGGGAGAATGATAGATAGATAGATAGATAGATACATACATACATACACACACACATACATACATGGTGATAGATAGATTGATAGATAGATGACGGATAAAGCATTTATTAAATGGCTATAATGTGTCAGGCACTGTGTAATACAAATATAAAGAAGCAAGACAGTTTTTGCCCCTCATTCTATTGGTTGGAGTTGGGGGCTGCTTAGGGATATATTGGGAAAATAGCTAGGAAATAGCTTGTAAGCCTGATTCCAGGAACGATAAGATGAATTTGGCCATATGATGTGGAGAGGGTCCTCCAAATCTGAGATTCTATGCTAAGCCCACTACCAGGAGGAGCAGGTGATCCCAGTGAAGGGAGTCTCCCAAAAGATGAGAACTCTCAGATCAGAGGATACGGAGCATGGAAGTATATGAGGAATTATCTCCTGCAACACCATCCCCCATATTTTACAGGTGGGGAAACTGAGACCCAAAGAGGGGAGGTGTCTCATCCAAGGCTACACAACTAGGAAGCAGGCAGATCCAGGCCTTAAACCAAAAATTTCTAGAGTTAGAGTCAGGAGATGATTGGATTCAAATTCCACCCCTGATACTTTCTATGATGTGAGCAAGTCACAATCCACCAAAATAAAAAAAAAAAATCAGACTCTCTGAACTGGCAAGGGTCCTCAGAACCACCTGAATAGAAATCCCCATTACTTGCATATCCAACAATTTTTCGATCAACTTCTACTTGCATACCTCCATAGATGAGAAACTCATTATATCTCATGGTAGCCCATTCTACTTTGAGACTTATTGTTAAGATGTTTTTCCTAACATCAAACTGAAATGCACCTCTCTGTAACTCCACTCTGACACCATTGCCCCTGGGGGACAAACACAAGTCTCCACATAACAAGTCTTCAGATACTTGGCCACACCTATCATGTCTTCCCCCATACCCTGAATCTTCATTTCTCCAGGGCCAAGTATGCTCAATCAATCCCCAAGGCATGGACTCCAGGCCCTTCAGCATCCTGATTGCCTTTCTCCAGAGAGTCTCCAGCTAGTTAAAGTACTTTCCACACTGCAGTGCCCAGAACAGGACACTGTAGCCCACATGAGGTCTGATCAGGATCAAGGACAGAGAGATGCCCATATCCTGATTCCTGAGATCTAATACCTTCTTAACACAGCCCAGGACTGAACTCTATGCCTCTGTTTCCTCATCTTTAAAAGGGAGGTGATAATATCTAGTCTGTTGGCATCACTGAGGTGGTGGTTCTATTAGGTTCTCTGACATTCTCTATTAAACCAAAATGGCTCAGTCTGTGCCACAGGAGGAGTCACTGAAGCAACTAAGGGCAAATACCCATAGAAGAGAGGACTCAGGGGAAAGTGAGAGTTATGTTCCAAAATGGAATGATTGGGCTGTCCTATGGCCCCAGGGGGCAGAGCCAGGAGCAATGAGGTGGGAAGGAATGAGGAGAAATAAAATTGCAAAGAGACCAATTTAGGAAAAACTTTCTATCAGTAAAAGCATTTCCCAAATGGAATGTGCTGTCTTCTGAGGAGGTGGGTGCCCTTTCCTTGGAGGGCTTTTTCATCCATGGGTTGGACTAGACAACTCACTAAGGTCCTTTCCAGCTTTCATTGTGTGAGTCTCTGATTTCTTCCTCCAATCAATCAGTAAGATCCAGCTGCAAGCCTCCCTAATCATCAGCACCCCTGTCGAGCTGAGTCAAGCCGAGCGGAGCTGGGTGTCTGTATGTGACTTGTCATGGGAGCTGAGCTAACCTGTCACATCTCCCATCTCCTGGAACGTCCTCACCTGGAGTTGAAAGATAAATATTGCAGTTGTGAGTCTCTCTGTCATGACTCAAATCACTTTCAAATTGTCTTTGCCTAACAATGTTCAAATTGTTCTAATGGAGGAGAAAATGGTAGTTTCAGGCCCAGGCATGTCACTTTCAGTGAGTAATTTCCATACATTTTTTATCACTCAGTGTCAAAGACAAAAGAAGGACTCCAGGCATTCCCAGCACCCCCATCCCTATAGGCTTGGACACCCTTACTCTGGCCAAAGAGTCTAGGCAGGGTGTGTCAGACTCACTGCTCAGAGGGTTTGGCGAGCTCTCACTTAATCACCTCATTTTACAGTTAAAGGAATCAAGGCTACAGAAGGAAGTGACTTGTATAAGGTCACATAGGTAAAAAAGTATAGAATTGAAATCTAAACCCAGATTCTGATTCCAAATCTAAGCCTCTCCATCTCCGTACACTCTGAGAGACGTTCTAGAGTGTGGAAGGTCAGGCTGTATGGGCACTTATTGCATGGACTGTAGAGATAATTCTTGAGCAGGTGTGGATTGGACTACAGGATGCAGAGGGTCATTTCAAGGTCTGTGATTCAGTTGTTCGTACTCTTTAATAACAGTATAATCAGGGGCCTCTGTTTTCTCACCTCTTCACAATCCCTGCTTCACACATTGTTGTGTAGAGAGTTCTTTGTAAACCTTAAAGTACTGGAGAAATGGGAGCTATTGATGCTGTGGATTGTCTTGGACTTGGATTCAGTAAGCCCTAGATTCAAATGCTGCCTCAGATACTTTCTAGTTGTATGTCCCTGGGCAAGTCACTTAACCTCTGTCTTTCTCAGTTTCTTCATCTTTAAAATGGATGTAAAACTAACCCCTACCTCCTAAGGAGATTTTGAAGCTCGAATCAGAACGTATCTATAAAGTGCTTTATTTTATATATTTGTATTATTTATATATATATTGTATAAATATATTTGTATTATTTATATATATATATTGTATAAATATATTTGTATTATTTTATACAAATGGGAGTTGTAATTTCAATTGTTATTATATGGAAAGAATTCTTGTTTTGGTACCGATTGGACCAGATGCCTCTGCAGTCCCTTGCAACTCAGATAGTCTGGGTTCTGTAGCAATGTGCCAGTTCAACCATCTCATTTTACAGTTGAGGAAACTGAGGTATGAAGAAGCGGAAGGTCATACTGCTAGAAGGTGACCAAGAAAGAAAAGAATGAGGATTGAATGATCTCTATGGCTAATCTATGACAATGAGATTCTGGGGGTATAGGAATTTTCTCATCTTTTCCTCTTGGTTCAGCCCCATTATCCATGGCTTAGTATAAAAGGGAGGAGTCCCCCCCATCATCCCCATCCTCCCATCCCATCATCCTCAGGTACATCTGATGGAGGTTAACAAACATGGCTTGAAGAGAAGGGGTCGGGAGCCAGCAGGAAAGAAGAGTCTCACCAGGTCTCACTTAAGTGATTTTTGGCAGAAATCAAATTAACAGAGAGAAGAGGGTTTGCTGACAAGCCGCTCTATCATTCCCTGGGGCAGAAGCGGCTTGTTCGGCATGCCACCATTTCTAGGAGCCCTTCATCAGATGATGATAAATGACATTTTCATTTGAAAAGAAAATATTAAAAAGTTTTGATTTGCAAGAGCGAGCTTGAATAAATATATTATTACATCTTGTCACTTGTTCAACTCTGAGAAAACATAATAATAAATACTAATAAAAACTGGCGTCAGAGTTCACCGATTTTTCACTTCTCTAGATGTGCCACGCTCATTTTTCCCATAACTAAAATGGACCTTAGGGACCGTCTTGCCTAAGTCCTATGTATATATGGGGATACTGAGGCCCAGAGAAGTCATATAACACAGGTAACAGACCCAGTACACAGATCTGACTTCAAATTCATCCCTAGTGGGCCTGTGGTCAGAAAGAACTGGGGTGGAATCCTGCCTCTCCTACCAGGCAAGTGACCTTGGGCATTTCACTTAGCTCCCCCAGGATTCAGTTTCCTCTTCTGTAAAATAGAGATATTAGTAGTACCTACTTCTGAGGGTGGTTGTGAGTTTCAAATGAGATAATTGTAAAGTGCTAAACATAGTGTCTGTAAAATAGTAGGAGCTTAATTAGTGCTTATTTCCCTCCCTCCTTCCTTGAAAGCCCTAAAAAGGCAAAGGTCAAAGTTTTGAATAAACTATGAGAACAGGATTAAAAGCTGGAAACATATGTAATTTGTCATTTGACCTTGCCCAGGCAGGCAGGGGCCTTACAAAGAGAATGTCAGAACTAAGGGACACCTAGAACATAGAATTTAGAGTGGCCGAACTGGGAAGGTCCTTAGAGATCATTTTGCCCAATGTTCATTATACCACTGGGGCCCAGATGGGGAAGGGAAGCAAATAAGCATTTTTGCCACTTCTGTTATGTGCTAACCACTTTACAGATGTTATCTCATTTGATCCTACCAGCAACCTTCCAAGGACCTCATTTTACAGATTGGGAAACTGAGGCCAACAGAGGTTAAATGACTTTGCCCAGGTCACACAGTAAGTACCGGAAGCTGGATTTGAATTCAGGTCTTCCTGACTCCAGGCCCAGTGCTCTGTCCACTGTACCACCCAGCTTGCCCAAGGTCACACAGCAAGCTCCTAGCAGAGAAACCTGACCTCCCAGAACCATGAAATCATCTTTCATATACAATGTTTTCATTTTTGATAAGCAATTGAAGTCCCTAAAGAGTGAAGTCCCAAGGGGAGCCCAAACCAACAGACATGGCCCCCAGTCGCATGGAACTCAGCGACCCCACCACAGACCTGATCTCCTCATCGGATATTTTGTCCATCAAACTTCTGCAGCAAGAAGTTCCTTCAGCCTTCCTCCCTGTTTTCATTTTCATCTCAACAAGTCATTCAACTTGTCTAACACTAATGCAAAATTATGAAAAACAATCAAAAGCTAAAACTCAGGTTATTAAAATGCATGGGGACTAATTATTGATCTGATGATTGTCTGCCTAAAACAAGCACGCCTGACTGGAGGAGGATGTTTGAGGAGCATGAATATACATGCGTTTGTTGTGTAGTGTCTAAATTGGAAGTTGGATTGGCTCCTCATTGTCTGATGATCCCTGGCTCCAGGCCACCCAATGTGTGATTTCTTCTTCAACCCAATTATTAATTTCTGTCAAATTAAACCTAGAATGACCTTCTCCCCCCTAGGAGCAGCCACAAAGAGAAAATTCAAATGTGAAGCACTCTCTCTTAGAAAAACTTTGCACTTGAGCTCATAGCAAGAAAATCAATCTTCATCCTGCCTACTATGGATAGCTACAGTGGTGAGTGGGTGCTGGCTGAGTGGGGGCTCATCAAGGCAAAGAGCTGAACTCAAGAAGCAGGGCAGAGAGTGGTATAAGGCACTGGGCAGGGCTGAAGAGGCAGCAGCAATGGGAAAGGCTCTGGGAGAGATGTGAAATTCGTAGGCCATTGTAATAGGATGAGAGAAGACCTGAATGAAGGTAGCAATTGGATGGGTTTTCTGCAAGTAGATGGAAGATACAGATGCTGAGCAGGTGTGATGGGCCACATTTATCAACCAATTGAACATGGCAGTTGAGGTGGGGTGTGTGGCATGGTGAGAGAGAGTGAGGAGCTGAAAATGCCTCTGCGATCACGAGCCTGGGTGACTGTAAGGATAGACAAGGGAGTTTAAAAATTTGTCATCTCCAAATAGGAGAATCTAAGCTGCCTCACTCTCTATAGGGAATTCTGCTTGGACTTGGCCATTGCTCTGGATTCCTTCATGAGGGTGGAGAGCACCTTTGCCCAGCACACATTTCCATGTTTTAGGGCTAGTTTAATGGAATAACCAGTGTCACTGAAAAAGATTATTGCCAGTGTTAGATCACCGAAGAACTCTTCCACAATTTTGGCATATGCATAGAAGACCTCCTTGGTGGAGGATTGCCTCGAAAGGGAGTGTTTTGTCTGACCAATTCATGGGTAGTTTTTTTTAAAAATAGACAACAAACAATAATCACAGTGGAGCCTTGTCTAAGCTCCATCTTTCAGTGATTTTGTGAAGCTAAAGATGTGACCTGCTGTGAAACATCATTTGAGAAAGCCTGCCTGTCTCCTTATAATAACTTCATCATTTCCTTTCTGCTAAAATAGACCCCGCTTCATTTTTTGGGATGGTATTGGTATTTGCATACTATGGCTGAGGAGTCCTCATTCTTTTTTTGAAGAGGGAATTCACAGAGTCTGTGAACTGGAAGGGACCTCAACAGCTACTGGGTCTGACCCACTCCCCAAAGGAATCACTCATGACCTGGAGGCAATGAGGCTTCTGGGCAATTCTAGAAGTGTCAGGCCTCTTATCATTCCTTATTCTTGAACCATATATTTCAACATGTATATTTTTGCATTCCTTATGTTTGCCCACCTTTTCATTCAAGTCACTGAGTCAATGAAGGATGGATAAAGGACCTTGGGATCATATCATCTGAGGATTTACTGAAAAAACTGGGGGATGTTTAACCAGGAGAAGATAACTCAGGGTGGGTACCTCTGTTCCCTATATTTGAAGGGTTGTCACTTGGAAGGGGGTTGCAACTTGTTTTCTTTGGCCCTGGAGCAGAAACCAAGAATGGAGAAAATTGCAAAGAGGTAGGTTGAGGCTTCTTGTCAAGAAGAATTTCCTAACCATGAGAGTTATACCATAGTTGGATGGCCTGATTTGTAATGGTTTTTTGTGGGGGATGGTTCTACTAAACTGGGGATCTCCAAGCAGAGGCTGGTCCTTGTCAGGTGTGTGATAACAGGTAGTCCTTTTGGGTGTGGATTGAACCAAAAGGCAGCTAAGGTCCCTTCTGACTCTCCAATTCTATGGTTCTGTATGAAAGTATGTGTTGACTTAATTTAGAACAAGAGATTGTCATCTTTTTTGTGTAATGGCTCCCTCCAGGAGTCTAATGAAGCCTAGGAACCACTTCTCAGAATTACGTTTATAAATGCACAAAATAAAGTACAAAGGGCCACGAGGGAAACTAATTCTATTGAAATGCAATTCTCAAAAGACGTTTTTAAAAAAAGCTTATGAAGCTCAGGTTAAGAACCCCTGATTTAGAAATTCATAGAATTCCTCCCCCTTTTTATCCTCTGCTACAAATATTGGTACAGAAGCTGCAGTAATTTTCCTGATGATCAGCTATCCCATTAAATGATGTTTCCAGTTACCTTCGGGCTTCTGATTGAATTGACTACTATACCAACTCCCTTCTTTGTCTTTCCAAGGAGAACTTGGGGTCCTCCTGCTGAGGTGCAGCTTTTGCTTTCTAGCTTCATTTGTCTTGAGAATGGCTGGAGGGATATGACCTAGCCCCTCTAATAGCAGGTTCACTTGTTGGTCATTGGACAAGGCTCTCACGTTTAGAGAACCCATGGCTATGTAACTGTTTGGAGTAAGTCCCCAAATGGGTGATTCTGAATACTCTCTGCCCCCTTTCCTACTGAGCACCCTCAGTCACTTTCTCTCTCTGTCTCTGTCTCTCTGCCTCTCTCTCTCCTGCACTCCCTCTTTCCCTCCCTCTTTTCTCTCTCTGTCTCCCTCTCCCATTACTATCAAAGCAGAAGGGACCCTAGGAGACAAAGGGCCATTTTGTATTTTTGTTTGTTTTTTTTGTGCATTGCCATGGCCCAAGAATTCATCATTCAATGACTACCCTAATGGGTAACCTCTACCCTCATTGAGGTTGGTCTTTGGAAATTCTATTCTCCCAATTACTAGGACCAGATCATGTGAACTTCCAGATAAATAGAACTTTCCAGAGCTTGAATTCATAGCTCTTAATGCATAGTTAACCCAGGGTACTCCTACACTACACTGAAGCCCTGGAGTAGGATTGAGGAGGCTCAATCAACTAGGCAAACAACAGGCATTCAAGTATCTTCTATGTACCAGGCATTGTCTGAGGTACAGGGATACCAAGAGAAAATAGTCTCTGCCCTCAATGAGCTTCCATTCTGATGAGAGAGACAATACACAAATGTATAATCATATGCAGAGCACACAAAAAGTAGTTATAAGGTAACCTGGGGTGGGTGTGGGGGGAGGGAGACTAGCAGCTAGAGGGACCTGGAAGACCTCTTTATATCGCTGAGACTTGAAGGAATTCAGGGATTCTAAGGGATGGAGATGAAGAAAGAGAGAGAAAGTGGGGAGGAGGGAGAGAGAGAGTGTGTGTGTGTACAGGAACAGGTATGATATTTGTCAGTACAAAGTCATGAAGATGGGAGATAAGGTATGTATTAGCAACAGCAACATGTATGACTGAATTGTAAAGGGAATGAAGTAGAGTGATGTGCAAGAAGTCTAGAAAGGTAGAAAGGGACTAGACTGTGAAAAGCTTTAAATGTCCAGCAGAGGAATTTATATTTAATCCTACAGGTAATAGGGAGATATGAGTTTACTGAGGATTTCAATGACATGGTCAGATGTGTACTTTAGGAAAATCCCTTTGGCATCCATTTGAAGGATATGAAGAGATGTTGTAGAAATAGAAGTGATAAGACGGGTCAAATCTATTAAGATTAAATTTCACAGACAGAAATGTAAATTCCCACACCTGGGTTCAAAAAGTCAGTGTTGTCCCATATTCCCTATGGTTCTAGATTTGGCACATCTATATGAATAATATTCTGACTCATTGATTTTCAAATTATAACCTCTTCATAGATTGGCCGGTCTCTACGTCAACATAACTTGAACAACCCTTCTTTTTTTATAGATTACATTTCTAGCTAAGAGCCCGTAAGCTCTGTGTATTAAATCATGATCCAGAAATCCAAATTCCATTCTCAGGACACATATTTCTAGCCAGATGTTCACTTCCCAAATGTGCCTTCCTTCTTTGAAGCTCCTATGTTTACGTGGCCAGACAGATGAAAACACTACCAGTGCCACCCTGATGTTCACTTTTGCCCCAAACTCTACCATCCTTTTTCAGTTTCCTTTTTGATGACTTTTCCCCCAGCATGCATCAGCAGGATTGGGTAGTGGTCAGTAGATTTGATGTGTCTCAGGTAACCTTAACAGAAGGTCTTCTCATGCTTTAAGAAGACATAAAATATTTCTATTGTGCCTTTCCAGAAGATAAAGAGCTGCCTTGGGATACCTCAGCAAGAAAATTATCAACCTCAACTAGTTTCTCTTCAGTCATTCTTGGGTGGCCATACTCTAGATGACATCAATTGCGTCACCTGAGTCTTTGGAGGTACGAGGAATTGCATCCTCCTAATATCATTCTCCTCCATCTGCAGGAAGAACCTCATAGCTATTATTTGGTTCCAGAAGCTCAGTGGTCCTTCTTTCCCTTGGTCGCATTCTTCTGCTCTCTGACCTCCTGATAGAGGAGGGCAGCTAGATAGTGCAATGGATAGAGCTCTGGGCTTAGAATCAGAAAGACCTGAATTTAAATCAGACACTCATTTGCTGTGTGACCCTAGCCAAGTCAGCTAACCATCTGCCTTGATTCCCTCAGCTATAAAATAAGGATACCAATAGCACCTGCTTCCTAGGGTTGTTAAAAGAATCAAATGAGATGATATTTGTAAAGTGTTTTTGCACAGTGCCTTTTCATCATGATTGGATAGTGGTCAGGAAGTCCTGAGCTCAAATCCAACCTCAGAAGTTTATTAGCTTGGTGTCCTTGGGCAAGTCACTCAACTTCTGTTTGCCTCCATTTCTCAACTATAAAATGGGGATAACAAAAGCATTTACCTCCTAGGGCTATTGCAAAGATCAAATGAGATATCTGTAACAAGCTTAGGACAGTGCCTAGCACATAGTAGGTGCTATATGAATGCTATACTTATTCTTATTAGGAAAGAATTCACCTTTCCCTTTTCACATGCATTTTCTTTTTTGCCTCCCCGCCATTTCCTATTTGTAACCTCTGTACTCTGGCCCCACTCTCGTAAGTACTACATTGTATCTCAGGGTTCCAGGGTACCCCAGATGGGGTTGGTAAGATGTCTCTCTTCTATGCCATTAACTTGAGTTGTGTTCCCATTTTTAGGGGCCATTGACTACAATTTTCATTTTCATTTAACCACTAACATCAGTTAAGCTTTACACAGGACTGTTTACTTTGAAGACAAGGCAAAGAAGAAATGTAGAAAAATTTTTCACAATACCTCTGATGCATACTCTCCCCTATATCACCTTGGTGGGAGAGGGAATACAAGTTCCTTCTCAGTTCGTACAGAACATGACCTCCCCAAGTTCATGTCCAGATCCAAAGAGGCACAATTGCCAGATTAATCCCTCCACTGGTTATTGGGTGTGTTCGTCCTTCATTTTTGAAGAGGACCATGACATCAGAGAAATGATGATACAACTTGCACTTGATTTTGTTTTGAGTGAGGAAGGGCTGTGTAAGGTCACCAGTCTCACTTTGTCCTCCTGTACCATCTACACTGGCAGAGAGAACCAACCTAGACTTTGAGTACTGAGGCTTATTCTCCTAATCTTTTGAAACTCCCAAGGTCAGAGGCTCCGCATCCTTCACTGTACAATGTGAGTGAAGGAGTTACCAACATCTTCCTGTAGTGAAGGAGGCAATGAAAGAGTAGTTGAAGATAAGGTGTCTTTTTGAAAGTCTCCAGTTCATCCAAAATACTTTTCATCAAGATGGGGCTAGCCACTGGAACTAGTCATATAGTAATAGCAGTAGGAGTAGTGAAAGTTATTCCTTTCCCATTGCAATTTTCCCCATCATGGTGTCTTTACATCATGGGTGAGCATAAGAAACTAAATGGAAATTTTGAGGGAGTTTTGTGGTAGCCACAGATGACAAACAGCCTATGACCAGATACTTAACCAAATTTTACAATCAGGGACTGTAAACACCCCATAGAAGAAAAGAAAATTCAAACTTTTTTTCCTGATGCCAAGGGAGGACCAAAAAATTTTATGTGGATTTTATAGATCACAGAGGGCACTGTGCTGTTAACCTCAGCAATGTGGAAGGAATAACTGTAGTAGTAGCAGCAGCAGTAGTAGTAGCTAGCGTTTATATAGAGCTTTAAGATTTACAAAGCACATAGCCAATATCTCATGTTATCCCCATTTTACAGACATGGAAAGTGAAGCAGACAGAGGTTAAGTGACTTGTCTAGATTCACTCAAGTGGTCAGTATCTAAGGCAGGATTTTAACTCAGGTCTTCCTGAGTCCAGGAGCAGCGCTCGATCCGCAGCTGTACCACCTAGCTACCTTTAAAGTCCATGCATACTTCACAATCTCTCCAAGATATTTCTCTTAACCGTTATCATAATTCTTCTGGAAGTACTTTTTTTCCAGTATTTTTTCCTCCAAGTGGAAAGATGTCATCTCTCTCAAAGTCTTATCTTGCCTCTTTGCCCATTCTTTACTTTTCCTCTCATAGGTCCATAATTAATGTGACCAGTCTTCTGGGTAGTTTTTTCTCCACTTTGCATTATTTCATAAAAATTGTTCCTCCCAAAAAAGATCTTTCCAGATTTTTCTAGATTTTTCATACTTGCCTTTCAGTTGAATTGTAGTATTGAAGGATATTATTGTACCACAATTTACTCACCTATTGTTGGACATTTGAGTTCTTCCTTTCTTTCTTTCTCTTCCTTCCTTCCCTTGCAATTACATATAATGCTGTTATGAATATCTTTGAAGAGATAGTTTGTTGTTTATCTGTTTCTGACAAAGCTTCAGTATATATACTTAGCAAGGGAATTATTGGTTCAACAGGTATTATTATTTTTATAATGCTATGTACTGCTGGATTATTTTCCAAAAAGTTTTTACAAGTTTGCAAGTCCACCAACAATGAAGGAGTGTGGAATAGCGGTGGAGTCAGGAGGACCTGGAGTCATATCCCACCACCAACATGTGACCCTGGACAAGTCTTTTAATTTCTCTGTGGCTCAGTTTCCTCTTTTGTATAATGAGAAGGTTAGAGAGATCACTTCTAACCAAGATTCCTAGATTTATCACGGCTAGAATTTGGACTCTGCTTGTCTGACCTTATACCCAGGTGCTGTGTGACTCAGGGATGAGAGAGAGCTCAGGTCTGGCTTGGTTACCTCACTGTTTCTCCTCAGGTTCCGCAGTGGCCCCTGGTCAAACCTTTGCCACTCCCCCAATCCTTTGCTGGCAGGAGTGGGAAGAGAAGGTGCCCAATCCCTCTCACTCCCCCAACCCGGGGCAGTCACCCCATTCCTCTTCCTGCAGCTCTTGTCTTTAATTTTGCAAATCCTCACCCCAGCGCCCCCGCCAGCATGGGGCATCTTTTATGCATGACTGGCCCCGCAGCGCCAGCTAGTTGCTATGCGACAGATGAACCAGCTCCGCAGGGGCCTGACATTAGCAAAAGCAAATTGACCAGAGGGACAGAGATATAACTTGAAGAGCAGCCAGAGTTCTCCCTGCTTTGGCTCCAGAAGGATTCCCTCATTATTGGGGGGGCAGCATCCCCCATGCACCCACCTGGGGCCCAGGGGTAGCAGCACCTGGCCTATGTGCCATCCATCACCCTCTCCAAGCTCTCCTCTTCTTGGCCTCCCCTCCAGCCAAGGGTGGAGGGATGAGACTGAGGGCAGGGGAGGGCCAGAGTCCTCAGGAAGGCCCTGAGAACTGACCAGCACAAGGCTGCTGCAACAAGGACAGGTGGGGGCAGGGACGGAGCCCTGACCTAGGAGTGAAGAAGCCTGGGCCTTGGTCTCAGCTTTGCTACTGATACTCTGAGGGTGTATCATCTTGAGCATGTATTTGAACTAGGTGGGCTTTAAGGTCTTTTTCAGCTCTGGCACTCTGTTCTAAGATCCCTCCCAGCACTGACATTTCCTGTTCTAAGCTCCCTCCCAGCCTTGATATTCCATGTTCTAAGTTTCCTCCTAGACCTGACATTCTCTATTCTAAGGACATTCTCAGCCCTGACATTTTACGCCGTATAGTCAAAGGACTCGGCTTAGTTTTGTATTCTAAAGACCCTTCTAACTCTGATGTTCCATCCCTCACAGATTTAGAACTGGAAAGGAATTTTAGAACTCACTGAATCCAACCCTCACCCCCTTTGTAAAGATGAGGAAATTACAGATGGGGTTAAGTGACTTGCCCAGGGTCTAGTAACTGCCTGAGGCAGGATTTGAACTCAGATTTTCTTGCCTCCAAGTTCAGTGCTCTACACACTTCATCACCCAGCTCTTTTGAGGGCTGAGTCCTCCACTATCTCAATCTCTACTTGCCCTTGCCTCAGAACCCTCCACACTGAACCTTTAGAATTCATGGTCCTCATCCCTTCCTTAGGAAAGGAGGGAGCATGTTCCAGGCATAGATGAGGGTCAGTACAGAGACAAAAAGATGGGAAATGGTGCACTATGTGTATAGAACAGCAAGAAGGCCAATGTGGCTGGATCAAAGAATACATAAAAGGGAGTCATGAATAAGAAATCTAGAAGAGAATGTAGAAAGGGCAGCTAGGTGGTGCAATGGCTAGAGCATCAGGTCTGGAATCAGAACCTAAGTTCAAATCCAACTAGCTGTGTGACCCTGGACAAGTCACTTAACTCTGGAAGAGTTAAAAAGAAAGAAAGAAAAGAAAAAGAAGTGTGTGGGAACCAGGTTGTAAAAGAGTCTAAATTCTCAACTAAGGAGCAAGCTTGTACTTGATCCTAAAGGAGCTAATGGAGTCTACTGGACAGACATTTGCTTTAGGAATATCCCTTGGGCAGCCCTGTGAATGATAGTCTGCAGTACAGAGAAACAGAGAGGCCAAGTAGAGAAGAACACAGACTGTAGAATGGAAGAGATGAGAGGGACCTTAGCGACTTATCTACTAAAAGCCCTTCCTTTCAGACACAGTGATTGATTAGTCAAGTCAAACTAAATCCATTCAGAAACGTGTGTTAAGTGCTGGGCACTGAAAACGAAAATGGAAGAAACATGCATACTACTGGACGTAGATGTGAAATAACATGAGGTAGAGAATACACTAACCAGGAAAGATTCCCAGAAGGAAGCAAAGGCATCTAAGTGGTAGAGGTGACATTTTAGGTATAGGCATAAGCAAAGGTACAGAGGCAGGATTTGGGGTTGTGAACTCAGGATGTCTAGTAGACCAGTTGGGCTGGAAGAGAGAGGAATGTTCAAGGAAGTTAGAAATCCAGGTGGGGAATAGGCCGCAGAGGTCATTAAATCCAGCTGAAAAAAAAAAGATGGTTTAGGTTTTTTTTCCCACAAAGGTAATAGGGAACCAATGAAGATTTTTGAGCAAGACAGTGACAAAATCAGAATATTTCTTTTAGGAAGGTTATTTTTGACAGTTATGTAGAGGATGGGTTGTAGGGAAGACTGAAAGTGGAGAGACAAATTCTGAGACTATTGCAATAATCCAGGTGATAGATGGTGAAGGTATGAATTAGGCTGCTGGTTGTATGGGTAGAGAGAAGAGGCAGATGCAAGAGATATGAGAGATGTGTCGTTGACAAACTTTGGCATTTGGTTGGAATTGAAAGGAGAGAAAGACAGAGAAGAGAAAAGACAAAGAGGAGAGAGAAAGATGAGAGACACAAAGAGAGAAAGACAGAGACAGACAAAGAGACAGAGAGCGATAGAAACAGACAGAGACAGAAAGAGATAGAAACAGAAAGACAGAGAGAAATAGAGAGAAAGAGACAGAGAAAGACAAAGAGAGAGAGAAACAGTGAGAGAAAAACAGAGAGACAGCGAGAGACAAGACAGAGAGGGGTAGAGACAGAGACAGAGAGAAAGAGACAGAGAAAGACAGAGAGAGAAACAGAGGGAGAGAGAAACAGAGAAAGATAGAGAGCAAAAGACAAGACAGAGAGGGATAGAGACAGAGAGAAGGAGAGAGAGAGAGAGAGAGAGAGAGAGAGAGAGAGAGAGAGAGAGAGAGAGAGGTTCATATATATGTCAAAAATATTTCCCTTTACAACACACCTGAAAAGTGAAAGCCACAAGAATGGGCAAAGTCCCCGTCTCTTAGCCCTCTTCCCATGAGGGCAGCTGTTATTGTGGCTGACTTTTTCCTGACATTTAGCTCCAAATCTGCAGCCATTGAATTTCTCTCCCCGCAGCCTACCCCCACTGCTCCTGGTTCTGCCGGCTGGGGCCAACCTGACCAAAGTTAATCCCTCTGTCATTGAACAGATCATCAAGGCCTTAAACATGGCTGCCCCTTCCCTCTTCAATATTCTCCCCTGCAGGCTAAGTCTGCCTGGTTCCTCCAATCATTCTCTCTATGGCATGAACTTAAGAACCCTCGCCATTGCCATTGTTCTTCTGCAGGTGTTAGCCAATGACCTTCTTAAAATGTGGCATCAGAATTCAACCCTCTCCTCTAGAGTTGGTCTGAGCAGAGCTGGGGATAACAAGAACTTGATCCTCCCTCCTGGAAGCTCTGTCTTCTCTCTGGACTTTGTACTAATCCAGGTCACCTGAGCAGTCCTTCATCCTTCTGACTCAGTTCGAGCTTGCAGCCTCCTGAAACTTCCAGATAGTTTTCTAACTTCTTTCTAACCATGCCTCCCCTCATGTATATATTTTCAATAATGTGTGTAAAGTGCTTTGCAATCTTTAGAAATTAGCAATTATTTGTGCAGTTGATTTTTTGAACCCAAATGTAAAACTTCACATTTAACTCTATTAAATTCCATCTTTATCTTGTCATCCAGTGTGTGAGATTTCCCCTGGGCTTAATGCATCATTTGCCAATTGGCTAAGCATGCCCTCTATATCTAAATCACTGATAAATTGTTAATCAAGACTGACTCCCCTTCTCCCCTCACCATATAAGCACCACTTCCTGGGGCCCTCCACTGAAGGCTTCCTTCCAAGTGGACATTGAATCATTAATGATTATTCTTTGGGTCAATGCATCCAATCAGTCCCAAATCTCCCTAATTATACTATTGTCTGGTGCCTGCTTTTTCCACAAGAATAGCTTGATACTCCTTAAGAAATGCCTGACTATGCATTTAATAGGAATGTACATGTAGGAGGCAGTGAGGAGGGAGGTGGGGATAAAAAGGAGGGAGTGGAAAAAAAAATCTAAGACATATGGAAGTGATTGTCGAACACTGAAAACAAATGAAACAATTCAATTAAAAAAAAAGACCTGAATTCAAAATCAACCGTGGACAGCTAATACTTGTGTAACCCTGGGCAAGTCACTTAAACTCTATTAATCTCTATCTATTCATATGTAAAAATTGGGGTGGATAATAGTAGTATCTACCTCCCAGGATGGTTATGAAGATGAATTTAGAAAATATTTGAAAACCACTTTGCTAACAATAGACTACTACATAAATAGTGAAGATGACAATTTCTATAAACATCTAGATTCCTTCTAGAAATACAAGAATTTGATGGAAGCACCTCACAGGTAGGAGCTGTTTATTTATCAAATTTGTATTTTCAATGCCTAGCACGGCCTTTAAAGTATAAGAAGTTCTAAATAAATATTTGTTGATTTCCAGAAAAAAAAGAAATGCTTGACTAACTTAAATAACACCATCTCAGGAAAAGAAATTAAACAAGCTATCAGTGAACTCCCCAGGAAAAAATTCCCAGGGTCAGATGGATTTACAAGGAAATTCTATCAAGCATTTAAAGAATAATTAATTCCAATGCTATATGGACTATTTGGGAAAATTGATGAAGAAGGAGTCCTACCAAATTCCTTTTATGATACTAATATGGTACTGATATCTAAACCAGGAAGAGCCAAAACAGAGAAGGAAAATGATAGACCAATGTCCCCAATGAATATACTTGTAAATTTTAAATAAAATATCAGTGAAAAGATTATAGCAACTTATGACAAGAATAAATACTTTGATCAGGTAGAATTTATACCATGAATGCTGGAAAACTATCATGTCAACAACAAAACTAACAGAAATCATATGATTATCTTAATAGATGCAGAAAAGCTTTTGACAAAATACAACACTCATTCCCACTGAAAACACTTGACAGCATAGGAATAAATGGAGCCTTCCTTTAAATGATAAATAGCATCTACCTAAAACCATCAGCAAGAATTATATGTAATGGGATAAGTTAGTTGCATTTCCAACAAGATTGGGGGTGAAACAAGGATGTCCATTTTCACCACTGTTATTCAACATGGTACTAGAAATGTTAGCTTTAGCAGTAAGAGAAGAAAAAGAAATTGATAGAATTAGAATAGGCAAAGAAAAACTAAGTTATTACTCTTTGCAGATAATATAATGATATGCTTAGAGAATCCTAGAGTATCAAATAAAAAACTACTTGAAATAATAAATAACTTTAGCAAAGTTGTAGGATATAAGATAAACCCACATGAATCATCTACATTTCCATATATTACTAACAAAACCCAACACTAAGCGATAGAAACAGAAATTCCATTTAAAGTTACAGTAGACATTATAAAATATTTGGGAGTCTACATGCTAAAACAAACACAATTACAAAATACTTTTCACACAAATGAAGTCAGCTCTAAATATTTGGAAAACCATCAGTTGTTCATGCGTAGGCTGAGCTAATACAATAAAATGACAATTCTACCTAAATTAATTTACTTATTCATTGCCATACCAATCAAACTACCAAAAATATTGTATAGAGCTAGAAAAAATTATGTCAAAATTCATCTGGAAGAGTAAGAGGTCCAGAATATCAAGGAAATTAATGAAAAGAAATTTTAGGGAAGGTGGCCTAGCCACACCAAATCTTATATTGTATATAAGCAGTTATTATTAAAACCACTTGGTACTAGCTAAGAAATAGAAGGGTAGAGCCGTAGAATAGTTCAGGTATACAAGACAATATCAGTGATTATAGCAATCTACTATTTGATAAACCTGAAGATTCCCATCATCTGGGATAAGAATTCACTGACAAAAACTGCTGAAAAACTGGAAAATGATATGGCAGAAAATGGGTGTAGACCAACATCTGACATTGTATACCAAAATAAAATCCAAATGGGCATATGATCTAGGTTGATACAATAAACAAATTAGGGGAGCAAGGAATAGTTTATCTGTCATATTTATGGAGAATGGAGGAATTTATGACCAAACAAGAGATAGAGAATATTATAAAATGCAAAATGGATAATTTTGATTGCATTAAATTGAGAAGTGAATGTTGAAAACTGAAAATAAATTAAATATTTAAATTTTAAAAACAATTCAGAGAAAAAGACCTGACTAAAATCTTGGGGAACTATTTCTAACCACTTCCTTTCTCAATGATCACAATCATTCCTTTAAATAAATACACATCCAAGAATTTGGTCAGGAATTGAACCAGACTCTCTAATGTACAGGTGAAAAACTCTTCTTTTCTTCTCCATTCCCTTTTCCAATCCTGCACTGCCTTTCCTAATCCACTGACCATTCAAAGAGCTCTGGCAGCTCAATCAGTCCATTGGCTAGTTCTTTCAATACCCCAACTTGTCATTTATCTAGGCTGGGGGATTCAACCTCATCAAAGATGGCTAAGTGTGCCTGTACCCTCTCCTGACTAAGGTTGGCGATCATCTACCCATTGGACATATTGATTGGGGCTGTTCTAGTCTAAAACTCATTAAGACAAATAGAGGAATTCTAAGCTTCCCTGCTTTCTGTGTAACTGGCACATCTTAGCCCAACTTCCTCACATTTCTGTTCCAAGAGTGGCCTCTGGTTGTGGGTCTGTTCCCCTGGCTCCTCAGCTTTCTTCTTACTATCCATGTGGTCTGCAGTATAATCTGATGGCAATATGTTGGTTTCTGCCTTCTCTCTCTACTGCTGTGAATCTGAGAGAGATGATGGGGGAATGGCAAGTAAGCTCCTTGAGGGCAGAGAGTCTCTTGTTTTATCATTGTATCCTTATCACCTAGCAATGTGCATGAAGAAATTACTGTACTAAGCGTTGTGTATTCAAGAAAATAAAAAAGGTGGTCCTTACCATGGACAAGAAAGGGATACACCTCTCCACACAATCTCTTCCACTGAAAAAAGACATACAAAATCTCTGTTACCCTCATATACAATCAAGCACAACAAATTCTATAATTGGTTGTGTTATTTAAAAAAAAAAGTCTCATTCATTCTATTCTGGAAACCCATCATCTCTCTGTCAGGAGGTGGGGAGCCTGAGGCGTCATGAATCTCTGGATTCATAATTAGTCATTGTGTAGATTAGAGTTCCCAAGACACTCAAAACTGATTATCTCTACAGTGTTACTGTATACATTGTTCTCCTGGTAATGTGTCATATTTTGGACATGGTAAGCTTGAGATACCATTGAGATGCTTCTGAAACATCCAGTAGGAGATACCCATTAAGTACCTGGTGATTTGAGACTGGAGTTCAGAAAAGAGATGGGAGTAGATAAATGAATCTTGAAATCATTTGCAATCAGTAAACTTTTGTTAAGTTCCTTCTATGTGTCTGAAACTTTGCTAAGTGCTGCATTTGAATGGAGATGATAATCAGACCCATGGGAGTAGAAGAGGAGAGAGAGAGAGAGAGAGAGAGAGAGAGAGAGAGAGAGAGAGAGAGGAGAGAGAAAGGAGGAGAGAGGGGGAAAGGGGGAGGAAGAGAGAGGGAAAAAGAAAGGAGAGAGGGAAAGATCAAGAGAAGGAAAGAGAAAGAAAGAGAGGGAGAGACAGAGATACAGAGAGAGACAGAGACAGACAGACAGTGTGACTAAGGTATGGTCAAACAGTTAGGAGGAGAAGCAAAAGAGAGTGGTGTTAGGAAGCTCCAGAAAGAAGAGAATATTCCACAGCAGAAGGTAACCAGTGATGTCAAATGTTACACAGAGGTTAACAGCAACAATAATAGTAACTCATATTTGTATCACACTTCAAAGCTTGTCTGTAAACACAGTTCCTCATTTGACAAAGAAGGATGAATCCTGAGGAGTAGTTGTTGGACTCGGTCATTTAGAGATCACGGGTAACCTTGGAGACAAAATCTTCAGTTGAGCAGGAAGGTCAGAAGCCGGAATGCAACAGGTTGAAAAACTAATGGGGTACTTGTGGCCAGGGTTAATGAGAGGTGTCAGATGAAGTAAAGATTCAATAAAGCCAAGAGAAACAGCCAATGAGCTTCTTCATCCAGTTCAGGACTGAAGAAAATGACATCTACAAGCCTGAAGGCATCTTGGCTGGAGAGGAATGGGGTGGGGTGGGAGGAAGATTCTTCAGGAAGGCCAGAAGGCAATAAGATCTCTGACAAATGAAGTCAAAGCCACTAGGATCTCAGCTCTCAGCACATCACAGATGCCAAAGGGGTAAAAGTTGACTCCCGATAGCTCAAGGAGACAGAAACAGTGTGGAAGTGCTGGCCTGGACAGCTGCACCCTCTGACACCTAGTCTTGGCTTCTGGGCATTAAGGAGTCAGGCTAGGGCCACTGGGGGAAAGGATCTTCAAGTCTCTGGCATCCACTGCGATAACTAACCCTCCCAGCTTTGTGCCATCTGCAAACAATTCATCTCCCTGCCAACCCTGCCCCCAGACCACCATGTGACTGGGCACACAAGAAATACTCTATTAGAATTTATTGACTGAAGGTCTATCACAGGGTCACCTCTGTTTAGAGAACAGCACTCGGTCATTTCATAAGCATTTATTGCTTCAATCTGTGAGGAAGTCTATGCTCAGCTCTGGCAGACACAGTTTCGATAAGACACACTAAGTGGATTTTAAGAAAGCAGACTGATCCTTTGGCTGAGAGTCAAGAGACGTGATTGCAGGCCTGTTTCTGCCACTAATTTGCTCTGTGACTCTACACAAATAATTTTCCCACTTTTTGGTTTTCCTCAACTGTAAAATAAGAGGTTTGAAGCAAATGAGAGTTTGTCTTTATATAAGGTTTGCCTTACATGTTATTTCATTTGGTCCTTACAGCAACCCTGAGAGGCAGGTGCTAGTATTATTGATTCCCATTTTAAAGATGAGGAAACTGAGACATAGAGGAATTCCCTGCCCAGAGGTCTCACAGCTAGTAAGTGTTTGAGGCCAGATTTGTACTGACTCCAAGTCCCGTGATCTGTTCACTTTGCCATCTAACTGCCTTGATGATCTCGAAGCTCTGTCCCAGGCCTCTTTCCTTCTGATAGTCCCTGTTCTGAGGCATAACAATCTGCCCCAACCCCCAGCTCTGACCTTCCCTCTCCTAAGGCCTCTTCCAACCCCAGACATGCTCTGTTTTGAGCTCCCTCCGGCCTCTGATATTTCGTTCTAACGCCCCTCCCAGCTCTTACATTCTCTGTTCTAAATTCCCTAAATTACCTTTGATATTCCATGTTCTAAGATCCCTTCTACCTTTGATATAATATCTCTCCTAGCTCTGACGCTCACTGTTTTAAGATCCTTTTTATCTTTGATGTTCCATGTTCTAAGGTTCTCTTACAGCTCCTAAAAAGCCCACTAAGTTTGGGCTTTTCTCCTTCCTTAATTTCTCCTTCCCTTCCCATTCCCCAGACTGTAAAAAGGGCCAGAGTCTTGTGGTCATGTTGTTCTGTTTCTTCATTCATCCTCATTAATGGTGGATCTTGGTGAATGGTGGGTGAATCCTCCCAATCTGTATCATGAGCTTCTTGTATGGTTCTCCTTCTCCTTTGGAATGAGTGGAATTGTAGTTCTGGCTGTTCTGTTATCTCACTCAGAAGATGAAAAATTCCTCCTGGGGTCCCTGGGAATCATTTCAAGGCCTGTCTGTCTTCCTGGGTAGATTCTATCCAGAGATAATGTTCCCCCAAGACATCCCATTTCTGTGTCAAGGTTGTAAGATCTCCGCTCCTGTATCCACCTATTGGTGGCTTCTGTAAGCTCTTGGGGAGGAAGCAATGACCTCTTTTTCAGACTCAGGGGAATGTGACAGACAAGGTCATGAGACCAAAGAAGCAAATATATGGTTGTCAGAATAAACATGGGTTTTTGAGTGAACTGCCTTTCAATTTCCAGGATGATGCTGAAAAATGGTTTTTTGTTTGATTTCTGGTTCCAGACCTGATGACCCCAGAAGTATGAGGAATTCCTTGTGTGGAAACTGCCTTCACTGGTGCAGATCTGCACTGTTTTTTGGCTTTATAGGTCTTAGAGAGATTCCTGGAACACTGAGATCAGTAACTTGTGCAGAAACTCATAGCCAGGCAGCTTGGTGGGTGGTTCAATGGATTAAGGGTTAGCCTTGATGTAAGAAAAACCTAAATTCAAATTTTCCCTCAAACATTAACTTGATGTATGGCCCTGATAAAACCTTTGTGTCTCAGTTTCCTGATGTGATAGTAATAGCAGCCATCTCCCAGGGCTGTTGTGCAGGTCAGTGAGGTAACATCACACAGTCTTATGTGATGGACAATCACCTCCCCACTCTGTGTGGTTCTGGTCCACATCCTCTCATATGCTCATCACCAGAGGAACCTCCAATGCACGGCTGGGGGCGGGGAGGGGTAGGTCTTCTTCAGTTTCTCCTGACATCTTGAGGATACTGGTGGAACACATGACCAGAAGACCTGGGCCATCCACCTCCAGGTAACCAGCCCATCTGCTTTCCCTGATAACCTTCTTTCTGGCACATCTTTGGACTTCTTTAGCTGTCATATTCTCCAAGAGGTGCCCCTCATGCCCTTTCCAAGACTTGCTGTGGTTGTTTAGCCATTGTTTTCTGCTGTGTCTGACTCTTCACAATCCCATTTGGGGTTTTTTTGGCAGAGATGCTGAAGTGGTTTGCCATTTCCTTCTTCAGTTCATTTTACATAGGAGGAAACTGAGGCAGACAGTTATTAAGTGACTTGCCCAGGTCACACAACTAGTTAGTGTCTGAGACTGGATTTGAACTCAGGTCTTCCTGACTCCAGGTCCAATGCTCTATCTATTGTGTCATCTAGGTGCCAAAGAGATATGTGCTTAATTCTTTGCAAGATACATTATTCCATGTAATGTAGTCATACAATGTGGATAGGATATTATAGTCATACAATGATACTGATGGAATATTTCTGGGAAAAGTTTGGGGTCATTAAGAGAACTTTGCCATTTCTAAAGGCCATCCAGTCTGAATTCCTTGTGTTCACTTATGGTCCCAACTTGGTCATTTGTATTGTCTGCGCAATATACATATAAGAAAAGCTCTGCAGGTTGTCCAATAACTGTATGGCATGAAGTGAGAAATAGACCTTTGTGATCCACTTGGTTTTTCCTGTGTGGATGGTTAAGATGAAATCTTTTGATTAGTTATGGATCTCATTCAGGAAGTTTAGCAATGCTCCAGGGCTTGAGGGCACTAGCACAATGTCTTTCACAAACATGAATCCCTGAAGAACCTCGCAATCCATAGGGAATCCTTCAATTTGGATTCTGTGCTAGATTACCTCCATGACAGCTCACCCTTTTGGTGAGCTCATATCTTCCTGTTCTATGCGTTGCCTAAAGGTTATGATTATGAATGAGATTATCCCTTCTGAAGTGACTTTCCAAACTTCCACTCTGTTTGACTGGCTGGGTCGCCAGATTATCAACATATCTAGATTTTTTTCAAGCTCATAGAATACCTCAGCCTCTCCATTCTCTGCACAGATGTGGGTATAGACAATGTCATGGGAACTTTTTGCTCCTACTCACCTTTAGCATCAAAGACCAGATGACCAGGTGACCCATGAAATAATGTTTCTTGTTCTCTTTAGACTCACAATGAAACCATCTGCTTTTTTGTCCTCAAAGGAGAACCTGTGCACTATCCTTCCATTAGGATGAATTTCTTTATGCCTCTTGATTTCCTTTATGGCAAGATGGTAAATACCAGCATGCCTCACTTCGTTCAATTATTGTAGCATAATGTCATTGGTCATTTAGACAAAGAACTCCTGTTTTGGGTATCAATAGCCAAGGTAACATCTATCCACTCTGTCCACATCACTACTTGGTAAGAATAGAATCCCAGGACCAAGGGCATTTTGTATTTGTTCTTTGGCCCATGGATTACCAAAGAATTTATATTTATTCTTGGAAAGGACAGGATGATACCTATTACTGAGACTATACCCTAAGCTTTTCTTCCAGTGTAGACCCTCTGGAGCTTGTGATATGATGCCGCATAGCCTCAAGAAACCATGATCATCTCATGGCAAGACAAGGTAATGGAGGAAAACTGCTTGTTTCTCTGGGCATGGAAAGACATACCTGTCTGCATTCCTGGCTTGTGCATGTTTGGATGAATATGGACATTCATGCACCACATTTCCCAATAATGTCTCCCCTTTTTAAGCTCTTTAAGGTTGACAAAACTCCTTCATCCCCAAAAACCCAGAGGGAGGGAGAGGGAGAGGGAGGATTCTTGTCCCAATTTTATAAAAAAAGTGAAGGGATCTGCACCAGTTCATACAGCTCATGAGCACTGGAGGTGAGATTTGATTCCAACTCTCCTGACCCTGGGCCCAGCACTCTCTCAACCACAAACACTGCCTCACAAATCTCAGAGTTTGATGGGATCCTAGGGGGGAGTCTTTTTAAAATCAAACCTGAGGACAAACTGTCTCTTACAGTAGCTTTGAAAAGTGGTCTTGTGGTATCCCTTGAGGTCATGCAGTGCCAGGGTGATCACTACTTCCTAAGGCAGCTCCTTGTGTTTTTAGACATGTTTTACTATAAGGAAGCTTTCCCTCATGACCTGTGCATGGGTATGAATGGGAATATGCAGCTGCCTTCTCTAATCTGGTCATGTGTGTCTCTACTTACCTGTGAGTCATAGCTATGGGCATGTCCTTATGTGTGTATATATGCACACACATGTATATATACACATATGTATATATACACATGTATATATGCATACGTACACACCCATATATACACATAAGTATATGCATACACACAAACATATATAGCCATATATCGTGTACGCGTGTGCATACAAATACACATGTGTGTACATATATGTACGCGTGTATACATACATATAGACACACACCAATATACAGAGAGAGTATCACCTGGATGGGCATCATATTTGTGAATTCTTGTGTGTCTGTGTATGCTGGGTGGCATTAGGGAAAGAAGGCTCCGTTTTGAGAAGCGTCTGGATGGCACAGTGAATATAGTGCTAAACTTGACTTCAAGTCAGGAAAGGCTGAGTTTAAGCCCCATCTCGGGTACTTACCGACTGTATATCCCTGGACAATTCACTGAACCTTTCTCAACCTCATTTTCTCCATCTGTCAAATGGTGGTAACAGTAGCACCCACTTCCCTTCCCAGCAGGGTTGTTGGGAGGAATAAATGAGAAAACCTACGTATAACATCTTGAAAATCTTAAATGTTCACTATTATTAGTATTATTGTCAGTCTAGAAGACTTGAAAGAGAACAGCAGGGACTCTCTCTGGACCACAGTTAAGATTCTAACCTGCTCCCCTCTGGATGGTACTGAAGTGCTGACACCGTAATCTCTGTCACCTGAAACTTGCATGGAATCAACCATCTGCTCTAGCAGGAAGGGTTCTGGCCGCTCTCAGCTGCAGGAGTGGACTGGGAAATTCCTTAATTATCCAGGACCCTCAGATTGCTGAGACAGCATTAGTGAAACTGTCGTATCCTGCCTGAGGCAGGGCCACCACATGCCAGTGATTAGGCATATCACATCCCTCCTTGGCCTGAGGACTCTGGTTCTGAGTAGAGATTAAAATGAGGGCAGAACTCAAAGCCTGTTGGTACCACGGTATCTGTGGTACTGATCCCAAAGCTGAGATGAGTAGGAACAAATCTACTAGCATTTATTAAGCGCTTACTATGTGGCAACACTGTGCTAGGCACTGGAAATCCTCCTGGCTGGGCAGGATTCGTACCAGGGAAGACTCAGTCTTGTCAAGGAGGAGCCCAACTATATAGGGAGTTCCAGGGATCTGCCCATCTATCTGATGCAACTTGCTTCAACCCAATTCAATTCAATGAGCATTGACTAAATACTTACTATGTGTGATATGACAGACAAAGTGGTATGGGGGATAGAGGTCAGGCTTCGGTGTCAGAAAAACCTAGGCTCGAGCCTTGTTTCTGATAAATATTATGTGATCAAAGGCAAATCATGTCATCTCTTAGTTCCCCAGCCAACTCTCTAAGACAATTAGTTCCGTTTGCTGAAGTGCATTCATGGATTAGCACTTTTGATACCAGGAATTCCTCCCTCACTGATGACATCATAGGTCTATACCAGCCCCCTCCAAAATATGATGGATGCGCTCTCCTCAGTGCTAGAGTTACAAATTTACAAAGATGAAAAATAATGCGACCCATGCCCTCAAAGAACTTAAAAACTACTCGGGAATATGTGATATATTCTTTTTGGCCTCTGAGGACTGGAATAATGGGTTTTGAAATCATAAAAAAGGCAGATTTGGGCTTGACAACAGGAAGAACTTCCCAGTAATTAGTTGTCCCAAAGTGGAATGGGCTACCTTGTAAAGCCAAGAGTTCTACCTCTTTGGAGATCTTCAAGTGAATGCTATATGTGATCACTTGCCTGGCATGTTATAGTCCCTGAAGTCCTTTCTAACTCTCAGATTCTATGATTTGGTGGGTTTTGCACAATTTGGCATAAAACGACATGATAGGAATGAAAGGGGACATCCAGACAAGTACTGGAAAAAGAAAAATGAGGAGACTCTTGTCTGGGAGACTTCAGGGGAGAGCAGTTAAGACTTCATGGAGAAAAAAGCATCTAAATTTGACCTTGACAGATGAGACAGGAGTAAACTCCTCCATCTTCTTGGAAACTGCACACACACACACACACACACACACACACACACACACACACACCACAACTCAGTAGAAGCTAGGAAAAAATTTGAACCATGGAAGCTAGTGCAAATCCTAGTAAAAGGAACTACACCTGGATAGATACCAGGAAACAGAATAAAACCCCAAACATAATAAAGAATAGTGTGGATTAAGAGAAACCAAGAGGTAATTGCAGATGAAAAGAATAACTTTACAAGAAGTACAAGGAGAACCACAAATAAAATAATTGTATGGCCATAAGAACTGCAAGATTGACAGGAAGGAAGAAGATTGGAGATTGAAAATATTAAATAAAAGTTGATATAAGAGTGTGGAAGAAAAAAAATGAAAAGTGAACAAATAGCTTAAAACAGAAGGATGAAATCTTCACTCAAGTATAAAATATTTCTTGAAAAAAAAATAGAATGGAGCAATCTGAACTCAGTGACTCCATGAGACAAACAGGAAATATTAGAACAAAATTAAAAGACTGAAAAAACAGAAGAACATAAAAAATAAATAATAGCAAAATCAACTGACTTGGTAAACAGGTCAGAGAGTTAATTTACGAAACAACAAACTCCCTGAAAAAACATTGCCAAAGAAAAAACTGGATAACTTATTTCAAGAAACCACAAAAGAAAACTGTTCAGAGCTATTCGAATTATAGGGAAAATTGAAAAGGGGAGGGGAATGCATCCAACATCTTTCAAAAGAAACACCAAACTGAAAACTGCCAGGAACATTATAGCCAAAATCTAAGACTTCTAAGTCAAAAGGAAAAAATATTCTGCGAGCAGTCAAAAATAAAGAGTTCAAGTACCAAACAGCCATGGTTAAGATCACATGAGACTATTGTACAATCATTTTAAAGGTGGAAAAAAGCACCTTATTATACAATATCCTAAAAGGCAAAAGGATAAAGGCTTAAACCAAGAATAACTTTGCAAAACTGGGTATAGTGCTATAACAAAAATGGATCTTCGATAAAACAGAGAACTGCCAAGCATTCATGACAAAAATAAAAACAAAAAAACAACCCAGAACTGAAGAGGAACTTTGAAATATAAATGCAGGAGACCAGAAAGACTGCACTTCCAACCTTGGTGAGATAGGGAGGCCTCATCTCAAAACCAAAACAAAACATACAAACACAGAATCTCACTGTCTAAGTCTTCCAGAAAGAAGAATTTAAATAGCACAGGGAATGGGTGTGATTTTGTTCCATTTTCTTAATTATAAGAAAAGAAGAAGGGCAATAGGAAAATAGTATACAAGGGAAGAGGTGAGGAAGAATGAGAAAGAACTTGTTTCTTTGTATGATTGGGTTGCATGATAAAATGAGCGTGCAAACATAGTGAAAGGGGTGGAAGAAGCAGGCATTTTCTGAACTTTTTTCATATCTGGAACAGACAAAGGAAGGTTGAACATATACATGCAGTATCTGTTAGTGTTTTACAAAATAAAATAACCCTTTATATTAGGACAAAAAATTAAGAGGTATAGGAATAAGTAGAACATTCCTTAATTTGGTAAATATTATCCATCTAAAACCAAGAGCTAATATTATATATAATGCAGAAATGCTAGAGTCCTTTCTAATGAGATCAGGAGTAAATCTAGGATGTTTACTGTCACCACTACTATTTTATATGTTTCTAGAAATGTTAGCAATAGCAATAAAACAAGATAAAGAAATTGAGAGAATAAGCATAGGCAAGAGGAAATACAATGATTACTTTTTCCAATTGATATGATAGTTTAATTAGAGAACCCTAAAGATTTAAATAAAATAATTGAAACAGTAACTTCAATACAAATAGCAAAATATCAAATATAAATAAAATCATCAGCTTTTCTGTATATTACCAACAAAAGCCAGCAAGAAGAGAGAAAATTATTTTAAAATCACCATATAATATATAAAATATTTTAGTGTATCTACCAAAATATACATAAGAAATATGTGTATACAACTACAAAGCACTCTTTTCAGAAATAAAGACAGTCAATAATTGGAAATACATTCATTGTTCATGACTGGGACATGTCAATATGAAGAAAATAGCAATGCTATGTAAATTACTGATGAAACTACCAAAGACTTAGAACTAAAATTTAAAAAAAAAACTTCATCTAGAGAAACAAAAGGTCAATAATATTAATGGTTACATCTGAATAGCAATTTTTTAAAAATGGATAAAGAAACCCAGCAGTACTAAAAACTTGAAGCAAGCTAGTAATCATCAAAACTATATTATTTTGGTTAAAAATTAGAAACGCTGATCAGTGAAACAGTTTAGGTTTATAAGAACTAGAAACAAGTCAGACACTGTATCCAAGAATTCTTTAAAAGCAACAATCTCAAATACTGTAAGGGTTCACTACACAATGAAATGGACGGGAAAACTAATTCATATTATCTCATACACCAAGATAAACTCTTAATGGAGACAAGCCATATATAAAAGGTTATAATATAAACTTAAGGAACAGAAAAAGAAAAAAAACCTTTCACAACATTTAATAGGGAAAGAGTTCTTGAACAAATAAGAGATAGAGAGCATCAAAAATCAAAAAATATTAAATAAAATATTTTGATTATGTAAACTGAAAATTTTGCATAAACAAAATCAATGTAATGAGAATTACAAGGAAAACAACTGACTGAGGAAAATCTTTTCAGCGACTTTCTCTGACAAAGGTCTGATAACCAAGATACAGAGGAAAGTAATACAAATATATAATAAGAATGATTTTTCAACAGAAAAATCATGAAGAGGGATATGAACAGGCAGGTTTCAAAGAAAAAAAGATAAGCTATCAGCAACCATATAAAAATTTGGAAATCACTAATAATATAAGAAATATGAATCAAAGCAACTGTGAAGCTTCATCTCATGTTTAACAGATTGGTGAAGATGAAGGAAAAATGGAAAAGATGTAACTGTTGGAAAGGCTGCAGAAGGACTGGCACACTAAGGCACTTTGGTGGAGCCATGAATCCACTTCCATCCAACCATTTGCAACTACCCAAGAACCACTAGACTGCATCCTCTGTGATCCAGATATGCCATTACAAAGAGATCAGAGCAAGGGGGAAGGGCCCTGTGGACACAGACATATTGATTGCAGTTTTTTATTGTTCTAGAACTAAAAACAAAGTGAGTGCCCATTCTCTACAGAACAAAGTGTGGTATATGAATGCAATGGAGTGCTACTGTGTTATATGCAACAATGAAAGGGATGGATCCAGGCCTTCCAAAGCATTCACTCATCTCCCGCATTCATGAAGCTAGTAAAATGGCAGAGCTGGTACTGGACTCCAGCTTTCTGATTCATGTTCTTTCCTGAAACCAAGTTGTCTTAAATGTGCAATGCAAGTTTCGTTATTATTATTTTAGATAAAAAGATAACTAACACGACTGGGTCATCTTATTCATAATATGAGGGTGTTGAACCAAATGGCCTCTGAAGTCTTTTTCAGCTCTGGATCTATGGTCCTGGAATCCTATGACCTCAGCTAAGAGTCAAATGAGAGATCCAGATGGGAAGGATTGCAACTGATCAGACAAAAGAGCAATCCCTATAAACCACAGTAGTTTAGGAAGGCTTCCTGGAGGCAGTGATCCTGGAACTGGGCCTTTTAACAATTTGAACTATCCCAAGACAGAATATGTTGCCTTGAAATAGTGAGCTTGCCATAGCTGTAGCTCTGTTATAGATCAATAGGCTTCCTATTTAGACTATACTAAGTGACCTCTGAGGGACAGAGTGGACCTCAGAATCCGGAAGAGGTGAATTTGAATCCTGGCTCAGCCTCTAGCTGTGTGACCCTGGACAAGTCATTTAATGCCTTTCTGTGCCTCAGTATCCTTATCTGTAACATGAAGGGGTTCAATGGTCCCTAACAGCTCTAGCTCTATAATATCCATTATTCTGTAACCCAACCCTGAGATGATGCTCTTTGTGATTCCGTGAAGGACCAGCAAGATTTGGGAAGGATAAAGGTAGGAAGTGAGGAGGAGAGAATCTCAGGTGAGGAGAATGGTATGAGGTCAGGAAAATACAAGGCACATCTTGGGGTTTCAGAGAGCTATGTGGACCCTTTCCTCAAGGGCTGGATATGTCTCTTCCTTTCCCTGTAATTTCCAAAGCTTCAGTGACCCCTCCCTGGAGCCCATGAGGCTGGATGATACAGGTAGACTTCATATCCCTGGTTTCTAATCACACCACATTAAAATTAAGCTCCTGCCCCATGGCAGGTATTTCTGAGGATCATACCATATTTTAATTTTATTTCTATTGGAGAGATACAGATGAAATATCTTCTAATTAGATAGAAATATCCTCCTAAAGACATCTATCAATTCTTTCTATTAATATGGACAATTACAAGAAAGCAAAAACATTGTAAAGTAAGTTGTTTTAGTTAATCACAAAGACACAGGGGTGGAAATGTCTCTTCTCTTTCCCTCACGCCATCAAACACGGCATCCATCAGAGGTGCTGGCTGTGGGAGGGGCACTTCAGGAGTACTGCTTGTTGTTCTGGCATAATGGAAGGAACATAGACCCTTGAGTTAGTAGGCATACATCCAGTTTCCTTGAGTCAGTAGGCATATATTCAGCTCTCTCCTCTGACAGCCTTTGAGTGGGAGAGAAGCTGGTACCCTTGTTCTAGCTATTGGCCTCAACTTCCATCTTCCTTCCCACAAATCAATGCTCTGCCTTCCTGATGGAGATAATGCATCCATCACTGGGTCGCTGTGAGCAAAGTGTTTTGTCCACTTTAAAGTGCCATAGGAACACGTTATTATTAATGTACAAACAAAGACATTTTCTAGAGCCTTATGCTCAGAATTGCTGATGGAAAAATTAAAAATAGCACGATGTCTAGTCTCAAAGAACCAAAGTTCCGTACCCCAGGCCAACATTTCAGTCTAGAGTTTCTGCATCTGTATCTGATGACCAATCATGTTGGGAAGATGACTCAAACCACCTGTGGAAATCATGGCTTATACTTCTGTGTTGGCTTAGGGAAGACCCAAACTGTATATTTACTAGAACTCGTGAGTCGAAAGAGATCATCTGTCTTAGGGATGTAGGATGTAGAGATATAGGAAAACAATGGTCCTGCAGCTGCTTGGTAGACATTTTTACATATAATTCTCTTTTTATTATGTACTGTTCATTTGCTTGTCAATGGTTTGTCCAATAAAAACACTGCATATAGTATCTAATCAGGGTTGTCTTTTGTTATATTTGTTATAAATGGTCATTTGTCATATGACTGAGACTTAGTGAAATATGGTAAATTTAAGAAGGCAGTAAAGCATTTTATTTTGGCCAGTAGTTGAGCTGACATTTTGTGGGGCAAACCCCTGAGTTCACATGCCTTTGCTGTCAATGATATCTTATGGAGAGACACAGAGCTGAAGGGTGGAACTTAGACAACACTTCTGCCCAATAGGAGGGGTAGAAAGCACCTACTAAGTGCTGACTACTGTACTAGGAGCCAGTGAAATAGTCCTTCCTCTTTAAAATCTTGCATTCTATAGGGGGGGAGTGAGGGGGGGCAGTGATACATCCTGGATCGCCCCCCTCAATCCCACTTTAGATAAATAGGTAAAGAAGTCATCCTCATCTGGTCAACCTTTCTCCTCCACCTTCTCCCTCCATGATATTCCAGAGGGCACCATGGGAACAATTTGCTGCCAATGCACAAGATTCCAGTAGTTGGATTCACATGAAGCCACAGTTCTACCAGATCTAAAAATCCTGTTAATTTATGTGTCTCTTAATGAGCCTCATTTCAATACTGCCAACTTTTCTCCTATTTAATATTCACCCCCGACAGTCATTAAGGCACCTCATCTCCCATCCCCCACTCTCATCAGCTGGTATGGTTTTTTCTTCCACACTGAGAGAATCAAAACCAATTTGAGGATGAGGGTATCAGCATCTGCTCTCCCCTTGACCCCTCACTTCCTTCCAATTGAAGTTCATCCTAATCATAGACCATTCAAAGCTATCAGGGATCCTGGAGATCAACTTGTCTCATTTCTCCCTTTTTTGTAGAGGAGAGGTACAGCAAGCCCCTAGATCACACAACTAGAATGTCAGAACTAGAGGGGATCTTTGAGATGATTTAATTTGACTCCTAAAATTTGCCATGAACTAAGGCTCAAAGAGAAGAAATGAGCTACCCAAGATCACATAGCAGGAGGCAGAGTGGAAACACCTAGAGAAAAAGTGTTGATGTCACCGGAGGTCCCTAGGGGATCTGGTAATCACCAGGGGTGCAAATTCAGTCCTGGACATCACGATCACATAATTAGAATAACAACTAACATTTATAAAACACTTTACAAATATCATCTCATTTTATTCTTACAACAACTCAGGGTGTTGTAGTATCCCCATTTTACAGATGAAGAAACTGAGGCAGAGAGAGGTTAAGGGACTCACCTATGAGCACACAGGCAAGAATCTGAGATAGTATTGGACCTCAGGCCTTACCTGACTCCATGTCCAGGTGTCTATCTACTGTACTACCCCTTTCCTTCCAAACTCCCAGACCACCTAGTTCAACATCATTATATAGATGAGGATACTGAGTCCCAGAGAGGGGAAACACTTTTCCAACATCACACAGCTGATAAGCGTATCCTCTAGGCAGTTGGGAGACACGGGGGCAGAGCTTGGGAGATAAGTCTGGACTAGAGATATAGACCCCAGAGTCATCTGCAGAGAGTTGTAGTTGAAGTCTTAGGGATCACTGAGATTGCTGACTGAGAGATGCAAGAGCAGAGAGCAAAGGAAAGGCCTTGGGGAATGCCTACATTAGCTAGAGTGGGAAGGGGATGGGGGGACCCCAGGAAGTAGGCAGAGGTTCTCAGCTTTGGATACTTTTTTCTTTCTTTCTCTATAGGTAAGGCATAGAAACTATACCCTTGATTGGAAGGGAGGGGAGGAGGGATGGGAAAAGGGGCTGGTGGATGGGAATCAATCTGTCCTTTACAATCTCACTACCTACTAAAACAGGTTGTTTCATTATAGGGCTCTGTTAGGATTTTTTTTTTCCTTCTAATGAAGAGAAATCTGACTCTCAACTCTCACCCATTATCCCCATTTAACTTTTTGGAGAAAAACAAGCCTCATCTTTCTTATTCAAAATGTATTTCTATTTAATATAGTAAGTACTTCTATTATCTCCCTCTTACAGATGTGAAGACTGAGGCTCAGAAACAGGTGATTTCCCTGGGATCAGAAAGCTAGGAAATGTCTGAGGAGGGTAGACTAGATGACTTCTAAGATCTCTTTTGGTTCTATAGTTATTATCCTACAGATTGTACAATGTGTCTTCCTTCAACGGTGTGTTATTGAAACAAATGGGTTTGTTTTAAACCAATATTGTCCCTTTGACCCAATCTCTGCACTTGCAAAGGAAACCAAGTGTTGCTGATTGAGGTGGTTTCAATTCTCTTTTTGTCTCCTTACTGTGGATTTATCTTGTTTAAGTTTTCTTAGGCAATAGTAATAGTCTATATCCATTTCTGTTATTTTGTCCTTTTCCCATTTTTCAATGTCAGTTGCTTGTTTTAACAGGTCAGATTGATGATACCTTAATTAAGAGCCTCTCTTCTGGTTTTTATTCTTTTTTCAAATGAAAAATTGATTTCGATCTTTGCTCTAACAAATCAGTGGTCTTACTATTCATAGACAGATGATTCAGGAATAAATCCCTGTAATCACACATTTCCCATATTTTGAAATATAATCAATTTCATTTTGTGTGATCACACTTGACTGGCTCACCAGGACTGGGTACCTTCCAATGCTCTCCTTCAACAAAATGTTTTTGGAGGGAGCTCAATCTAACTCAAGTCAACAAACATTTGTTAAGTACTTTCTATGTTTTAGGTGCTGGAAACATTAAAAAAAATGAAAGAGACCCTGCCTTTAAGGAGCTTATGGTCTTTTTATCAGGAAAGCAAAGGAACTGGCCTCCAAGGTCCCCTCCAGTTATAAATCTATGATCCTAGGTATGTCATAGGAGAGGAAAAAATGGTCACATGCAAGTAAATGCAAAACCTAAACACATAAAATAATTTGGAGGAGGGGCTGCACTAATAATTTGACTCAGGTAGACTCAGATTCATTCTTTGGAAGAGCCTGATCCTAAGGAGAAGGGATTTGTGTTTTTTCTTGAATTATCTGGCTCATTATGCCCCCACACTGGTGTCCAGAGGGGAATTTCTTCAATAAGCTTAGCTTTGGCTCATATCTAAGGTCTCCCAAAAAGTGATTAACAGAATTAGGGTTAATGTTAAAGACAAGAGTTTTTTCTAGAAAGGTACTCATTATTTGGATTGTAGATTCAGCTAACGGAAAGCTATTTATTTCCTTCATGCCAAAAGAAATGCTTAAAACACAAAAGATTCATAAGCACGAATTAACAAATATTTAAAATTTGAAACAATAAGTCACCACTCTTAATAGGCTCTTAATAGTGATAAAGACTCCCAGGATACTTGTGAGACTTCTGTACACATTAACCTTGACTCTGTCCTGTCCACAAAATAAATGAAGGTCCATATCTTCCGTCCAGCCAATCATGCATTGCACAGCCTCCCAGCAGAAGTCATCTCTTCCAAGAAGGGTTTTTAAGGTTGCAGTGTTACCTCCTGCTGGGCAACCATCACTCAATTCAATGACTTTAGACCTCTTAAGCTCACAAGGTAGTCATCAAGTGTAGAAACATCCATCTTAGGATCACTATTTGGTCACCTGTGCTTAGGGAAAAAATATAAAGCAGAAAAGCATCTAGGCATTTGTGATTGAATCTTGGACTTGCACAGGCAGGTACATACACTCACTACCCATGAGTATAGAGATGCCAGAGGAAGAAGAGAAAAATTCCCCCCACAAACCCTCATTGAAAATCCAAGGGAGAGCTGGTATTGCCTGTGTCCCAACAGAGAGATCTTTTGTTTGGCAGGGTTCTAGCCATGGACCTTGTTTCCCTCTTATTTCCCTCTGCCTTATTTCATAGACATCTTCTCAGGGTTCTCTGAACTCCTCCTATCTGTTAGTCATTACAACTCAATAATATTCCACCCCATCCCCATGGGGCAATTAGTTCAACAATTGCCAGGGTGACAGGCCCCCACTCGGTCTCCTGTTCATTGCTACCACAAAGACTGCTGTGAATGCAGGATATACACAAATAGGGGAGGGAGAATGGCTCCTAACCCCAAGGATTTAGGACTTGAGCTGGAGGTGGGGAATGGGAAGGCTGCAATGGAAGCTGAATCTTTGCTCCTGACGTCAGGATTCAGCCCATTCCTATGACTCACTGATGGACCCCTTCCACCCTCTCCCTGGTGACTTCTGCCTTTTTTCATTCTCCTAATTAGGGACAGCAGATTGAAAGTCAGAGCACAGTGCTTCTAGTGTCCAGCAACCCACACTAATGCACTTTCTGGCTTGGTTTGGAGAGGATCTGGACTGAAGTCACTGGGAAAAGGTTTCTTTGGGGACTAGCAAAGCCTCCTTCAAGTGTATTGGATGGCTGGTCCTTGAACTCAAGCTCAGGAATTCCCTGGGGTGGAGTTCTCATCTGTCCATGGCTGTGTTTGAGGCCAGGTCAGGGGAGGGATCATTTGGGGCCACAGCAGGTTTGAAATGAGAATGAGGGGAAATGTCCAATTCTTCCCCACTTGGTTCCTAGGAAAAATACCAGGTCAACTCCAGAATGACAAAAGATCTCTCCCTTTCTCCCATTCCTAGATTAACAAAGGAAGTTAGGGGGCTGAGGGGTACAGCAGATAACTGCCTCTCCCCACCCCCACCCTCTCAAACTCAAAACCTGCTTCTGAGAAGCAAGATTTTCTCTTTACCCCCTAGTAATTGAGCTAAAACTTAGACTGACTTGGAGCAACCAAGGCCCAGGAAACAAGACTTCTTCAAAACCCCGCCCCCTGTCCTGAATCAAAGAATATTCCATCCAGAAGCCAATTCAACAAGAATGACATTTCTGACAGATAGAAAATGTCAAGGTTAGCAGGACCCTTAGAACAGGGGATTTCAGAGCTAGGAGGAATCTGAGACTTTTATGCCATACCCTGATCTCATTTTGGAGGTTGTGATACAAATGTCCAAACTTGTTCAGACCTCTCAGAAAGTCATTGTCAGAGCTTTCTTTGGAACCCACGTCTTTTGACTCTTGGCTTGAGTTCTTTCTACACTCCTCTATTTTTTCAGTCTCTCTGTCTCTGTCTCTCTCAGTCTTCCCCCTTTCCCTCCCTCCTTCCTTCTCTCTCAAAAAGGAGAACTACTATTTTCCCTGAATGACTGATGAGCCTTCTGGCCAATTACCAGGCTAAGTGCCCTCCCTGGGAGATCAGTTCCCAGAAAATACTAGGAGTGCTGGGGAGGCAGCTCGGGCCAGCCCAGCCCAGCCTCAGGAGGGCAGCTCCCTTGGGCCCTGGGCCCTGGTGCAGAGGAAACAGGTTTACTGTCTATTTCTGCCAGACAGGCTGACTTCTCTGTGAAGCAAATTGGGTTAGGGAGCTCTCATCCAGCCGCCCCTTTGTCTGGTCCAGGCTGGGATGGATGGGATCTAATCAAGCCATCCCCTTCACTTCCCCTCTCCCTTAGTCAGGAAGATGAGGGCCTGCTTGGTAACAACCCCCTCCTCCCCTAGAGAGCCCCAGTCAGCATTCCTCACAGAAAGAGTTTGGCCTGGGAGTCAGGACACCCAGGTTTGAATTCAAGATCTGAGGTCCTTCTCTGGACCTCAAATTCCTCATCCTCATCCATTAAAGAGGAAGTCAGGCCAGCTGATGAACAAATTCACTTTCATCTCCAACTTTTATGAATATATAGATTACCATAGGATTACGAAAAAGTCATTTCCTTTCTCTGGGACTCAATTTTCCCATCTGACACCTGGAGATAATGAGAACCAATTCCTTTTCTCCTACCACTGCCACATGGGACTTATGAGCATCAAATGAAAGGATGGATGGAAAAAAGATTTTGAAGACTTAAACCATCACTGGAGTGCTGGGATTCTTTTTGTGATTAGCTGAGGTTAATACCGGGGTCCCTGTTTTAGGTATTTTTCCCAGCTGTGAGACAGGTAATGAAGGCTTTGCCATCATGTTACAGATGAGAAAACTGAGACCGAGAAAAGTGAAATGACTTGATAGGGATTGGAGTATTTGAAGCTGGAAGGGACATGGTCAGGGTGTTGAAGGATTCAAAGGGCTATCAGTCAGCCACTCTAGCCAGATTTCCTAATGTGACAGGCCTACTGAATGGATACTTGAGGGGGATACTATCAAGATAGTTTACACAGATTTTAGGAAAGGGTTTGGAGAAAGTAGATCATGCTAATTTTGTGAACATTATTGAAAATGTAAGAATCTAGCGCCATTAAATGAATTCAGAATTGCTTAAATAGCCCAGATCCAAAGAATGGTTCTTAATGGTTGGAGGTCAGCTTGAAAGGAGGTCTTCAGTGGAGTGCCCCAGAAATCTGTACTTGGCCCTGTGCTGTTTAGACTTGTCCTCAGTGACTTAAATAAAGACACATGGGGCATGGTCATCAGATTTATAGTTGACAGAAAGCTGAGAGGGACAGCTAACCTGCAGGATGAATTCAAAAATATTTTGACAGGCTGAAGAACTGGATTAAATCTAGAATAGAATTCAATGAGAATACATATAAAGTCTTAGGCATGGTTCAAAAACCCCCTGCCAACTTTGCAAAGAGAAGTATAGTTTGACTGAAAAAGACTTGGAAGTTTGGGAGGGTTGTGAGCTGGATATGAAAGAGCAAGGTGATACCACAGACAAAAACCAACTAAAATGATTTTGTGCTACATAGGCTCATCCATTTAGAGATATAAGCGACCTTAGAAACCATGCAGTCCAGCCTTCTGACAGATGAGAAAACTGAGGTACAGAGAAATGAAACGACTTAATAGAGATTAGAGGATTGGAGACTAGAAATGACTTACCCAGGGTCACAAAGCTTGATAAGTGTCTAAGGTGGGATTTGAACTTAGGTCTTTCTAGTTCCAAGTTCACTTTGCCCTATCCACTGTGGCCCCAGTGTTCAGTTCTTGGCACCACATTTTAGGAAGAACATTAATAACATAGAACATATGTAGAGGAGGGTAACCATGATAATGAAGGACCTCAAGCTCATGTCATTTGATGGGTTAAAAGAAATGGCCATATTTAGACTGGAGATGAAAAGACTAGGGAGGGACTCCAGAGCTGTGTTCCAATATTTGAAGGGCCGTCGTGTGCAGGAAGGATTTGCCTTATCCTTTCTATTTGTCTCCTGAGAGCAGAGCACGGGAAATGGGGGTAAGGGGGGGGGGGTTGCAAAGAGGCCAATTTAAATGAGAGGTGTCCCTTTATGGAATGAGCCTCCTGGAGAGGTAGTAAGTTCCCCGCCTCTGGAGGTCTTCAGGAGGAAGGTGTGGGGTTTGACCAGATCCATGGACCCTGGCACTTCTCCCAACTCTAATGTTCTGTGATTCTGAGACTTGATCTGCTTGACCCTGGTAGGCAGAAGGTAGATTAGTAGGTGGAAGTCGCTCTGAGCCAGATTTTGCCTTAAAGTAAGGAAAAACAATTGACCCTATCCCCAAGTGGAAAGGGCCTCTATGGGTGGTAGTGAGTTCTCCAACATTAGACATTCAAGCAGGGGCTGGATGACTTCTTTTGAGAGATTCCTGCCCGGTGGTGTACCTGGTGGTGATACCTTCATAATAAAATGCTTCATTTCACAATGAACTTTCCTCATGTTAAGCCTAGTAGGAGAGAGGGTAGGAAGGCAAGTACAGACAAGCTTAAAGCTCAAAGAAACAGAAACAGAAGGAAATGTACTTGCTCAAGGTAACAGTGACTCAGTGTCAGGACTGGACATTAAGTCCAAGTCTCAGTCGCACAGAACCATGGGACCTCAGAAGTGATACATTCCAACAACATGGCCCCTCTGTAATACCCTCCCCAATAAATGATCACCCAGCCTCTGTCTCATACTTCTAGGAACAAAGAGCTTACCTACCATCTGCACAGCAGGCAAATCCACTGCTAGAAATCCCTCACTTATAGGAAGTTCTTTCTGTTCTTCTCTGTTTTCCCCTCTCTCCAGCAATTTGACTGCACCCTTCTTGAGGTCCTGATCACATCTAGCCCTGGATTCTATCAGTGTCCCTGCTTTATATCCCTTACCTGACTGTAAGCTCAGTGCAAGCAGTAAGATGTATTCCCCTATGATTTTCTCTTCATCCAGGGCCCTTCATTTATTAAATGTTTGAGGGAAGGTGGAAATTTATATGCTTTAGTTTCCCCACCTCTCCAATGTGTTCCCTCCCTGCCCCGCATCCCAATCTCATTCAGGGATCCATAATAGAATGTAGAAGATTCTATCTATCATTCCATGCTTTGGGCTCCAGTGAGATCTGAGAGCTAGTCCCCAATACCAGATTCCCCCCAGAGTCCATGAACCCCATCAGATGAAGCCTCATCTGGTCTCTGGGATGGCTAGGCCTGGCCTAACCACACTTCCTCCCATCTAGCCTGAGCTTAGCTCAGGAAGGAAACAGGAAGTGTTCTCTGGAGTGTTGTGGTCTCTAGATTTAGAAGCCATTAGATAGTCAGGTGGTGCAGTGGATAGAACACTGGAATCAGAAAGACCTCTCATTAAATCCTCTCTCCACTATTTACTAGTTATATGACCCTGGGCACTCCATAATAACTAGCATTTATATAGAGCTCTAAGGTTTGCTAAGCATTTTACAAATAATCCTTTATAATAAGCCTTGGAAGTAGGCACTGTTATTCCCATTTTATAGTTGAGGAAACTGAGGCAGGCAGCAGTTAGGTGACTTATACAGGGTGACATAGGTAGGGAGCCAGACTTGAACTCTGGGTCCAGCTCTCTATCCCCTGTGTCACCTAACCTTTCTTAGCCTCAGTTTCCCCATTGCTACAGTAATAGTACCTGCCACAGGAGATTATTGTGAGGGTATAGTAAGATGTACACGTATCTCCATGTGACCTTTAAGGCAGTATTATATAAATGCCACCTGTTACTATTATTGTACTTTCTTCTAGAGTTGCCAGCCTTGCAGAACTTAAAACCTATGGAGTTCTGGGCTCTAGAGTCTGGATCTTAAGGTATTTTAAAACAAAGATGTGGCAGCATTCCATATTTCGATTTCTGGAGCCCCGTTCTCCTGTAGAATGGAAGAGCACTGGAATTCTGGGTTCTAATTCTGGAGCCCAAGACCCAAGGAAAGGTGGAAGTTGCCAAGTCTCCAGATCCAAGTTCCTAAGACCCCCTCAAGAAACTGGAAGTTCCAGAGGACTCCGGGGCATGCCGAGGAAGGTGCCAGTCTAGGCTTTCGGCCCAGAGCAGTTGCAGATGACTCACTGGATACAGGAAAAGTCAGTGCCCAACTCTGGGAATTCTGCCTGCCTTTCCGTTAAATCAGGACGTAGCTACTGACAGATGAGGAGGGTGCCAGGACTAGAATGTCTGAAAGTGGCACTGTCGGGTATACTCTTCTTCCCCTTCCCTCTCCCCAGCCCCTCCCCAACATCATCCTGCACCCAATTACCCACATCTGCTACTGCTCAGGACCTGATGACAGCTTAAATCAATCAAGGGAGAGATTCTTTTCTACACTTTGAGCTGGACCAGAGACAAAAAAAGAAGCCTCAATTGTCAGAGCTAGAGAGATTGAGACCTGTCCTCCCCTCCCTAGTAACCACACCCCCCTTTTTTTGGTCTAGTCTTGAGATTTCATCCATGAAATGAACTCTGGGTGTGGCAATGCCTTCATTGATGAAAACTTAGTTGCCTGGGACACAGAGGTAAAGGGACTTATTCAGGCTTACTTGGTAAATGTGTATTAGACTCAGGACCTGAACTGCACTCCTTGGTCCCTACTCTGCACAGCTGTCTAAGTGCTAATTACAGCAAGAATAATCACAATACAAAGCAGCCGTTGTACGCTGCTTTAAGGTTTGCCAAGCACTTTCCATGGGTCATCTCATTTAATCCTAACAGCAACCTGTGAGGTAGACACGCTTCTCATCATTTCCATTTTACAGATGAGGAAGCTGTGGTCTGTGAAAACTTAAGGGACTTGCCCAAAGTCTCACAGATAGTATCCAAGGCAGGACTCAAACTCAGATCTTGCTGCTTCCAAGTCAGCACTCTGACCACCAGCTGCCTAAGACATTAGTCTGTTACATTATCCCATTCAAAAGCCTTTAGTGACACCCTGGAACCAAAACCCACTCCACAGGCTGCTAGTGTTTATCTTATACCCACCCTTTTGCCTTGTCTCTGATCATCACTTCCCTCCATACACCCTACGGTCTTGACAGGTTGGTTCATTACTAAACCCTTAAACTCAGGCTCCCATCTTCTCTTACCAAAGTGCCTTTGTATGTGCAGGGTCATCATCTTAGATCCCCTCTCTACAAGAGTCAGCTGGGGCAACATCCATTCTTTCAACTGTGACAGTTCCCTCCTGAGATGTTGTTTCCCCTAGTAGAAAGCAAGGTCCTTGTTGAGGGTGAGGGCCATTTTGGTTCCTGTCTTGGTATCCCCAATCCATAGTAGTACATCTCCAGTATAGCAGGTGCATAATAAATACTAGTTTAATTGAATTGAATCCTCTTCTCTGGGCAGATGGGAAGGGTGGAGAGTCACAATCCTTTACAGAAATGATATGAAGGTCAAGTGAGAAAAGAAATGAAAAAATCCATCCATAAACTTAACCTGTGAAATGTACTGTGTCTGGGTTGTGCAGGTGGGCACAGGGTGCAACGAGACACCACTCTGGGCTGAGGGGACACAGAGAAGGATGAGGCCTTATAACACTAGGTACAAACCCTAGTCTGCCTGAGCCACTCAGTGATTTGGAGTTAATTGATTCACAAGGCAGCCTATTTTATACACAGGCAATCCTAAATGTTAGGACATTTTTCAGTATATTGAACTGAATTCTGATTTCCTGTCATTTCCTCCCCATCCTCATATTTCTAGTTCTGCCCCCTGAGACTAGACAGACCAAGTAGACGTGTCCCTCTACCACATTCGAGCTCCTTCAATATTTGACAACAGCAACTAAGCCCTATCACCTAATCTTTTATTCCCCAGACTAAGCAACCCACAAACCTTAAACTGGGCTTTGTCTGACCTCATTGTCAGACCCTTTACAAAGGTCAAGTTTCTCAGGTGGGGCAAACCTAGATGGTCATTTGTTGGGGGAAATCATAGAAGAGATCCAAGTCTCAGGTAGCAGTCAGATGTGATGCCCTCTGGGGTCCCTTCCAAACTTCACCTTCTATGTTTCCAATTACTTCAATGTCTTATCAGTTTCTTTAAGGGATGGGGAGAAAGGGCAATGAGTCTATGGGAGAATTATCCACAGATGAATCCTCCATTCATATCAGCAAAACCATCCACTGCGAAGTTGATCTCCAGCAACATGCTATCACATACAAAACAGCCTTAAATTTACTCTGGGTTTGTCTCCTTTAGACCCCTGGACCTCTGATCATTTGAGCTGAACCAGTTTCCCTCCATGGCCACAGCAATGCAGTCAGACTGTATCCCAAAACAGGCAGATCCTCAAGACAACCTCAGCTCTAGCCGTCTGACGGGCAGATTTTCAGCTGGTGGGTGGTTGGTTTTCATTAACAGTGAGGAGAAAATTACAGGGGGCCCAAGAGAATGCTAATGAAACAGCTTCGTTAGCTTTCTTGGTGAGGAGAATACAAAAGTGGAACGTTTGTTCCCAGAGACTCTGCGGCAGGGTCTTTGCCCTCACTTCCAATGGTACCATTATGGGCAGTGGAGGACTGGAACAGAGTAATTTGGGAAAATATCTGCATGTTTGAAGGATGCTTTGGTTGCAGAAATGTTGCTGTGTGATTTCTTCCATCTACTTTTCCAGGCCGTGAAGGAAAAGGACCTATTTGTTCTGGGCTGCAGCAATGCCAGCTGCATTCAATCAGCTGAAAAGCTATAAGCTATAAACCTTCTGCCCTGGCTGGCTCTGAGGAGAAGGGAAGGGAAGGAGGGGGCTGGGAGGCAGGCCATAAACATCCATCAGGATAATGCAGAGATGAGCTGCGTTTGAATCACCATCCCCACAATCGACCAATCACTCATCCCCTGGCATTTACGACACATCTCATTCCCCTGGTCCTTAAGGACAATTGATTTTTCCTGACTCCATTAGCATAGCAGCTCCAAAACCACCGCAGTGCAATATTTCTGGAAAGTTCCAATGGCCAGCTGGGTGCTGTGCTGTGACCAGCAAAATGGAGCTGCAATGGCCAGGGGCTGCCTTGGCCTCCCTTCACAGCTGCTCCTACTGATGATTCTTCCCTGTCTCACCCCCAGACCATAAGAAGAACAGTGAATGATTGGAGGTGGGGGTGTGACGAATCAGAGATCATGGCATTTACAGTGGGACAGACCTTGGAGATCATCTGGCCCCACCCCATTGTTTTACAAAAGGGGAAACTGAGGCCCATAAAGTGAAAGAGATTTATCCAAGGTCACCCAGAGATACAACTAGGATTCAAGACCACATACTCTGGCCCCAGATTCAGCTCCCTTCCCACCATACCTCACCGCCTCTAATTTGTACTAGGTATAAAATTCAGCCCTTCCCACAATGCTACCAAACTCAGCATAGGCAAGAGCACTGCGCTGGGATTTTACCATATATGAACCATGAACTTTGGGCATATAATTTCTGCTCTTGGAGACTTCAGTTTCCTCTTCTGTAAAATGTCACTTGTCCTATATGGATAGAGATCTACTGAGAGTGCCAAAAGGAGTTGGCTTGGGATAGTAAAAAAGAGCAACCTGGGTTTGGAGTGAGAGGACTTAGGCTAAAAATCAAGATCCTCTACATTCCATCTATGTGTACTTGAGCAAGTCCCTTCACATCTTCAGGTTTCCATTTCCTTGTCAGTAAAATGAGGACAAGCTGTGAGGTCTAGTGATCGGATTCCAGATGAGACCAAGGGCAAGAAGATCTTCCTAAGACACAAAGGGCTATAAAAATAATGAGGCCAGTTTATGGTCCTGTAAGGCCTTACCATCCACAAAGCACTTTCCTCACAATAATCTGGGGAAGCAGGAAGTTCAAGCTTCATCATCTCCCATTTTCTAAAAGATGATCAGAGAGGAAAGAGAACTTGCAGCTCCATAAAAACAGGATTTGAACACGAGGCTTTTGACTCTGAGATTGGCTTTCTTCCTGATGCTCTGTGTGCTGTTATTATTAACATCGTTACCCTACACAAGCAATATTTCGAGGGGAGATGCTTGGTCAGCATTTTCCTGCTATGATTGAGAGGGATTTGTGACACTGGTGAATCATCCCATTTGGTGAAATGACATGGTTTCAGAGCTCACCATCATACCCACTGCATCCCTCTGCCCACCTTTGTGACTTGAGAACATGAAGCTTTATTGTCTCTGATTCCTTGATAACCAAACAAGAAAGCTGCCAAGTGTCTCTTAGAAAGACTATGAAATCAAAGGATCATCGGATAAAGGAGGGCTGGAAACTCGTATCTATTGGGTGTTTATTATGTGCCAGATACTGTGCTAGGTGTTTACAAATATGATCTGTTTTCATCCTCACAATAACCCTGGGAGGTAGATATGAATATAAACCCCCATTTTAGGGTTGAGTAAACTGGGCCAGACAGAGGTCAAATGATTTGTCCAAGGTCATATAGCTAGTTAAGTGTCTGAGGTCACAGTTGAATTCAGGTCCTACTGACTTCAGGCCCAGGGCTTGCACACTCAGTTCATTGTGGTATCCCTCTGCCTCATTTTAACGGATGAAAACACTGAGGCCCAGAGAGGGAAAATAACTTTCCCAAGGTCATGCACCTAGAAAACAGACTATCTGGAATTGGAACTCAGTTCCTCTCTACCACAATGCATGAATATCAAGTGTCTTTATTAGTAACATCAAAAATCCAAATATGGCTTCCTATTTCCTCTCACAAATAGGGTTTGAAGAGTTGAAAAGACTTGAGGGAGTGAAATGGAGAGACTCCTGGAATCCTGAACCACATGAAGGCTTTCACCAAACTGACAGAACCTAAGACTTTCCAAACTCTTGTATACTGTGCTGTTGGATGCGTATTTGCCTGTTTAGAGCAATCCTAAATTGAATTTAAGGCCAATCCTTGTCTGTCTGGTGAATGAGGAGGAATTGTTCTCTAGAGAGAAAGAGGATAGGGAGAGGAAAGAGAAAGGGGGGAGGGAAGGAGAGAAAGAACAGGAGGGAGAGCTGGAGAGGGAGTAAAAAGTGGAAGGAAAGGGGGAAGAAGGGGAAGAGGAGAGAGAGGTTAACTCCATCTTAACTGAGGCCAGAGCAGGGCTTGCCTCTTGTTCTTGGAAATATTGTGGTGGAATGAGTGGTGTAAAGGAGAAGAGAGAATGCGGAGTGGGAAGAAGGAGAGAGGAAGAGGGAATAAGAGCAGAGAGGAATAAGGGAAAGCTTCTCTCAGTGTAAATAGGGCAATCTGCTGGAGCTATCCATAGTTCTGATTAAGACCTATTCCCCTGGAGGAGAAAACAGTGGTAAAGGAACCTACAGTTTCATGGGTGGGGTGGGGGTTAAGGGATGGAATCAGAATCACAGTGAGAATTACAGCAGTGGAGAAACCCCTGGCCTAGGGTCAAGAAATCAGGGTCCTAATCCTGACTCTGTGTCTATCTGGCTTTATGACCTTGGTCAAGTCTTTTACTCTCAATGGGCTTTAATTTCCCTAAGTGTTAGATGAGAACCATTCACTATCCTGCCTCCCTCTTGGGGTCCTTCGAAGGATTCATGAGCTAATGGATGTGAAGGGGATTCAAAGAGTACACAATGCCATACAAAAGGGGCATGTTGCTCCTATCCATTAATTTTGTGTCTGAAGCATTCTGTAGCCTGTCTCTTCATCTCAGGCAGCTGAAAATGCTAAAAATAGTGAAAAGGAAAGACTTCCCCGACATAAGTTCAACACCCATGAGGTATTATTGTGGGAGTGGGGAAGAGGTGAAGATATGTCTTCATTTTACATAGTGTCCTAGGGAGCAAGGAAAGGGAAACAAAGAGTCAGGGGTAGGTGGTGGGAGTAGAAGTGGATAGGGCACTGGTCCTGAAGGAAGGAGCCCTAACTCAGATACTTACTACTTTATGTGACCTTTTGGCCAATCTCTTCCTTTTTAAACTTGGGTATTTTTCTCCTCTCTAAAAGGAGATGGGACCAGATAATCACTTAGGTCCTTTCCAGCTCTAGGTACTGTGAGGAGAGTCCCATACTCCATTCTCCCAAAAGCCTCATGAGGTCACTCAGTTTTGAATTCTACCCTCTGGGGACAAGCAGAAGAAGCCTCACCCTTCTTTATGTGATATTTTCCAGCACTTGGATAAACCTGTGGTTTAACTCCAGTAGGTATCCCCCTTCCTTGATCTGAACCAAAATTCATAATGCCCTGTCCTTGTGAGAATATTTGTCTCCAACCTCCCATAAATCCACCACTGGGGATTCACAAGATGTGATGAGATCTTCTTTTGGTTGTCTTGGCATCAGAAAAAGATACTTCCTCATAATAGCTCTTCAAGTGTCTGAAAATGGACATTTTTCCTTCCTAAGTCTGCTTTTCTGCAAGCTTAACATTGCCAGTTCATCCAACCAGTTTTTATCAGGCAAGAGCTTAGATCTCTTCACCATTCTGGTCATCCTTATCTATCTCTTTCTAGATTATCATTCAGCAATCATTTATTCCATTCCTATTTCAGGTTTAGATTGAGCTGGTCATCAGGCCAAGAGGCAAGTCAGTGTCTGTCCCAGGCCCTGTCTCATTCATCAAGGTACCCTCTTTTATTTTGGAGGGGAGAAGGCAAGGCAATTGGGGTTAAGTGACTTGTCTAAGGTTACACAGCTAGTAAATGTCAAGTATCAGAGGCCATATTTGACTCCAGGGCCAGTGCTCTATTCACTGCTCTACCTTATTACCCCTTGATGCTCTTATCTAAGTGTCCGGGGGGCCCCAGTATTTACTTCTAAAGAAGTAAAGTGTTCAAAACAGGCCCAAGTGAATTTTCATTAGCTGTGTACCATGCCTGGAATGATCTCCCTCTTCATCTCTACCTCCTTCCTTCCCTGGTTTCCTTCAAATCTGAGTTAAAACTCACCTCTGTAAGAGGCTTCTCCCAGTCCTATTTAGTCTTAGTACCTTCTCCAATTGGTTTCAATTTGTTTCTATTGGTTTGCAAGTTGTCTCTCCATTAGACTATGATCTCCTTGAGAGCATAGACTTTGATTTTTGCCTTTCTTTATATCCTTATCACTTTACACAGTGCCTGGCATACAGTGCTAAATAAATGTTAGTTGACTGCCTGAGTACCATATGACATTTGCTGTACCAGGTGCTGGTGATACAAGGACAAATGAAACAGACTGGCAATGAGGAATTTACATTCTACTGGAAGAAATGACCTGTCCACGTAAATATATGCAAAGTGGGACCAAGATGGTGAAGGACAGACCTACTCTTAGCTCTACCCCTAAAGCTCTTAAAATACCTGTAAAAAATGACTCCAAACAAATTCTAGAGGAGCAGAAGCCACAAAACGACAGAATGAAAGAGATTTCTAGTTCAAGACATCCTGGAAGGCTGAAAGGAAAGGTCTATCACACTGGGCTCAGAGCAGAGTACAGCCCAACCTTTACCATGCAGCACAGCAGGGACAGGACTGGAGCAGGCAGAATCCTGGGCAGCAGCTGCAATTCCAAGATTTCTCACCCTACAAATGCCAAATGCAACTTCAAAGATCAGTGAGAAAGCTCTTTCACCTGGATGAGAAGGGAGCAGGGTCCAGTCCTAGCCTCAGGCCCAGGGCAGGCAGAAGTCACTGTGTCATAGTGTTCATTTTTGGAGCCCTTGCCCTAAAGACTCTGGGGGAATTGAGCAGCTGATCTGGGTCTCAGTCTTGAGTGGCAGCCCCCGGGTGAGGAGGAGCATTGACTGATGGAGCTGGAGGCAGATGTGGAGAGGGAACCCTACTTGCAAATCCTAAGCAGAAAAGCTTGTGGTTGCTCCCAGATAAGAGTACAGGCCAGAAAAGGATAAACTCCTCTCCCTTGATTGTGCCACCTTGGAAGAACTGAGAACTTACAGGTCCCTAAAGTATACCCTCCACTTGACAAAGGGCTCAAAAGTTAAATATAACTGTGTAGGAAAATACCCAAAAAAGGGGGGCGGGGAATAAGACTATAGAAGTTTACTTTCTTGGTGAACAGGTATTTTCCCCCATTCTTTTGGATGATGAAGAACAAAACATAACTTTATAGGAAGACATCAAAGTCAAGGCTTCTTCATCTAAAACTTCCAAAATAAATTTGCAATGATCTCAGGCCATGAAAGAGTTCAAAAAAAAAAGATTTTGAAAATCAAGTAAGAAAGGTGGAGGAAAAATTGGGAAGAGAAATGAGAGTGATGCAAGAAAATCAAGAAAATCAAGTCAACAGCTTGCTAAAGGAGACCCCCCAAAGATGCTGAAGAAAATAACACTTTTAAAAATAGACTAACCCAAATGACAAAAGAGGTCCAATAAGCCAATGAGGAGAAAAATACTTTAAAAAGAAGAATTAGCCAAATGGAAAAGGAGATTCAAAAGTTCACTGAAGAAAATAGTCCTTTAAAATTAGAATGGAGCAGATGGAAGCTAATGACTTTATGAGAAATTAAGAAATTACAAAACAAAACTAAAAGAATGAAAAAATTGAAGACAAATATCTCATTGGAAAAACAACTGACTTGGGGGGAGGAGCCAAGATGGCGGAGTAGAAAGACACACTTATGCTAGCTCTGAAACCACAGCCTATAAAATATCTGTAAAGAAGAAATCCTAACAAATTCTGGAGTGGTGGAAGCCACAGAACAACAGAGTGGAGGAGATTTCTGTTCCAGAAAGACCTGAAAAACCCTCACTAAAGGTCCATCGCACACAGGACCAGAGTGGAACCCAGCCCTACCTTGGCCACGCAACCCTGGGGGGAGTAAATAGGAACAGGCTTCAGGGATGGAATCTCTGGTGGCCGTGGGGGTCCCTCCAACCACAGATGCACAGGTCAGTGAAAGAGACTTCCGGGATGGCCGAGAGGGGAGCGGGGTGTCTCCGTAACTCAGGCCCCCTTGGGAGGCAGCAGCAGAGGCAGCAAGAGGCCAGTGGCTCCCAGAGCAGGCAGGAGCTCAGCAGGAGCTCCATTATGGAAGGTCTCTGCATAAACCCCCTGAGGAAACTGAGCCTGGGAAGTGGCCCTGCCCCCACCTGACCACCAGAACTTAACCTCCCATTGAATAGCAGCCAGGCCTGCCACTGAAAGCCCTGAGGCTGGGGAGCAGCATTTGAATCTCAGACCCCAAGCACTAGCTGGGTGGATCTGGGCGGGGGTGGAGAGGAATCTCAGAAGTCAAGTAACTGGCTGGGAAAATGCCCAGAAAAGGGAAAAAAAATTATACCATAGAAAGTTACTTTCTTGGTGAACAGATGTTAGCTCCTTTCCTTTCTGATGAGGAAGGACAATGCTTACCATCAGGTAAAGATATAGGAGTCAAGGCCTCTGTATCCCAAACATCTGAAATAGATATC
>CM053770.1:670761140-670833640 GCA_028658325.1 Potorous gilbertii
GGGGGCAGGACAGGATGGAGGGAAATATAGTCAGTCTTACACAACACAACTATTATGGAAGTCATTTGCAAAACTACACAGATATGGCTTATGTTGAATTGCCTGCCTTCCCAAGGGAATGGTTGGGGAGGGAGGAATGAGGAGAAGTTGGAACTCAAAGTTTAAGGAACAACCGTTGAGTATTGTTCCTGCTACTAGGAAAGAAGAAATACAGGTAATGGGAAATAGAAAGTTATCTGGCTCTACAGGACAAAAGAGAAGATGGGGTAAGGGAAGGGAGGGATGAAAGAAGAGAGAGCAGATTGGTGATATGAGTAATTAGAATGCTCAGTGTACTGGGGTGGGGGAGGGGACAAATGGGGAGAAAATTTGGAACCCAAAATTTTGTGAAAATGAATGTAAAAAGTTAAATAAATAAATTTATTTAATAAAGAAATCCCCACCCAAAGGAAAAAAAAAACAAAAAACTGACCTGGAAAATAGATCCAGGAGAGACAATTTAAAAATTATAGGGCTATCTGAAAGCCATGATGAAAAAAAAGAGCCTAGACATCATCTTTTATGAAATTATCAAGAAAAATACATGCAAAGTAAATTCAAGACAATCTTTAGGGCAATGTAAGTCCAGTGTCTGGAGGCACCAGGAACAGCCTCATTTAGGTAACATCACCTGAAGTGAACTTTAAAGGAAGAGAGGACTTCTATAAGGCAAAGATGGGAAGGAAATAGATTGCAGAAATGCCTCAGCCTTTGCAAAGCACTACCTGGAAGTGACTATGATTCTCTAGATGTGGCCTGCCCAGGGCAGAGGAAAGCAATATGACCTACCCCCTCTGCTTTCCTGGAAGATAAGCACCCTTCAAGAAGCCTAGGATCACATTCACTTCTTTGGCTCTCCTGTCATACCATTGACTCATATGGAGTTGTTATTGTGATTGCTAAAACTGTGACCATAATTTTAATTGGTACAATGCTTCACACTTGCTTCAAAGGTTTTCATATCCTTTACTTGACACAATTTTATGAGAGAGACAGAACATTTTTGTGGTGGGGAAACTGAAGCTCATGAAAGGGAAAGGGACTTATCCAAGATTGACATGAAGATTGGTGATGCAGGCAGGATAATGAATGAGTTGAAAGTTGATAGATAAGGAAGTCCTTATCAATTGATTTTTCTTTCTGGGTTAGAAGGAAGGTACCCAGAGCTCAGAAAACCAGGAGTCACAGCAGAGGAGGTTTGATTCAGAAAGGAGTCAGTCAGGCATAGTGGAAATAGCATAGGATTCAAAATCAGAAATCTGGGATTCAATCCATGTCATCTCTAGCATGTGCTACCTCTGGTGATTTTGAATAAGAGACCACCTCCCTGGATCTCAGTTTCCTCATCTGTAAAATGAGGAGGTTGTATTTGAAGCACTCTGAGGCCTTTTCCACCTCTGAACTGAGAAAATTCACAATGTTTCCCCAGTCTAGTATGAATAGCTATGCAGGCTCTGTGGAGCTGGTCTAGAGCTGTCCAGCAGTTGCCACCATGTTTGGTAATGAAGATCATCTAATTAAAACTGGCTTCGGTCTATGGACACTGCACAATTGAACTCAACAGGAGCTTGTGGGGAGGGGGAGGAGGGATCCTCTCTTTCTGCCAAGTTTCCCCCAAATCCAGTAAATTAGGACAGATTTCTCCACAACCTAAAAACAAAACTAAACAAAACCCAGAACAAGGCAATGACTCACATCAAGAGCCCAGATCCAATTAACTTTGCCCTGTAACAAGGGAAAGGATTACATTTGCTTTGTCTTTCCCAGAGACCTCTTCTACACCAAGCTTTTCCTGTTTTCTCCCTGTGAGAGCTTGTGGATTGAGAGACCTAGCTTCATGCTCCGACTCCAGGACTTAGGCTGTGTGACCTCAAGAAAGTCATTTCACTTCTCTGAGGCTTAACTTTTTTTATCTATAGAACAGGTATAATAATCCTTGTACTACCAACCTGTTTCATGAGGTGGCTGTAAGGAATCACTCATCCAGCATTCATTAAGTACCTCCTATGTGCCTGATGCTAAGTATTAGGGACCCAAAAATAAAAGTGGAACAGCCCCTGCTTTCAAGAAGTTTGCATTTTGATGGAGAAGAAACATGTACAAACTTCCCTATTTCTACTGAAGGCTTCCTCATCCTTCCAGTCAACAAGGTATGACTCCTCACACTAACCCTGCCTAATAAGTCAGTTACCAAATCTTGTCATTTTGACCTAACACATCTTGGATCTAACACATCCCCTCTTCTCCGCTCACAAGGTCACCACCAAGGTATAGTCCCTTATCACCTCTAAGTTGAATATTACTATTTCCTTTTCATTCTCTCTGCCTCAAGTCTTTTCCCACTCTAATTCAGCTTCCACCTAGAAGTGACTAGCTGATGTGGTGGAGAGAGAGCTGGGCTTAGAGTCAGGAAGACTTGAGGTCAAATCAGGCCTCAGACATTCCCTAGCTGTGTAGCCCTGGGTAAATCACTAAACCTTTATCTACCTAGGTTTTTTCAAGTGTAAAATGGTGATAAAATAGCACCTACTTTCCAAAGTTGATGCAAAGATCATATGAGATAATATTTGTAAAGTGCTTAACATGGTGCCTAGCACATAGAAGGCACTTCAAAATTCCTTTTCTCCACTCAGCTACTAAAGTAGCTTTTCCTAAAGGGATGATTTAGTCATTCTATATTGACCCATTCAACAAATTCCATTGGCTCCCTTTTGCTTCAAGGAAAAAATATAAGCTCTTCTCTTTGGCACTCAAAGCTTTTTATAAGTAGGCACCTTCCTAGCTTCCTAATCTACTTACATTTTAGTTGTCTGCTATTCAAACTAGGCGTGCAGTTCTGTGAGATGTTCATGTCCCTTCTCTAGGCCTATATATTGGCCTAGAGAACCTTGAACGTGCTTTGTGTACTGGAATTCCTGGTTACCCTTAAGACTCAGTTTAAGTGTTGCCTTCTTTGTGAAGTTTTTCCTAGTCCTTCCAGGCCCTAGTGCCCCCTCCTCAAAGTGCCATGTGTTTTTTTTGCATGTATACCACACATACTCATTGTTTGCATGCTGTATCCTTCCCCCTCTCCCCACCCCCATTAGAATGTAAGCTTTTTGAGAATAGGGACTATTTTTTAAACATTTTCCTTTGTATCTCTAGTGCATAGCACAGTGCCTAGGCCATTATAGGTACATATAAACAAAATTTATACAAAAAGAACACAAAATACTTTGGGGAGGGAGGACAGTAAAAGATGGAGAGATAAGATTCAGAAAAATTTTCATATAGTAGGTTAAAAACTCAGCTTGAACTGAGTTTTTGAACATATTTTTATTTTGTTGAGTATTTTCCAATTACATTAAAACTTTTTCTAACTTTCATTTTTTTTTAACATTTTGAGTTCTCTCCTTCCCTCCTGTTCTTCCCCACCCCTTGAGAAAACAAGCAATATATTAATTATACATGTGAAGTTATGTAAAACAGTTTTCCATATTAACCATGTTGCAAAAGAAAATACAAACAAGAAAAAAAAGAAAGTGAAAGATTATGATTCAATCTGCACTTAGAGTTCATCAGTTTTGTCTCTGGAGGTGGATAGTATTTTTCATCATGAGTCCTTTGGAATTGCCTTGGATTATTCTCTTGATCAGAGTAGTTAAGTTTTTCACAGTTGATCATCATTGTAACACTGCTGTTACTGTATACAGTGTTCTCCTGGTTCTGCTCACTTCACTTTTCATCAGTTCATGTAAGACTTTCCAAATATTTCTGAAATCACCTTGCTTGTCATTTTTTATAACACAATAATATTTCATCACAATAACACACCCCAACTTATTTAGCCATTTCCTTATTGATGGGCATCCCCTCAATACACAATCTTTGCATCCCAAAAAGAGCTGTTATGAATATCTTTGTACAAATATATCCTTTTCCTTTTTAAAAAAAATCTCTTTAGGATACAGACCTAGTAGTGGTATTGCTAGATCAAATTTTGTAGCCTTTTAGGCATAGTTCCAAATTGTTCTCCAGAATGATTTGATCAGTTCACAACTCCACCGAGAGTGCTTTAGTGTCCCTATTTTTCCACATCCCCTCCAGGGTCTGTCATTTTCCTTTTTCACCATGTGAGTCAATCTGATAGGTGTGAGATAGTATCACAGAGTTGCATTCTCTGATCAATGGTGGTTTAGAGCATTTTATGTGACTATTGATACCTTTGATTTCTTCTTTTGAAAACTGCCCGTTCATATCCCTTGACCTTTTATCAACTGGGGAATTGAATTTTGAAGGAAACAAGGGATTCTAAGGGGTGCCGATGAGAGAAGGGAGAAATTCCTGGTACCATGGACAGCGCAAGTGCAAAGATACAAAGATGATAGCTAAAGTATTGTGTGTGAGGAACAAAGTAGTTCAGTTTGTTTGGATTATAGAGTTCATGGAGAGGGTTGGAAAAAAGGGGCCTTAGAACACTGTAGACATAGTAGTTGCTGGGATTGTCCTTACTGTTTTTGTTTTCTCTCTGTCACTTTACTAAGCCTGATCTGGCATCTTGTCAACCACTCTATTCTCTCTACTCTTACTAATGGCGTCTTCATTCCAAGATCCAAATAAAGACTCAGAGGTGAAGCAACCAGCCCAAGGTCACACAGCTATTAAGTGGTAGAGTTGAGCCAAGGTCTTCTGACTCTGACCACCTCCAAAAATAATGACAATAGTAATTATTAATAATAAAAATCCTGGCAAACCTTTATAAAGCATGTTCAGGTTTACAATATTTTTTTGAATATTTTCTCATTTTGTTCTCACAGCAACTTTGGGAAATAAAAACAATTATTATCCAATTTTACAGATGAGGAAACTGAGGCAGACTGGGGTTAAATGACTGAGGTTAAGTGACACACAACTAGAAAGCATCTGAGACAGGATCCTGCATCCTTCTTGACTTCAGGTCCAATGCTTTACTCACAGCTCTGCCTTCCTGCCACTGCCACTATATCCCAGTTGATCCTTCAAGAGAAAGAAAAGGCAACTATGCAGTGGCAATTCTGGAACATCCAATACAGAAATGTAGAAAATTAAATAACTGGAGTTTTAAACCAGATCTGTATCAATTTCCAAGCACGAGTGAGGACTGAAGCTGGGATCTGGTCAGGCACCATTAAGATTGGAAAGGACTTTCCAAAAACAAGGCTGTAAATTCAATTCCATACACATTTCTTAAGTTTCTACTATGTACACAGCTTTGTTCTCCCTTGGAAAAAAAATATGAAGTTTAAATGAGATAGTTACTAGCCTCTTGGAACTTATAGTTTAGGATGGGAGTTAGACATGGGCAAATGCTACATCACAAATACAATAGAGAAGAGTAAAATACATGTGTTATGACTAAAGTGTCTTACTAGTGATCAGAGAGACTTCCTGAAGGAAGTAGGACTGAGGTTAGACCTTAAGGGAAAACCATGGTGGCGAGTATGTCTGAATCATGGATGCAGGACAGAGATTAGTCCTTTGGGTCTGTAGTATAGAGCAAATGAGACAAGATTGGGTAGCACTAGATAGTATTCATTAATAATTTAATAGATGGGGGAAAGTGTTTATTAAGCATTTAAAACATGTTAAGTGCTTAGACATAATATCAAAGCAGAGGCAGTTCCTTTTCTCAGAGAGCTTCTAGTCTAGAGATAGCACAGAGAGGGGAGTAATGGCCAAGAAAGGACACTTTGATTTGGAAAGATGTAGAAATTGTGAATAGAGTCATATGAAGACAGATTGACACATTCCACCCAGAATCAATGGCAGAGTTGATTTTATCCTAGTTCCCAGTTCCCCCCCGCCCCAGGAGGAGGAAGGCAAGAAAGAAGTTTGTGGATGACAGCAATGCTGTGGAGGAAGTGATTGGAGAGAAGGGAGTGATGTATGGTCAGGGTTTTCCTGAAATAGTGATCCAGTAAGAGGGAGTCACCAATTAGAATGGCAGAACCCTGGTGGGTATTTCATGGATGAAAGGGGTTAAGTCACTTGGGCATGGTCTGCAGTATAGCTCCCATGCAGGCATATACACCTACCTATATCAACAGTAGGATTATGAAAGTGAAGGAAATGTCTAGAGACCATGACAGCAAATATTATAGAAGTTATTGAATGATAGGTAGAAGAATTTGACCTTTAGTCAGGAGGTCTTAGGGAGCCATTGAAAGGCCTTGAACAGAGGAGTGAAGCAGACCCTCTTGGGAGGTAGTGAGCTCCTTGTTGATGGAGATACTGAATCAGAGGCTACATAAGAGAGTGTGTCACATTTGTGAGAGATACTCTTGTGGAAGGGGGTGGGGTGGGAACATTCTGGCACTAGGTCCATGAGTTGAATATTGAGATTAAATATAGAATGGTACAGTAGAATGAACCCTGGATGTCGAGCAAGAGGGCCCAAGTTTAAATCTTGGCTGTTCTATTTACTGGCTGTGTGGCCTTAGTTAATTTACCTAGCCTCTGGACCTCTGTCACTTTCACAAAAGGAAGGGGATGGACAAAGTGATTCCTAAAATCCTTCCCAGCTCTCAGTCTTTTGAATGATCCTGTGCCCTCTGATGTCCCTTCTAGCTCTGAGATTTTGGGGTTTAGCTTATCAGATTTGAGGGGTTGTGATGTGATCCCTGATTCCCACACAGTCCTGCTTATCATCTCAGAACTTACTAATCTACATTCACTAGGTAAAGACTGTTAAAATCTGGGGTGAAAGATAGTACTGTAGAGGGAGGAAAGGAACAAGAAAAATGTCCATTTCTGCGTGGGTTTCAGACCCAAGGGGCCTTGAGCAGGACTAACAACTTGGTCTCCACGTTGGTAAATATTGGTCTGTTCCAAAGGCCACATTCATCTTGTACAGGCTCCAGTCCATCCACCACAGTCCCTCCTTCCCTCCCTCCTTCCCTCTGCTGACGAGGGGCTCATTTATTTATTACTCCAATAACAAATAGACTGTCAGCCTGTACCAACCAGCTCCCAGAGGGCTCAGGATCTGCTGACTGGGCCCAGCTGCTATGTTGACTTGAAGAGGGAGGAAAGGAGGAGCACCAGGGGGCTGGCTCGCCTCAGTCCCTGGGCTGCCTTTCCCAAGGCAGGAAACAGTCATTGAGTGGCCTTTGCCCAGTCCCTACTGAGCAGATGAGCCACCACAGCTGCTGCCCCACCTTGGAGACCAGGGGTTCTGAAGCTGTAGTACTAATAATGGCACCCTTTTCTCCAGGGTTTCAGGATGCACTGCAGTCCTTTAAGGTGGGAAGGTAGAGACTATTATCTCCATTTTACAGATCAGGAAACTGAGGCCAGCAGAGAGCCATGCTCACCCATATCTTAGTGCCTCCTGCCTTAGCTGGCTTTTTACTTTCTTACCCGGAGAGCTGGGTCTCCCCCAGCCTGGCTCCCTCGACAACCTCCAGTCCCATGCTGGCACGACAGTGTCAGGGCCAGATGCCAATAGCTAGACTGAGCAGTTCATTGGCAAGCCCATCTTTCATCCTTCCCAGTCTGTAGGGGATGCCACAGGGAGACAAATCACCCATTCTGAACGTGCCTCTGCAAAGGGGAGGACAGTAAACTGCCCTTGTCCCCCTCAAACCCAGAGATACTCTCACAGTTTGGGGATCTCCCATCCTCTGGAAGTGAGCCAGGCCACGTACCTGAGGCAGGAAAGGAAAGTGGGCTGGGAGACATGGATTTGAGTCAAGATCCTAATGCTTATTCCTTCTACCCTTCCTGGGCATTCTCTTAGGCCACCTGAGGCCTGATCTGGTACAAGTTTCCTCTCCTTTCAAGGTTCAACTCAGGTATTTCTGCTTCTGTCTACAGGGTCACAAAGCTAGTAAGTGCCAGAATTAGAACCTGAACCCAAATCAAGGTTCATCAGGTCAGAGCTGAAAGGGACCTTGGAAGAGACCTGGCCAAGTCTATCCTCCTCATTCAACAGATGAGGAAACTGAGGCCAAAGGAATAAAGTGACTTGGCCAGGGTCATATAGGCAGTAAGTATCTGAGGCAGGATTAAACCCAGGCCTTTCTGACTCCAATGTCCTGGCTCTTAGACCTCACTGCCTCTACAAGTCCAGTGCAGTTTCCCTGATGTCACACTGCCCCTGAAGATGCTCTGGTAGAAGTATGATGAGAGTTTATCATCTGCCCTTGGCTTAGAGGCTGGTGCAGCCCAGCTGTTCTCTTTTATTTGGAGATTAGATTAAAGTCTACCTTGAATGCTACCTTTAAAAATCCATGGATACCAAGTTTGAACTAAGACAATCTGAACACCATTTCATCTGTCATCAGAGTCAAGATCATTCCCAGAAGGCAGGCATATAAGAAACATTAAAGTCAATTCGATATGAAGTACCTACTGTGTGCTAGGTGCTGGGAGAGAAGATCTGAATAAGCTATGGGACAGATAAGGTTGGGGGAGGGGTAAAGAAAAAGAGCAAACTCTTATTAAGGACCTACTATGTGCCAGGTACTGTACTAAATGTTTATAGATGCCTCTCTTGGTAATGTTTTTTCAGCTGCTCCAAGATCAGAATTGGAGAGAAGGGCACAGTGAGCATAGCTGTGGCCTTGGGGGTCAGGAGACCTGGGTTCTAAGCCAGGTTTGAATGCTTCAAAGCTACACTACATTTCACTTCTCTGGGACTCAGTTTCCTCATCTGTAGAATGGCAATCATCATACTCTCATTGCCTACCTCAAAGTCTTGCCAAGAGGTGAGTGGCAAGTGGTTGAAGACCTCCCCAGAATCACATGATCACAGGGTTGGAAGATACCTGAGTGACCTCTGCTCCAATCCATCCATGAAAGGAATGGCCTCCCAGAACATCCATGTCAAGGGCTCCTCCAGCCTCTGCTGGAATCCAAGGAGGATGAAGCCACCACTCCTCAAAGCAGCCCATTCCACTGGGGAACAGCTCTCATGGGCAGGAAGCTTTTCCTGACATCAAACCGATATTTTGCAACTCTCCCTTATCCCCCTACACTTCCAAACCTCATTGATTCCAACTCTGTCTTCTGGGACCAAATGGAGCCTGTCTAATCCCTTCTTCATATGACAACCCTTCAAATACTTTCAGACAGCTGTCATGTCCCCTCGAGTCTTCTCCAGGCTAAACATACCCAGTTCCTTCAAGCCATCTTCAGATATCACACATTTCTCACCCTGGTTAAGTTCTTAGAAGTGCTAGAGAGATTACTGTTACCTGTACTACTCTTCTACAGCATATATTCTAAGTTTTAAAGGCCCTCACAGCTCTGATTCCCTTTCCTATGCTCTAAGGGTCCTCCTACCTTAATTCAGTCTGTGATTCCATGACAGTTCCTTTCTTGACTTAGTTTTCTTAATGGCACACTGAGATGGAATCAGGCCATAATTGGATCCACATTATGGCTCATGGACCTCAGGACTGCAATGTGTGGATTACACATCTTCTCTCAGCCTTGATTCCCAGTCTTTTGCTGACATTCAGATCCCAAGCAGTAATACAGTGTTTCTAAGAAGCTGCCAAGCTCCAAGCAGGGCACACCCAATCTAGAGTGAGCTTCACTGGTCAGTAGCCCAGGAAGGCACTTTTACTCCCTTCTGCCCTGACCCAAGTTCATGTTTGTATTCTTGGGTCACAAAAGAAGAATCCCATTTCTAAGGGTTTGCCAAGTGCTTTCTTCCCCAGGAATGATTAGCAGAAGACATACTCAGGCTGTAGGAGAATTAGTTGAAGGAATGTGGAATGTATAGCCACAAGAAGAGAAGACTAGGAAGGCAGTTGGTGGATGACTTCAATTGCTTGACAGGTTGTCATGGGTAGAAGAAAGACATGACTTATTCTTCTTGGTCCCAAAGGAAAGAGCTAGGAATATTGTGGGGATGTTGAAGAGAGGTCAATGTGGGTCAAATGTCAGAAAAAGCTTCCTAATGAGGGCCATCCCAAAGTGCAATGGGCTCCCCCAGGAGGTGGAAAGCTCTCCCTCCTCGGAGGTCTTTGGGCAGAACCTGGAGAAGTGCTTGCTGGGTAGGCTGTAGTGGTGGTGGTGATGATGAAGATGGTGTTGATGATGAATTCATACATCTAGTGACTCCTTCAAAGTCAGACCGGGTGGCTGCTAAGGTCCCTTTGGGTTCTAGACCCTGTGATTTATCCTTGAAAGACAGAGTATTTGGACCAAAAGGGAAATGGGAGAGAAGTTGTGTTTAGGTCACTGAGAGACTGAATGAACAGATTCAAGCTTTAAGAAAAGGCTTTTTCGAAGCATTTTAAAGCTTGTGAGTTCTCATTTTATCATAATTTGAAGTGACCAGTGAGGCAAAGATTTATAGGCAAGTGTGCACAGAAAGTAGTGCCAAGAAAAACTCAAAATATTCTAAAGCAAGTGCCTTTCAAACATGAAACAAATACAATGCCAGGTAATGTAGATTGGATGGTGGGGAAGGGGTAGAGGGGGTATTTTAATGGCATTGAAGTGGAACCACCTGTATCACTCATGTTTGCCACTTGTAGCATATTGTCCCAAAGCCAGGGAGAATAAAAAAAAATTTTTTTAATTCTCTTGGATAGGGAAGTCAGGATTCGCATTTCCTTTATAATCCTAGGACCCTAGGTCTTGGTCTGCAATGGAATAATGAAGTCACCTAGTTCAATATCCCTGTTTTACAGAAGATCAAGGAGAGTCCCAGAGAGTCCAAGGTCACATATTAGTGCAAAGTAGAATCAGGATTTGAACTCAGATCCTGTGACTCCAAGTTTAGCTCCCTCGGTACTGAATCACATAAGCTGGAATTCTGAGTCAAAATTGTTAAAATGAAGTAAAAGAAAAAATGTAAAATCTCACACTTAGGTTCAAAAAATCTATATCACGAGCACAAGTCAGTGGAGGTGTCTCCAAAGAATTATTCCTGTGTAAGGAATCTGAAGGTTTTAGTGAACAGCAAGTTCACAGTACAATAATGACACAATGATAGTGGTGGTGGAGGTAATGGTGACCGTGATGGTGATCACGGTGATGTGGTAATGGTAGCGATGGTGATAGTGATGAGGTTGGTGATGATGGTTCTTGAGATCTAAAAAAGCACTTTACACACATCATCGAGTTTGGCACAGCCACCTCCTGGTTATTTGGTACTGTGAATATCATCACTCTCCTAACACGTTGTGAAAGCAGAGAAGGTAACTTGTCCAAAGTCACGTGACTGTCAAGTAGATGAGGTAGGTTTGGGAAAAGCGATAGGGAAGCCAAAAGAGCAGTAGTCTCCTCAGCGGTTTTCCCTCCTTAATTCTCTTTCCTCTCTAACCCATACTTTACACAGCTGCCAAATTGATAATCCAAAAGTGGCTTTTTATTTCCTCTAGGATAAAATCTAAACTCTTCTGTTTGGCATTTAAAGTCCTTCACACCCTGGAAAGTCCCAGACTATCTGTCTGGCCTCCTTTTAAATTACTCCCCTCCATACATTCTGCCTAGAAGGTCCTCGCTCCTTGCCTCCAGCTCTCAGAATCTCCAGTTTCCTTCAAGACTCAGCTCAAGGGCCACCTACTTCATAAGGACTTTTACTGATCCCATCACACTGTTAGCATCTCCCACTCAAAATCACTTTGTATTTATTTTGCATTATTTTATATCCACAAATGTACATGTTGTCTAGGTAGACTATGAACTCCTTGAAGGCAGTGACTGTTTCAATTTTGTCTTTCTGTCATCAGTGACTTGTACAGTGCTCGACACATAATAAATGCTTAATGCTTGTTGATTGATTTACTAGGCTAGTCCAACTTGACCTGGGCTGGAAGAGTCTTCCTTCCTCCAGTCCTCCTTGACAAGTAGACATTCAGACTCATCTTGAAGACACTGATTGAGGAAGGGGAACTCTGTATCACTGCAGACAATCCATCTCACTTGAGGATCTTTCTAATTATAAGGAAATTCTCCATTATCTTGAATTTAAGTCAATCTCTCTTTGTGTATGTGTCTGTGTCTGTTTCTCTCTCCATATATATGTGTGTGTATATGCATGTACACACATAAATCTTCTCTCTTCTCTCTCTCTGTTTCTACACACACACCCATAAATACCTCTTTTCTCTTGTCTCTTTTCTCTAACTTCTCTCTGTCCTTCCCCACCCCCAAATCAAACAGTACAATTCTCATTATTGCTATTCAAACATAATGGCCCTTCAAGTACTTTGTACTTTCATCTACATATTAAGAGTTGGCAAGGACCTTATGGTTCATTTTCATTTTTCATATGAAGAGACTGAGGCCCAGAGATGTTAAAACTTCCCAAAGGGCCCAAGGTGTGCAAGGAGAGAAGTAGGATTCAAACTGGGTCCAATATAATTCAATGTGAACCAATAACTTATTTTTGCATTCCATTGATAATTAGAACACTCCTCAAAACACCCCTGTGAGGCAGGAGGGGCTGGTATTGTTTTCCTCATTTTACTGAGGACAACAGAGAGGCCCAGAGAGGGGAGAGGACCTAACAAGAGTCACACAGCCAGCAAGTGACAGAGTTGATTTGAACAGTGAACCACTTGTCCCCTTTCACCATTCTAACATATTTTCCTGCCTACTCCCACCCCCCAGTGACTTTGACCCTTAAAGCCTGGGATTTCTGGAAGATGCCTGCCAACATGGGCATACTGCTAGGGGGCAGTGAGAGAAAGACTATCACCCTACTAAAAACTGCTAAGTATTACAGCTCATTTGTACCACAGGGTTCAGAACTGGCAGTTACCTCAGTCAAAAGCTTCCCTTTCTTTCTGACTTGGGACTCCACACCCATGCCACCATTTTTCTCTAGCCTCTTATGGTGATCTGGCAGATAGAGAAACCTCTGAGGTGGAGTGGCCCACACAAGACCAGGAGCTGAGCAGTGGGAGCCATGCATTGTCCAGCCATCTTCCTCTGGCAGCTAGAGACACAGGGATCTCCCAAAAGTTTAGACAGCCACCCATAAGCATACAACTTCTAGTACAACAGATTCATAAAACATGAGTCTACATCTGGAAAGAAACTTAGAGATTACCCAGACCAACTTCCCTCCATTTTACAGGCAAAGTTAAGTGACTTTCCCAAGGTCACCCAGCTAGTAAGTAGCAGATACAAGTAGCCAGAATTCAAATCCAGGTTCCCCTGACTACAAACCGACTACAAACTGTCTTTGGACAGTCAGATGGTCTATATCTTGGGTCTTGGAGGTGATTTGACCCTGTAAGAAGGGTGTTATCATCACCCCCATTTTAGAGACTGGGCTGAAATTAAGAAATTAGCCCAGGGTCTCACCATTAGTAAGTGACTGAGACAGGATGTTAACTAAGGTCTTCCTGACTCCAATTTCAATGTTCTACCCACCCAGATGCCTAACTAAACCAAAAATGCCCTTAAAGAGTTCTTGGATCCCAGAATTCTGTGTTGCTAGACATTCCCTGCTCTCAAGAATGGATGCCACCCAAGGCCCTCCCCACTGCTCACTGTGGCTACTGGTACAAGAACTGAATGCTACCTGATGAACTGGGACTCAGGATACCTGAGTTCTTGCCCTAGTGGGGACAGCTGCTGGCTGCCCCACTCTGAGTTGGATCTTTTTCACTGTCCTTCTGGGTTTCAGTCTCCTCTTGTATGAAATTAGGGGCTTAATGGGGTCCAAGTTGCATTCCATTTCCAGGATCCTAGAATTCCATGAACCCCATTGAGTGGAGCCCACAGAATGCCCAGACTCACACCAGCGAGGTTGGTAAGCAACAAAGAGCTTTGCATCAATATGCCTTTCATGGGACCCTATCTTCCAAATATAGCAGTCATTTACATCATAAATGGAAATTTTAAATAGAAAGAAAAATTGTGAGGTTGGGATAAAGTCCAGGCCTCCGCTGGCCTAGGGGGCACTGAGAATCTGCTGGGTAGGGACCACTCTGCAGAAGGTCACCTTCAAACCCATCCCCCAGGCACTCCCGCCTCCTCCACTGCTTGACACACTTGTGATGTATGGTCGCTTTGCTGCCGACACTGTTCACTGCACAATCCAATCTCGCAGACGCACATATTTCTCAATTCAGGGACTCTTTTTATTTTATGAAACATCAGCTCACAGCTCAGCTCTGGTGATGGGGAGAGTCAAACGGGGTCTGCCAGCCATATTTTCCGCGTTGTTCTCCTGCCTCCCATCCCCAAAGCCCCTACCCTTCTGTTCCTGTTCTTTCCACCACCTCCATTCTCTCCTACTTAGAGGCAGGAATCTTACAAACAGGAAGAGATTTTCAAAGAATCACTGACAAGTTGGGTCTCTAGAGTTCAGTTGCTACTTGCCCCCTGAAAACCTAGAGGTGGCCCTGAGGGATAATGAGTTGTTTTTCTAATGCTGTAGCTCATAAGCCCCCATTGGTGTGCTTCCTGTACTATTTACAGTAGAAATCAATGTCATCCAAACTTAAGGAAAGGAGGGTATATAGATATATATCAGACTTCTAGAAAAGGACACTTATTAAATGGCATGGTCAGAGTAGGTGGTATGAAACATCTTTCCACAAGTCTGTGACACTCTCCCACATGAACTTACATAGTACAGGGGAAGGGGGCTGAAGCTTAGAGAACATGGGTAAAGGGACAACAGCTTCTGAAAGTCCCTTTGCTAGAATCTCACAGTTGTTCTTTACAAGGATGGTTTTTATTTTTCCTTCTGGCCTCATTGAAGAGCCTTGAATCTTTATCTAGTGAGTCTTTGGCTCCTGATGCAAACACTTCTGTCAATTTTTTTGTAGATTCTGCTAAGAATGTTTATGGGGAAAATGGGAAGATTCAAATTCTTCAGACCATTTGAAGCTCTCAAGGTCTTACTCTTAGCTGGGGTTTGGGGCAGGAAGCCAAGACTAAGATACTCTCCTTCCCCCTACCCCCACCAAAACAGTCACTCCTCAGGGATTTGGCTGGAACATTCTCTTGGCTCAAGCTCTAGCTTGAATCCACAAGTCCAACTAACTCAGTGTTTTTATATAGGTCCTGACCAAGTTTCACAGAAAATTTGAAAAGACTTTCTCTCACACCTAGGGAGGTGTCCAAGCCTTGAAGTCTAGGTGTGAGAAGTCTAGATGTGTTCTCATCTGATAAAAGTATCAAGGCTAAGTAGGGCAGGGTGATTTCAACCCCACCTTTGTACTCAGAACATAGAATGTCAGAGATGGGAACTTTGAGCATTGAATATGGGAACTTGGAGAGGCCTTAGAACATAGAACACAGAATGTCTGAAGTGAAAGAGATGCTAGGATACAGAACAGAGAATATTGGAGCTAGAATAGATCCTAGAACATAGAATGTTAAAGAGGGCAGAGACAAAATGGCAGAGTAGCAGGCAGAAATACAATGAGCTTCTTCACCCTTCCTGCCAAAAATCCATCTCCTCCAAACAGATCAAGAAAATACACAAGACTGAATCTGGATTAGAAAATAAAAGAAAAAATCACTGTGAATCACTTTTCTAGCCCAGGTCAGCATAGGGAAACAGTCTGGCAGAGACCTCATAGTACAAAGCCCTCCATTTCAGGGAGGGGTTGTGCAGCAAGGCAAGAAGGAGCTCCAGAACCACACCTTTATTGGGGATAAACTTGTACAAGATATAGGAACAAAGGGTCAAGTAGCAGATCTGTTGCCCACGACACAGGTCCATGTCATAGTTCCAGGGCTGAGTAGCAGATCTGCACCCAAAGGAGGCAATTCCACGTAGGGGGAGTGGTCCAAAGCCTTAGTCTGTGTACCAAGCCAGTTTCTCCCTCAACCACATAACAGGGTCTCAGTTCCAACTTGTAACCCAGGTTGAACCTGTAGAGGAATAACTATGACATTCCAAACCAAAGGGAAGCCTACAGTTCTATTACTCTGAACCAGCTGATTTGATTATGTTTGATTAATGTCAAATCCAGCAATAGTTTCTTATTGCTCAGATCCAAAGCTAGATCAGGAACTTAAAGAGTTTCCAGCTTACCCCCACACCAGGGGGATAACAATCAATCTTTGCCCTAGATCACACTACTCTGGGAGCTTATAGATATTCAGCCTAAGCTGTTCCTGGAACAACACAACACTCAACACTCCCCAAGAAAACAACAGAACCAGTCCAGACGTTCCCTCTAGAAGTGCTCAGAACCAGTTCTAACAGCAAGGTTGAAATCAGGAAATAGACTGGAAGAATGAGTAAAAAACAAACCCAAAAAGAATCCCCCCAAAAGTCTCTTATGGTAGCAAAGGCATTTAAGACGTAAGCCCAAAAGAAGAAAATGATTTCAAAACATCTACAAGCAAAACCTCAAAGGAAAACACAGCTTGGGCACAATTTCAGCCATAATTCCTGGAAGCAATGAAAAAAGAGTTTTAAAAAGTTTTTCTTTCATCAATGAAATGAGAATGCTAGAGAAAAAAGATGGGAATAGAAATTAGAGTTTTGGAAGAAAGAATTGGAAAGGGGATTAACAGCCTGGCACAAGAGATTGCCAAAATCTTACCCAAACAACAAACTCCCCCGATATTATAATGAACTAAACCAGAAATATTAAAATGAAGTCAAAAGACTAAAAAAATAGAAGAAAATGTAAGGAATCTCCTAGCAAAAACAGCTGACTTAGAAAACAGGTTAAGGAGAGATTATTTAAAAATCATAGTGTTACATGAATGTCATGACCAAAAACTGAGCCTAGACATCATATTTCAAGAAATCATAAAACTGTCTGGATCTCTGGAACTAGAGGGCTAAATGGAAACAGAAAGAATCTATTGGTCACCTTCTGAAAGAAATTCCAAAATGAAATCTCCAGGAAGTTTACAGCCAAAATTTAGAACTTCCAAGTCAAAGGGAAAAAAATAACTGCAAGTAGCCAGAAAGAATTCAAGTACTGAGAAGAAACAATCAGAATCATACGCGAATTTAGCAGTCACCACTTTAAAGAATCGAAGAGCTTGGATACGATATTCTAGAAGGCTTACAACCAAAATATCTTTCCCAGAAAAACTGAGTATAATCCTAGAGGGAAAAAATGAATTCTTAATGAAATAAATAAAGGACTTCCAATATTCCTGATGAAAAGATTAGAGCTTCCTAAAAACTCCGAAGTACAAACACAATAGTTAAGAGAAACATAAAGAAATAAAAACAAATAAACAATCGTAAGAGATTAAATAAAGATAAATTGCTTATATTTAAACATGAGACACGTGTCCCTTCTGAATCATTGTGAGTCATAGAGATAGTCTAATTAGACAAGGCCTAGTCATGGTTCTGCTATGTCTTGATTGTCTTAAGACTAGAAGGAGAAAGAAAGAGGAATATATAGGGTTGAAGTACAGAAAAGGGAAAGGAAGATTAGGGAAAGTTATTTCATATAAACAAGGTATGCAAGACTATGTGTAGAAGCCTATACAAACAAAGAGGAAATGGTGGGAGAAACAGCAGACACTTTAACCTCACTCTCGTATGAACGAGCCAAAAGAGAAGAGAATACATATATACAAACACACACAAGTTGGATACAGAAATACATTTCACTCAACAGAGAAATAAGAAGTAAAGAGGAGTAGGGAGAAAGGAGAATTAGAGGGAGGGTAGATTAAAGGATGGATTAGTCCTAAGCAAAGCAAAGTCTAACAAAGGATATAAAAATAGTTACAGCCCTTTTGAGGTGGCAAATAATGGGAATCTGAGGGGTTTCCATCAATTGGAAAATAACTGAATAAGTTATGGCATACGAATGTGATGGAATACTATTTTATTGTAAGAAATGCAGTTTCAGAGCAACCTGGGAAGACTTGTATGAACTGATACATATTGAAATGAACAGAGCCAGAAATAATTTGTACTACAATATGGCAAAGACAAGCAACTTTGAGACTTAGGAAGTCCAATCAGCCTAATAAGAAAGCATTAATCTAGAGGACTAATGATAAAACATGCTTTCTATCTCCTGATAGAGAGATAAAGGACTCAGAGTGCAATTAAAGATATAGATAGATAGATATGTAGGTAGATAGATAGATGATGGAGAGATATATTTCTTTTTTGATAATAAAAATTTAATTTAATTTTATAAAAAATATAGAATAATAAAATTGGGAGGGAGCTTAGGGCACATAGCATAGAATTCAGAGTTTGGAATAACCTTAAATCATAGAAGCTGGAATTTTGGAGCTGTGAGGAACCTTGAAACACAGAGAGCATAGAATGTCAGGCATGAAAGGAACTTTAGAACATAAAATATGTAATTAGCTAGAAAGAGAATTTGGCAGACCTCCCGCCATCCCTCTTCTTTCCTAATCCTAACTTCAAAGTACTAACAGAGACCAGTGGGCTACCTGGGGCTAAGGCAGGATAGACTGCAAAACACCCGAATTCCAAATTCTATTGAGAGGTTTGGGGTCAAACTCTGCCTCTCTTCTTTGAGTTCTGCTGGAGAAGCAGACTATCCTCTACCTCCTCTCCTCCTGGCTCCCTGATTCCAGTGATCCAATCTCAGCCTCAAGACCCAGTCTCAGGAATTTAGATCTTGACTTTCTCTTCCACTTGCAATCTAGCTCATCTATCCCCTAGTCCTTTTTACAGGGCCACTTATAATTCATATAGTCAATAAACCAACAAATTCCCCTGTAGCTTTGATCATTTAGGTCATCATTCCCACCCCTTCTGCACTTTAATAGAAAACTAGCTTCTCCCTTCAGTTTGCCCTACTCCCTTGTGATCTACCATCAGCCCAGTCTCCTCCCCAGTCAGACAAGTGGACAGTCTCTGCTCTTCTAGCACAGTGCTCTAAGACCATCACTTGGGGACCTCTTTTTCATTTAAGGTTCATCAGATATACTTGTCCCACTCTCAGCTCATCCTGTTGCTGCCATCTGCCAGTCTACTTGCTTCTCCCAACTTTCCAATGACTTTAGTACCTACCTGGCTTGCAACCTTCTTCTCCGCCCCTTCTCTTGCCAATGATGATTTATGATGGCATGTATCTAAGCCTGGCAAGCTCACAGGAAGGCTTTGGCAAGTGGTACCATGTGGAAAATCATATAACATTACTTGAAATATGGAAACTGAAGAAATAACTTTGTTTAATGGCCTCCAATTATTCATATGGAGCAAGGAATAAAACAGAGACATATGTTCTACAAAAGCATTCACAACTCTCAGGGAGGATTCCAATACAGATATGGTAGAAGTATTTACTATAGATGGAAGGGTACCCTAGATCAGAGGTTCTTATCTTGGGATTGTCATGGATATATTTCAAAGAGGTTAAGAACTCAAATGGGAAAATTTCATATTCAATTTCACTAATTTCTAACTGAAATTTAGAATTTCCTTAAATTATGATTATTAAAAAAAACATTTTGTGAAAAAGTCCTGAGGCTTCACCAGACATTCAAAGGGGTCTCACAAAAAAATTAAGAACTTCTGGATTAGACACTTTTGTTTGCTGATCAAAGAAGAATGTCTATTGATCAAATTTTTCTATGGAGTTGAACACAGTCAATATCTATACCTGGACATCTGTTCGATCTATATGTTTAATAACTGGAGAATAATACACTGGTCCCAAAATTGGATAGGAAGAATGTAGACTGGATTGCATTTGGAAAACTATATACTATTTTTAATGATTCTGAGATTTTCCTTAAAGCAAAAGACTCATATTGCTTATCTGTAGTAATTTACTGGTGATGCCATAAGACTAGGAGCCATGAAATATCACATGCTATGAAGAATGTAATGTTACATGTCACCCAAAGAGCCATATTTGGTAGACTTGAGTAGGGTGCATAGGAAGATAGGGATTTCTGGAGTCAGAAGTGAGAGCATTCTAGGCATGGGAACAGCCATTTCAAAGACACAGAGACAAGAAATGTAATGTTTTGTCCAGAGAGCAGCAAATTGATCAGCTTGGCTGGAGCATAGAGCACATGAGGGGAAGTTACATGAAACTAATGACATGATTAGACAGCTAAGTGGAGTCACGGATATAAATGCAGAACTTGGAGTCAGGAAGACCTGAGTTTAAATCCTACCTTGGACACTTATTAACTATGTGACCTGGAAGATTCACTTAACCGCTTTTAGCTTCAGTTTCCTAATCTGTAAAATGAGGTTGGTAATAGGTTGTCATGACAATTAAATGAGAGGACATGTGCAAAGTGTTTTGCAAACCTTACAGAGTTGTGTAAGTGCTAGCCATCACTGATGTCAGCGTGGAAGGAGGTCTATAGTAGATCTATACTAAGTCTCATGCTGCTTAATATTTTTATCAGCTACTTAGATAAAAGTATAGATGACATGCTTATTAAGTTTTCAGATGATCCAAGGTTGGGAGAGGCATTTAACATGTTGTATGATAGAGTCATAATACCAAAATTTCCCTATGTACTGGAATGTTGGGGTAGAATCTAACAAACTGAAATTATTAGAGATAAATATAAAGTCCTACACTTGAGTCCCCCCCAAAAAAAGTCAACCTCACAAATGTAGGATGGAGGAGATGTGTCTAGACTCTGATGGGGATCCTAGTAGACTGTAAGCTGCTAGGAGCTTGACACAGAGAACAGGAAGCTAAAACTATCTTAGGCTGCTTTAAGAAAGTTAGAGTCCTATACACATTCCTCTGTCCTCTGCCTTGGTGGGTAGATATCTCTAGGGAGGTGCTTTCAGTTCTGAGCATCACATTTTCAAAGGATGTTGAGAACTAATGAGTTTTCAGAAGAGGGTCAGTCAATAGTCAATAAACATTTATCAAGCACATACTATGTACCAAATATGGTACTAAGGTTGGAGAAAAAAAAGAACCAGGCTTCAATCTCTTCCCTCAAGGAGATTATATTCTAATGGAAGAAGAACCAGAATGGCTGAAGATCATCTCATATGAGGATCATTTGAGAGAACTTACGAAGCTCAGCCTAGAGAATAGAAAACTTTGGGGTGAAGTTCAGGGTTTGAAGTGACAAGACAGCTATCTTCAATAGTTCAAGGTCCATCCCATTAAGTGGGAGTGAGATGTGTTCTAACTGGTCCCAGGAGGCAGAAGGTAGGAGGAACGTGAAAAAACTGCAAAAGAGACAGGCTTAGGCTTAATGTCAGGAAAACCTTCCTAATGGGAGTTGTCCAAAGGTGAAATGAACTGCTTCAGGAGGTAATGAGCTCCCCACCACTTGAGTGCTTGCAGGGAAGATTATCTTTAAAGCACAGGGGAAAAGACCAGCTGACTCTCAGTTCCTCTCCACCTCTGAGATTCTCTGATTCTGGGGTACTGAAAGCCTGCAAGACTCAGAGCTGAGGACCCTCCACAGTTAGTCCCATTCCAGAGTAGGCACTGATATGGAAATAACTGAGAACAAAACCACCTGGATTCTCCTAAGCTGTCATGTTTTAAGGTGGAATTAGTGCTAGATGACTTTCGAGATCCTTTGCAGCTCTGGGACTAAGATGTTACATTACTTAGCCTCTCTGAACCTCAGTTTCCTTATCCACAAAGTAGTTTTGGGAATAGAGAAGCAAGGTCAAATTCAAGAAACGTTCTCTGTGCAGAAATGGACAAGGCCAAATGAAAGATTGTCCCCTCCCTCTCCTTCATCTTCCTTATTCAGAAGTTCATATCTGTGGGCCTCAGTTTCTTCATCTATAAAATTATTTGATTCAATAGATTCTAAGATCCCCTCTGGGTCCAAGAGTCTATATTTCTCTGGTTCTGACTGCCTAGTAGGTATGAATAGAAGAGATTCCTGTTCAGGTACAGATTGGACTGGATAACCCCTGAGGTTACTCCTACATCAGTTGTACCAGGATCCCCTCTATCCTAAGTTTGTCTTGCCTTAGAGTTGAAGTTCTGGGAGGCTTCTGGTCATCATTTGTGACATTAAATAACTAATGGGCCAAATTCCATGTCCAATGCATTGGAGCAGCCATTCCCAAAGGAACAAATGTCTCCATGAGCTGCTGTCTGCTTCCTACATTGGCCGAGACCAAAGAGCCCCAAGAATCATGGGTGCCCAGTCCCCCCCTACACTTACCCAGGCCTGATTTTCTCTAATAACTTCATTTCCACCCCCTTTACCCTGAAGAGGGAATAAGGATTCGTCTCTGTGCCTGCTTATCTGTGACCTCATGACTTCTCCACTAATTGATGAGGATTTTTAAAAAAGAGAGAGAGAGAGAGAGAGAAATCCAGAAGGAAACATTATGACCGTCCTGGCACTAATTGACTGCTCAGGAGGGAGATGGGGAAAGGATGGTATGAATTATTAAAGTCCTTGGAGGCTGATGGAGGAGGCCCCTTCCTCCTGGGTCCCTGCTAAAGGGTTGGCTGGCTGGTGTTCTCTCTTGTTGAGAGAGAGAGAGAGACTGACAGAAGGGACGGGGGGTAAGGGGAAGCTAGGGAAGCTGCCTTCTGTACCAGGGTCACATCTGGGAGCCACATCTGGGAGTCCCCCTCGGGCCAAAGCCCTGGCGCCAGCAGGCAGGGGATTGAAATGAGTCTGTTCAATATCTCAGCAGGAGGGGCTGCTTGGCTTCAGCATGCCCTGGTAGGATGAATCCTGGGCAGAAAGGGAGGAATCAAGAGACTGTGGGATGTGGTGCCTTCTGGTCCAAGACCTTTCTTACTGAGAAGGAAACTGAGGCCCATAAGGTGAAATCATTGATGGCGATAATGATCTTAACACAATGCTTGAAGTTTCTCAAAGCACTTTAAATAGTTCTTTCATTTAGGGCTGCATGTATTACTTTCCCCATTTTACAGGCAAGGAAACTGAGGTCTTCCTGACTTGCCCAGGGTCATACAGCTAGTAAATGTCAAAGATCTTTCCCTCCTTGAGAGAAGGTGTTTTCCATTTGTCTTTGTTTCTTCAGCCCTAGAACAGTGCTTAGCACACAAGAAGACCCCAAGAAACGCTTGTTGCTTAGGTCATTGACTGAAACCATGTTTTTCCTGACTCCAGCAGCCTACCACTTTACACAGATGTCGAATTCAGGTGGGCAGCCTGGAGTTGGCAAGATTCATCTTCCTGAGTTCAAATCTAGCCTCAGACACTTTCCGTGTGACCCTGATTAAGTCACTTGACCTTGTATGCCCCAGTTTCCTCACCTGGCAAATGAGCTGGGAAAAGAAATGGCAAATTACTCCAGTATCTTTGCCAAGAAAACCCCAACTGGGATCATGAAGAATCAGACACAACTGAAATGACTGAACAATGAAGAATTTGGTTCCTCCGTGACTCTCTTGTTAACTGAGTATACGACTTTGAGCAAGTCCTTCCCCATGGCCCCAGACTCATCTTTCTCTTTCATGTAATGATGGAAATAATCATCTCTAATGGGGCATTCAGCTCTGTGAAATCATGACTTGCTTAAAGATCCTCCTTCGCTGACCTGACAGGCACTGACAGTCTGGGAATCCAGGCTACATCAAGATCCAAAGAGATCTCCATGGACTAGACTGTTGGGTAGACTTCATAAGATGAGGTTTAATCAGGACAAATGTAAAGTCTCATACTTGGGGTCAAAAAGTAAACTTTACAAGATGGGGGAGGTGGGACTAGACAGCAGTTTGTTTGAAAATGATCTGGGATTTTTAGTTGACTGAAAGTTCAAAATAATTCAATATTATGATCTAGCCATCCAAACAAAGCAATGCCACCTTAGGTCAGTGTTAAGAGAGGCAGTGTTCAGGTCTGGGAAGGTGAGAGTCCCACCATCATCTGCCTTGGTCAGACGTCTTAGGGAAGAAGATGCTCATTTCTGGTTGCCTCATTTTAGGAAGTTGATCATTCGGATAAGATGGAGAGCTTGCAGAAGAGACAATAATGATGAGAGGACCACAGACCAAGTCAAGTGAGGATTAGTTTAAGGAACTGGGGACATCTAGACTGGAGAAGGGGTGGGAGAGAGAGGGTGCAGCGATGGCTGTCTACAACAACTTGAAGAGCTGTCAGGGGTAAAAGGGAATAGACTTGCTCTGCCTGGCCCCAGAAGACAGAACCAGGAGCAGTGTGTGGAAATTTCAAAGAAGCAATTTTCAGTCCAAAATAAAAAAAATCCTCCCCAGACCTAGAGCTGCCTGAGAATTGCACAGGCTGCCTCCAGAAGTAGTGAGTCTGTTATTGAGGTCTTTGGCGGAGGCTGGAGGACCATCTCCTGGTCATGCTGAGAAGGGGACTGCTATTGAGGCAAGGTTGGACAGATGCTTCCAAAGGTTTTCCCCAGGCTTCTGTTCTGGGATTCTGTGATTGCTACACCCTGCAAGATCACACTCCTATTGGTTTCCTAAAAGGAAGCCAGTCAGAAAGACACATGGAAATGCAAGAAATGGTTTCCCTCCTCTCCTCTCCACTTTCAATTTCTCCCCATCTTCAAGGTCCAGTAGAAACCCTACCAATTACAAGAAGTCTTCCCTGACCACTTTAGTCCCCCACAACCCACTCCCCAGAAATCTCACCCTCCAGGGCCCTGTAGCTCTGGCTATCCTAGGATCAAAATATCATAGACTTAAATCTGAAAGGGACTCTAGAGACAATTCAAACCAACCTTCTCATATTACAGATGAGGAAACTGAGGCTCAGAGGAGTTAAGTGGTCTATGCCATTTTACTTAGCCCAGAATTCTATTCCATCTGATATAGATCCTTAACATATGTTTCCTGTTTCTCCAACCAGACCAGAAGCTTCCCAAGGGCAGAGACCATGACTTTGCCTCCCTTGGCTTCCCACAGTCAACCCACCTGCCAGGCTAGGCCAACAGGAGATAATCAATAAGACTTATATTTTGATTGGTTGAATGAATGAGTGAATGAATGAAGATCCAGAGAAGCTATAGTAGCCTGTGCCATGGAAAGATTGCTACAGTTAGAATGAAAGGACCTTGTTTGGGATCCTAGTTCTGCTCCCTACTCCTTATATGATCTTGGTCAAGTCACTTCTCCCAAATCTAAACCTTAGTTTCCTTCTCTGAAAAATTAAGGTATTGACTAAGTGATATATGAAGTTTCTTCCAGCTCTAAGTCCTACAGGTTGCTTCCTAGTCTCTGTTCCTCAGTTTCCTCCTCAGTTTCCTCATCTCTAGAGTGGGTGTATTGGCTTTGCCCTTTTTTTCCTCAGGAGAGGAGGGAAACAACTTCTTGCATTTCCATATGTCTCTGTGGCTGACTTCCTTTTAGGAAACCAATAGGAGTGTATCCTTGTAGGGTGTAGAATCCCAGAACAGAAGCCTGGACAGGGCCTTTGGAAGCATCTGTCTAACCTGTACCTCAATAGGGATCCCTTTCTCAGCATGACCAGGAGGTGGTCCTCCAGCCCCCATTTGAAGAATGTGCTTTTTTAGCCTTAAAATACCAGCAAGGTGAGAGCTCTCCAGTCGGCAGGTTCTTCCCACACCCTTTCCAGCATCACCCAGGCTGGCGCCCTTCCTAACTAACCACCAGGCTTCTTTACTTCCTTGTTCCAAATTTTGACTCTCAAAGATTGAACTATTTGTTACAGATTTCCTATTTCAAAAGACTAAATAAACATTAAAAGATTGTTGCTATTGTAGAATGTCTGGACACCCTCTACAATAGTAAATTTTATTTGAAAAACATCTTCATTTGATACAAGGTAACCAACCTTGTCCATTTTCTGATGGAACCTGCTTAAAGAAATTCCACCAGTCACTGACACCACACAGGTCTCTGGGAGCGAGGGTAGGATTGCACATGGGTAAGGTAGAATCGACAAGCTCAAATGTGAGATCTCTTTATTTCTGTTAAATTTTAAATAAAACTGTTCATGCTCTGAAAAAATTTAAAAAATAAAAGTGCTCTCAATCTAGAGCTAGTCAGTAGTGAACGAAGGAACTAGAATGGATTTAACAACATGATGGGTTAGGAGTCTGGAGACCTGTGTTCTAGTCCTGGGTCTGATACTGTCAGGGGGAGCTGGGAGGCTCAGTGTCAGGAAGACCTGAGTTCAAATCTAGCCTCAGACATTTACTAGCTCTGTGATCCTAGGCAAATCACTTCAACCTGCTTGCCTCAGTTTATGCATCTGTAAAATGAGCTGGAGAAGGAAATGCAAACCATCCCAGTATCTTTGCCAAGAAAACCCTAGAACAGGGTTATAAAGAATCAGACACAACTAAACAACAACTGTGTTCTCTCTGATACGACCTTGGACAGGTTTGAATAAAATTATGTCTAAGATCTCTTCCAGCTCTACAATTTATGGTCTCTGAATGAATGAATGAATGAAAAATCCATTATCAAGTGCTTATTATGTTCAGGCATTGTGCTAAGAGCTAAACAAGCAAGATAGCACCTGCCCTGCCCTCGGCTTACATTCTAATGGAGGACAACACAGAGAAGTGGAGGGGGATGGACAATTGGAGACTGGTTCGGAAATGGCCAGGAAGTAACACTGATCATTTCTTGATAATTTCTTGGTCATAGAATATCAGAGCTGGCAGATTCCATCCAGTCCTACTTTCTTAATTTACAATGGAAGAAGCTGAGGCACGGGGGAGAAGGGATCTTCGTCCAAGATCACATAGTTAGTGAAGGACAGAGCTACAAGCTTGACCCCAGGCCTGCCTCCTTGCCATCTAGGTGGTCTCTGAAGAAGGAGAGAGGAGGAAAATGGGGGCCTCTGCCTCCCGTTTGGGAGATGTGACCATGTCTGGACAGTGTCTCGCCAGAAGCATCCAGAGAGTTGGGATGCTGCTGAGGACAGCTGGCTGCTAACCTCCAAGGGAAACAACCCCCGGCCCTGGGATTACCTAATTGAAAACCATAATCATTTATTTAGATGATGATGCTGTTAGCATGAAGAATTAATGAGAGCAGCTTGGGCTTGGGTTAGAAGAAGAGAGAGAGGAGGAAGAGCAAATAGGGACGGTGGTAAACAAGAACCAAGGTTCTAGAATTCATTGTTTTAGCAACCCGTGTCTAACTCTCTTTGTTCTAGCAATCTATAGCCCGATATTCATCATTCTCTCATAAGATGGCAAACTAGATGGTTACTGAGGATTCTGAGGCACTGTTCAGCTTCCACAGCCTATATTCTATTTCATTACCTTCTATGCTCTAAATCATAGGAAAAAGCAACTCTGTCTAGGAGGAAAAACACTGGACATGTAATCAGGAGACCTGGGTTTGAATTTCAGTTCTGTTGTCTCTTACCTAAGTGGCCTTGTGCCAGTTGCTTATTATCTCACTTTCTGTTTCCCTTTTAGCCTTAAATCCCAGATACTGTGACCCCAAGATTCCTCTTGGCTCGACTGGCCCCACCCTTAGCCTGCCTGACCTTCTCATCTCTTCCCATCATCCCTCTACTCTGCTCTGGCCAGGATGTTTTCCAAGGAGTCTTCTTCATGGCTGTTCCTGGATCCTTTCCTTTGTTCACCCTATTTCCTCCACCTCTAATGTCTTTCCTCCCTCCTCAGCTTCTGATCTTTAACCAACTCAATTTTCTCTTCCTCCTCCATGCAGATTTCCTAGACTACCCCAATCCACAGTGTTCCTTTCTCCTCTGAGGGACTACAGGCCTGACTGTCCTCCAGAGCTTAACACCATGTTCTGCTTTCCTCTTGGGCTGGTGATTTTGATGTACACCCCAATCCTCACATAACACAGCTCACTACTGCTCCCCAGAGCCAATAATTATCAGTCAGAGAAAAAAAGCTCTAGGAAGCCATGGGAGGCTGTTGGTGACATACTTGATCCAGACCACTTGTCCTCCTTCCTTAAGAAGCCAGGGTCATCTGTAGTATCTACATTATACAACAATTGTGCTTTCACTCTTCTGTGGGACTCTGGCCTATAGTGGGATGACCTGAACTCAGGTCCCAGCTCTGCCAATAAAAGTGGGGACAGTATTTGTACAAGCTACCTCAAAGGAGTGACTTGAGAAAAGCCCTTGGCAAAGAGGTAGAGAAATGTAAATTAGTGTTGCTCTCTCCTCCAAACTGGAATGAAGAGGGATAATAGAATTTCAGGGCTAGGAGGGGCCTTAGAACAGAGAATGTCAGAGCTGGGAGGGGTCTTAGAAAAGTAACTATAGTGTCAGGTCCCTGAGAATTCATGGCATCATGGACTTGTAACTGGAAAGTAGAGTGTAAACAGCACAGGATGTTGGGTCAGAAGGCCTGGCTACTTACTATCTGTAAGCGCTTAATCTTTTTGTGACTCAGTTGATCATTTGTAAAACAAGGGGTTAGACCAGATGGCTTCTAAGGTCCCTTTCAGATCATAGAGTTAGAATTCAACATTTTAATTTAAGGATTTAAGTTAAGGAAACTGAGGGCCAGATATTATAAATGGTTATTTTACAGGTGGCAAGTGGTTTGAAACTATGTCCTCTGACTACAAAGCCTGTATTCTTTCCAATGTACCATACTGCCTTTAGCTAAACCCTGGGGGCCTCAGCTAGAATTTATTCACACAAGGAGAAGATTGCCAAGTATGTGGGTGTTCACTCTTACGTTGAAGGTGAATTCAGTGCTGGCAGATTCCATACTCGAACTTTCCATAGGGAATGGAACACATACGCACAGAGAGAGAGAGAGAGAGGGAGAGAGAGAGAAAGAGAGGGAGAGAGATCCAGTAAAATGGAACAAATTATCTAGGAGGACATAACTAAAAATCACATGAAAATTGGGACTGGGATTAGGAGGAAGCAGAACCAACTCAAAAGCAGTCAGCAGTGGTATGGATGTAGCAGGCAAAAACAGAAATGTAGTCTTGGGCTGCATTAAGAGAGCCTCGCCTTCTGGGACCAGGGAGGTGGTCATTTTGCTGTCCTTGGTCCTGATCAGACTATAGCTGGAGTCTTGTATTCTGTACTGGGCATTCCATTTTGGAAAGAACAGTGACAAATTGGAGTACACCCAAAAGAAGGTAACCAGGATGGTGAAGAGAACTCAGGATGATTTGGGCCGTCTGTCCACCCTTCCTGAGAAACCAGAGAGGTCATTTTGAAACATCTCCATTGTAGACCAGGGAGATCCTGTGTTTCCATTCCCTTGTGGTGCACATGAGGGTTAGTTGAAAGATCTAGGGGTGTTATCCTGGAGAAGAGAAGATGTGGTACAAGAGAGCTGCCTTTAAATATTTGGAGGACTGTCATGAGAAAGAGGGACTACACTTTTCTGCTTGGCCCCAGAGGATAGAATCAGGGACAATGAGGAAGAGGAGAATATGCAAACAGGCACATTCAGGTTCAATATAAAGGAAAACATCTTCCCAGAAATGGAATAGGAAGCCAGGGTAGGAAGTGTTTCCCCTCAGTAGAAATCTTCAGAAAGAAGAGGATCCTTGTTCATGGGTGAGATCCCAATCACCTCTGATATTTTTCCATTCTTTGACCTTTTGAGCCACTGTAGTGGCATGACGTGAGAAAACTGTTCCCCTGTCTGTCTTGTGCTCATAACCACATATCCAAATGTTGTTACTGTTGCTGAAGGCCTCTAGAATGCCAGGAGCAAGTGGAGTTGCCAAGAGCCATTGCTTCCAGGTCCCCTACTACATGCTCTGCAAACAGCCCTCAGCCCCCTAGGGTGAAATTGCCTTTGGATATACCTGTGGCTGTCAAGCTCCATACCATATACCTCCACATTAAGATGCTACTGAGTACCAAGTTCCAGGCTTGGTGATGGAGGAGAGGCAAAGTATAGTGAAGACACAGCCTTTACCCTCATGGAGCTCACATGCTAGCAGGGGAATAAGACACAAGCATAGTCAACAATAATATGTAATATTATGCAAAACATACATTAGAGAGACACAATAAAAAAGTGCTTTGGGAGGTTAGAAGGGTGAATGCTACTGACCAAGCTCTGGCTGGTGATCATAGAAATAGGAGATGGCATTTGGTTTGGACTTTGAAGAAAAAGTAGGAATGTAATAGGTAAAGGTAGGCGAGTGTATGCTAAGCTTGGTTCTATGCCTTGGTGTGCTGTCCCACCTGTCGCCTGGCTAAAATGCTTGTTGACTGCCTATCCCACATTCTCCACTTTGAGGCTACTCACTCCTGAGGAAATGGGCAATAGCTAGCAATCTGTGTTCTTCCATGGGGAAGGAGGTGGCATGAGAAGCCTCTGGTGTAATAGGGGTAGAATAGTCAAGGTTCTCTTTGGAGTGTAAGGTCATGCTCTGTCTGAATTACCAGTGGGATCCAAGTGAATCTGGAGCTACGGAAAATGAGGGATTGGGACTATATTCACACCTGAGCTAGGAAAGAGAAAACTTGAAGTCAGCTTCAAACTTCATTCATTTCTGGTGTACCATTGTTACCCTAGCCCATCCTTTGCAAGGGTCCCAGTGTAGGGTGTGGGAAAACAAAGTAGTAAATAGAAGGCAGGGCTCTGAAAAGCTAACAGCAGCAAAGCTGTGGTGATCTATCTGAGATGTCTCCTTCCATCTCCCTTGATGTTGTGCTATCACCCTGACTTCTGGATTTCTGAGAAAGGCAGTCAGAAACTAGAATGATATGCCTACCTCCCCCAGGACACAAGATCCATATCTGAGTCCTGAGTCACTCTAGAGACAATATATCTAAGAGGGTATCCAAGTGTGGTCATGATCTACCCTGCCGATTCTGCAGACTAGATGGTCTCTGGGGTCCCTGCCAAATTTTAGATTTTGCAAATTGCCTAGAGAGTCATGTGCCTGACCCTCTAAGCCTCAGATAAATCCCTTATAACTGGAAAAGTGACAACTGCAATGATGAATGAGCCTCACATATGATGGTTTGCACTGCAGGCTCACAATAAGGAAGGGACTAGTTTTCTTCTTCTTATACTTGTCTAGTGTTGGAAGAGTTTCATTCAGGACTTGGTTTATAACAGCTCAGCATGTACCACCTCAGAAGGCTTGGTGAACAATCTATTAACTCACTCAAGGCTTCTTAATTGGAATTCTGGATAATGTTCTAGGAGAGGAAGGGAAGGAGGGGAGAATTAATCTGTAAATTGGTCTATAATAATACCTGATTGTTCCATAGCTTCTTGAAGTTGGTGAAGCACTTTGCAGACATGCTCTCACTTAAACCTCTCACAGCAACCTTGTGAGACAGGTGCTATTCATCCCCATTTTACAGATAAGGAAACAAATCCAAGTGTTATGTGAATTGCCCAGGGCCATGTAACTGAGATCATGCCCTCTAGTCCAGCAATATGGTGCTGATTCTTCCTCTTCGTTGTTAAGTGACACAGTGAAGTCAGGAATACTTGAGCTCAGATGTGACTTCAGACACTTACTAGCTGTGTGACCAGGGGCAAGTCATGAGCAAGTCACTTACCCTCAGTCTACCAGTTAACTCTTCCGAGTAATAGAAGCCACTTCCCAGGAGAGGATCAGATGAGACAGTATTTAGAAAGTACTTTGCTAGCTAGTAGGGTTGCTCCTAATGAACTTCAGCAGTGGACAGTTCCCAGTCAATGCCAGATGTTCCCAAGTGGCATTGTGGGGGAACAGCCATTTTGAGAGAAGAAGCTTTGGGAGGGAGTTAACTCTGTGATTTGCTTAATTCAACTAATATTTTAAATGCACCAATCTTATGTAAGACGAGGTGGGTATAAAGATGAGGGAGGGGAACAGATACCCTCAGCTAAGTTTGACACAAGGTAATGGGGCAAAGAACTTCCAGTGGTATCTCTACCAAGCTTCTTCTCTAGGCCTTAGTGTCCTTGTCTACAAGATTAGGGAATTGGACTGAGATTATAGATTTAGATGGGGCTTGAGGAGGGAAGGTTCACTTTCAAGGGATGATGAGGGATAGATTAGGGGATGAGATGATACTGAAGCTGAGTCTAAGAGGAAGAAAACTTCAACTGGCTAATCCATAAACTTTATGAAACCTTACTATGGACCAGGTACTTTACTACGTGGTTGGAGTGAGGGGGTAGGCATGCACTCCAGGCTTTGGAGAAATAACCTATGGGAATGAACAGAGAGAGAAAGATGCAAGATGAAATTAAGGATAGCTAATAATTTAACTGGGCTAGAATTTGGATTGCATGAAGAAGAGGAGTGTGGGGCAAGCCTTTAAAGGTAGTCTCAAAATCCTGATTGCGGGGGGCTTAAGGGCAATAGAAACCGCTAAAGGTTTTGAGGAGAAAGTGGGATGAGATTGTAGTAAGTCCAGGTCATGCAGCTAAAATAACAGTCAGAATCTGAACCCAGATTTCTAGGGTCCCAGACCAGCACCCTTTTCATGCTTTTCACAGCATAAAAATTATGGGTCAGCAAAGTGTTCTTTTCATTTGTACAAGGAGAGGTTTGGATTAAAGAGTTTCTGGGGTCCCTTCTAACTCTACATCTATGATTGAATGAAGAGACCTCTAACCTCAGGGTCAGGAAAGACAAGGGTTCAAATTTTGCTCCTCTGCCTGAGAGCTGTGTGACCCTCAGCAAGACATGTTACCTCTGAGTCACAATCTCTTTATCTGCCAAATGAGGATCAAAATGCTAGGCCTCCTTGCCCCATAGTATTGCCAGGAGAGAAGTGCTTTGTAAACCAAACATCACTATGTAACTGGAAGTTATGTCTTCCTAAAGCTGAGAGGTTTGGGGTATGCAAACCAAATTTCAGGTCATGATGACTTGGGTTGCCACCATCAGAGTCCACTTGTGACACTCAAGCAGATGAAGTTAGAACAATTTTTAGAACCTTCTGATGACCCTGGGGCTCTCTGACTTGTCTTCACTCCTCCAGTTAATGAGTCCCAAGTGTTCAGAGATCCCAGGATTAGGTCCTGGCACTCTCCCTTCCTTCCTGTTACCCTCCATAGAACATGAATACTCAACAGTTCCCAAGGTACCTAGGTGATCACAGCTGGTACACCATTGTCAGACTGGTCCATTTTCCCCCATCAGGCTAATGAGCCCCTAGTGAGCCAGGCCCAGGATTAGGCCTGAGGAACTGTTCCATCCTTCCTGTTACCCTGGATAGAACATTAATGCTCACCTAGGTGATGGGAGTGATTGGATTAGGGACCGGAAAGAGCCATCCAGTCTAATTAAATGTCTTAGTTCCCAGAATTAAGTCTTCCTGTGGGGCTGGTGCTGGGGCTTCCACACACTCTCCTCCTCCTTTCTGTTCTGAAAGAAATAGCCCCAATAAGTCATTTATCCAGTCTATGTTGGCATAAGAAGACAAAAAAAGGGTTAGGTACACACTAGGGATAACATCCGGCCATGAGTACATGTGAGTATAGGGAAATGCTTGAATTGGGGCCAAAGGAACTCCCAGACCCATACTGGGGGCACTCCCAAGCCAATATTAGTGTACTGAAATGGGAACAAGTATCAGATGACAAATGTATCATCCACTACCTACTTTGGGGTCACAGATCCAGGGAAGCCTAAGGAAGGCTCCTTAGGCCCTAGAGTTATACCAAGTGAGGAGAAAATTCACAAGCAAGTAGCAATTGTGTCCTTCTTTCCTTCCTTTTTTCCTTCCTTCCTTCCTTCTCTTCTTAATATGGCAGAATTTGTTTTGTATGACTCTACAAATTTGTAATAGGTTTTCTTTTCCTTGCCTTGTCAGTGGATGGAGAAGCTAGAGGGGAAAGAGAGATTCTGGAAGCGAAAATAAAATAAAATCAAATTTTAAGAAAAGGAATTCTCTGCCTTCTGGTTTCTTTCACATTCCAGCTAAAATTCTACCTTCTCCATAAAGTCTTTCCTGACCCCCTCCTTCAGTGCTTGTCCTTTCACTGTTAATTATCTCCAATTTATCCTCTGTCATGTCATACATACAGTAGTTGTTTTCATGTTGTCTCTCCCTGTTAAACTGTGAGATCCTTGATATCAGGGACTGTTTTTAGCTTCCTTTATTTCCCTGGCACTTACCACAGGGCCTGGCTTATAGCAGGTGCTAAATAAATGACGACTTCAAGTCCTATACTCTTTGAATCTGAAAACTGAAAGATCCCTTATGATTGGGAGGATCAGGAAAGACTTCACAGAGAAGGTAACATATTTCACAAACCACCAAGCTAGAAGGTACCTCCTGGCCCTCATAAAATATAAGCTCTATGGGGTCAGAGGAGGTCTCATTTTTATGTATTTAGAACCAATCCAGTACCTTGTACCTGAGAAATACCCACTAAATATTTATTTGAAGCACTTTAGAAATCATCTAGTCCATATCATCTCATATCATCGATCAGAGGCCCCTGGAAATCTACCTTCCTTAACTCTTTAGTGTTTTTTAAAATTTGCACCACTTAAAAAAATAAATTTTAAATGATGCATCTTAAATTTAATAATTTATTATGAATTTGTGGGTTTTCTTGCATTGAAATTTTGATGACGTGATATTGTGTCATGTAACCATATAGGACTGTGTTGTAAACAAGTCATTACACTCACATATTCCTGCCAATGAGGGCTGGACCCAACAATGCGTTATACATTTGCCGGCCAATGCTAGCTTGTGTTAAGACCTGTCAGCAGACTTGACCACAGATCAGTTATAAATTGTGTTTTGTGTGTTTATTGGAAAATAATGTAATCCCTATGACTTTAAATGTTACACAACAGATGAAATACATACAAACGATTTTTCAAAATTCTCTTTTTTTCCTTATGCTTTCACTACCCCTTTATTTTTATTCAGTGTCTCCCTGGATCAACACAGCACCCCCACCACCCCGAGGGTGGTATCACCCACTTTGGGAACCTCTGAAAGAAATCAAAGTTCATAGAAGGGAAGGGACTTTCTCAGGACCGCATAAGTTGTAAGTATCAGATTCAAACTCTGATTTCAATTGCGGGGTCATTTCCAGTAGATCTGGGTCTTGAAAGATTCAAGTTTTCAGCAGAAAAAGCATCCTAGACTTAATTCTAGGGAGCATGTGAGAAAACAGGAAGGGACAGTACAAAACAGGTCACTGTCAGGGCATGAGGCATTCTCCAGTTAGGGAAATCCGTGAGTTACTTGAAAGGCAGAGCGTTAGCAAGCAAGTTTGTTCCCAAGACAAGAAGTCCAAAGTGCCCTCTGGAAGTGACATGAAACGTAGTTTGAAGTGCAGCTGGGGAGATTGCTAGCATGGACTTAGCACAGTGCCTGACACATAGTAGGTACTTCACAAATATACCTGTTGATTGATTGATGGGGGTGGGGTGGTGCCAGAGGAAGCCACCTGAATAGCTACCACCATAGCTTCCTATTTTGACCGATTAGTCCTGCTAATAAGAAGCTAAGTTCCATTGTTTCTATCTTACAGAATGAGCATGCTCCAATTCTTCACCCTAGGACAAAACCCCAATCAACACACCTTCATTATAGCTCTACTGAAAGGGGTGATATAAGACTGGAGAAATTATCACAGAATCCCAAGCTTGTGGGGTCAGAAGGGACCTGGGACAGGGGAAGGGTACCTGAATTAGAATCTCCTCTAGAGTGTAACCTCCTCCAAATCATCACCCAGCTCCTATGTGAAGACCACATGCTTACCCTCTGTACTTATCCAATGCTAATCCCTCAGTAAATCCTTCCGATTTATAATTAACTGGCCTAAGATTTTCCACAGGAAAGTGAGGCATTTAACAAGCTCACAAGAAGAAAACAAAAAATGGACTTCCTGGATCTCATGAACTCCATCTACTACAGCCCCACCTCTGCTTTCAGAGGACAGAGTTCATAAAATCCAATCAGTCTTCTCTGGACCTCAGTTTCCTCATCTGTAAAATGAAGGTGTTGGACTTCATCTAGAAATCTCCTTCCAGCTGAAGCCTGTCTTTTGATAAGCTTTTGCATTGCATTAACTATGAATCTACTTCTGCAACCTCCACTTACCTCATTCCCCTCTAGTGCCAAGCAGAACAAATCTTTTCCCTCTTCCATGAGACAGCCCTTTATGTGCTTCTGGGCAACGTGACTGTTTAGCTAGAGAGCTGGACTTGGGAGTCATGGAGACCTAGATTTCAATGACCTTCAACATTTATTGACTCTGTGACTATGGGCAGGTCATCTATTCTCTCTTAGACTCAATTTTCTCATCTACAACATGGGTATAATATAACTTTACTAGTTACATAGCAGAGTTGTTGTGAAGAAATTGTCATCATCAATTAACACTATCAATGCTGGTCTTTTGAAAAAGTAGAATGGAGGGTGATGGATTTAGGAAGTATCCAATGAAAAACTTGCATAATATTAACAAAATACAGGGCTCATCCCCTCAAGGTAGTCAGAGAAAGATTTATATTTCCTTGTCAGAAAGGAGGAAAAGGACTAATTATCCAACATGCTGGTGCATATAAAAACATATAGAAATACTTGTGGAATGAGCAGATACCACTCAACTGAGCACCAATGAAAGTGACAATAGGTCTAGCCCCGACTACACTGAGCAAGTAATGAATATTGGTTTACTTTGGGATGAAGCCTGTGTAAGGGCTAAAATCCAAGAACAGATCTTGAGCCAACTCTAAGTGATACCTCTAAAAGTGACATCCACATGAACTCACTCCAACAATACATTGACAAAAAACCTCAAACAAATGGCTATATCATGGGGATTTGTTCGTAGAAATGGAGTTTATTATGACAGTGGCAGATGGCTGGGTTGTTGATATCCTAAATTACAGAGAGGCTGTCCTTCAGAAGCTTGGGTTTAGTGACCAGGGGAGATCATGCCAGGAAATAATAGAAACTGTGCAAGATACCACAGGTCTTGAACATTAATACCTCACCAGACTTATATGCCAAACCTAAATATGAAGAAATAACAAATCTCCACGTTACAAATATAGACCTCAAGATAGACTCAAGAATTTAATCTGTCCTGAAACTGGAATGTGACCACAGACAAAATTGTTGCGCACAATCACTTTTATCCATAAAATCACATTAATTCATAAAAATTTAAAAATAATGTTTTAATAGATGCAGCCATATCAAATACTCATAAGTGTCCAAACCAAGTATACTAAAAACTTTTCCAAATATAGAGATGTAGTAGAAGTCAAAACTATGCAAGAACAGGATGAAATGAATAACACCCATATCAAACTCTCTAGTAACTGAGCTATCCCAAAGACATTTCTGTGAGCCTAGCAAAGATAAATTTCTATCCCAATCCTGTTATTCAACTGCAAATATATATGTGTGTGCATATGCACATATTCATATGCTTGTCTTCGGTAGATTCACAAGAAATATATTTGTTTATTTATATTTTATATATATGTATATAAATATATTCATTTTACACATATATACATATATTCATTTTAGACACCTGTGCAATAGTCTACTGAACACTAAGTGTGAAAGGACATTAGCAGGGTAACTGCATGTCCCAGAATGATTTCTATCTGAAGTCTATCAAACTAGAGGAGAATGAAATGAATAATAATTAGCATAGCTGACACTGACATGGTGCATTAAGATTTCCAAAGTGGTTTATGCTTAAAGGAAAAGGCAGTTGTTAAAACTTAAAGTGCTATATAAGAATGCACACTATTATGAGATTAAGATTGTAGGAGAGGCCACAGTGACATGACAGATTCTAGGATAGAATTCTAGCTAATGAGGAACCAGGAAATCCTTCCCAAAGGAAAGTCATCTGAGTTGGGTGTTGATGGAAGAAGGGAAAAACTTCAACAAGTAGAGAAGTGGTGGGAGTGGAAGAGTTCTAGGAAAAGGAGTCACCACTAGATGAGAGAATGGAAAGAGTAGGTCAACCTAGAATATGTGTATATTTAGTACCGTCTGTATACCCAGCCCTAGAAGAGCTGTAGAAACCCATAGGCTTCACTGCAGAGGTAACAGAAGAGGTAATCCCTACTCTCAAAGGGCTTAGCTTGTTGGAGAGATCTTTTTTGTATCTGTTTGCCCACCTTCTAACACAGAGCCTAACATATGCCTAATAAATGTTTGTTGATTGCTTGACTTCTAGGACCATAGAGTCTAGAACTAGCCTAATAATGCAAGTCAACCATCTCATTTTATTAATGAGGAAACTCAAGCCAAAAGAGTATGGTAAGAGAATTAGCTAAAGTCACATAGCTAGTAAGTGACAAAGCCTAGATTTAAATCTAGGTTCACAGGTTCCAAATCTAGTTTCTTTTCTACTGCATCAAACTACCACTTTGAGCCACTCAAACTGAGACGGAATACTGGGCTCAAGGGGCTCTGGCACTGATCTCGGAGTATATGATGTCATCAGCAAGAATTTGTTAAGTCCTGATTTTTTATCAAGCACTGTGCTAAATACTGGAAATTCAAATACTATCAGAAAGAAAGATATCCCTTACCCTCAAAGAGCTTATATTCCAATGGGAGGAAGATAAGAGACTTGAAAAGGGGAGAGGAAGTTTGTCATTAAGAAGGGGGATGGTCAAGAAAGTCCAGTGAGTCAGGGGTGTATCCTGAAGAGGAATAAAGACATGACTGGCTTAGGCATCCTCCTTAAATGGAAGTTCTGAGGGGAACCAGCCCATCAGAGGAGGAAGACAGTGGAGTGGAGGGTACTTCCACTGTGAGAAATCCATGGGTGGAGTGAACTTGCAGGGTGAAGAGGTTTCTGTGGCAGAGAAAGTCAGCGAGTCAGGAGTGGAGGCAGAGAGAACTAAAGGGAAGAAGAAGCTTGGGTGAGTGAAAAAGATGCTGGATTGAGATTATCTTGCTGCTAACTCACTAAGAGATAAACAGCACAGAGTGGAACCCTGAACTTGGAGGCAGGAAGACCTGGCTTCGAATCCCTCCTCAGACACTTACTAGCTGGGTGATACTGAGCACATCATTTAATCTTTCTGAGCCTTAGTTTCTTCATCTGTAAGACAGGGACAACAATAGCACCAGGTCACAAGGTTGCTGCAAAGCTCAAACGAGATCATGTCTATAACCTGCTATTTGAAATGCTGTGGGGAATAATGTTGTGTTCTGGTGTTTGTGTGAGCTCAGTTCTGCCAAATGGCCCACAGTGTTGTGCCCCTCGCTGCCTCGCACAGCCCCCTACCCTTCTTCCCCTCTCCTTGGACAGGGGGAGTTCACATTCTCAAAGACTTTTCACATTCTCTTGGTTTCACACATATGTTGATATTTGTTCATCCATGAAGTTGTCATAACTGGAATTAGTAAACTAACAAGGAAATTGATGCACAGCACAGACCAACAACTTACTCAAGGTCAGACAGCATGTTTGAGGCTTGAAATGGACTGGAGTTAAGGCTTTTTGTGCTACACCATGTTGGGACAGCTCATCTGGAATTAGGGCAGAACCAACCCAGACTCCAAGGAGGGGTGACAGCTTATGGACTAGCAGCAGTGCAGGAGAGAAGAAACCTTGCTGAACATGAAGACAGGTGAATTCAAATTCTGCTCCTGCTTTTTAGGACCTACCTGTGACTTGGAAAAATTCATTTTATTTCCCTATGACTCAATTTCCTCATCTGTTAAAAGAGAATAATACTTGTTCAATTTCCCTCACAGGACTATTGTGAGGAAAATACTTTGTACATCTTAAAATGCTGCTGATATAGGACTTAAGTTGTTATCAAGTGTCAGTGGTGTCCTTACACTACAGTCTTAGTCCTGGAGAGCAAATGATGAAACATATTTTCCTCCTTTCTGTAGAAGATGGGGTTAGAATTTTGCATACACTGACAGACAAGGTCATTGATTCTTGAAAATGCTTTATGGGTGCCTTCACTTCCTGATACATTGTCCTCTGTAACAAAGAAAAACAGTTAAGCAAAAGCTGACAAAGTGACCTTGTCTGTCTGCACAGAGACCCCATCTCTTGACTCCAAATTTAGAGCTATTCTCACAAGTCTGAAATGACTTTTCCTGGAACTTAATTTTCTGGATGTTGATGTCCAGCTTCCCTGCTGGGGAAATGACAGGTTGGGTTGTTTGACCTAGTCAAGGTCATGGGAGACTCAGAAGTCTTGTTTGTGCAACTCACTAGCTGTCTACTAGCTGAACAAGTCCTTTGAACTTCCTGAGCATTGGGTGGAAGGTTTTGATCTTTGTGAAACTGAAATAATTATATTTGCACTACTTGTCTACCAGAAGCATTGTGAGAATCAAGTGATATAAAATATTCCAAGGACCAAGAATTATTGCTATCATTACCCAAGGTCAGGAACCAGGTCCTACTGTCCCCTGTATCCCAATCTGACATTTCCCCAGCAGGGAAGCTAAACATCCATATCCAGAAAATTTGGAGTCAGGAGGTGGGGTCTCAAGTTACAACTCTGCTACTGATGGCCTTTGAAACCTTAACCATGCCTCCCTTTCTGGGCCTTACTTTTCACCTTCATAGAAGGATGCTACCTACATTACCTGCCTAGTAAAATCAGAGAAGGGCTTAGCAGGGATATTGTAGGTATGCCTTATATGAGATATATTTACAGAATGCTAGAGTCAAAATGACTCCTCAATCATCAAGTCAAATCCTAACCAAAATTTTAAAAAATCCTTACAACCTTAATCCCATAAAAGTGTACCTCATTGGGCTGGCATAAGTGTCAAATTGCATCTTAGATGAAATAGTGTCTTCTATAATTATAAAATCTCATACAGAAATGGGGAATGGGGTACATAAGACTGAGACATAGATATTCCATAAGTACTTACTAATAGAATAGTAAACTTTTGCCACTGGAGGTCCCTGGATTCAGGACTTGGAGAGGTCTTAGAAGTCATCCAGTTTAATCTAATTTTACAGGGAAGGAAACTGAGCCCCCCAAAAGCGAAAGGGCATGTAGCTAATAAGTGACAGACCATGAGCCCAACTCATCTGGCCCCAAATCTGACTCCACTACATCACATTGTCTTTCTGCCAGTTCTCCAAGTCTCAGTTTCCTCATCTATAAATTGGGTATGATTACAATTATATTGCCTACCTCCCAGGGTTGTTGTGAGACATAAGTTGAGGAGCTATGATTATACCAGTGTGAGAAACCACACTGCCCCACTGAAAATAATTCGTGAGCTATTTATAATTAGTTAAGTCTTATAGAGTTGCTGAGGCTCAGAGGTCAAATGACTTGACTAGAGTCACACAACTAGAAAATAACAGAAGTAAGACTGAATTTAGATTTTCCTGGCACCAGGTCCGACCACTCTATCCACTCTGACTCTCCTGTTAACAAGAAAAGGGTTTGTAAACCTTAAAGCATCATAGAAATGGGATATATATGGATATATACATACGTATGTGTGTACACATACACAACATATGCATTTTTACATAGATTTTAATACATTCTATTATATATCTTAATATATTTTAATTATATATTCAATTTTATGCATATATACATGTATCTTAAGACATTCTAATTTAATACATTATTTTAATACATTCTATCACTAGAAAATACATGAAAAAAATAGCAACATTAGTATTCAGAAAGAAGGAACCAAAGACTATATAGCATGCATAAGTTGAAAGGTTCAGTCGGCCAATCTCAGTGTCCTTTCTGGAAGCCTCCGGCCCATAGTTTCAGCACCCTGGACAGTTCTTTCATTCACCACTGTTTTGCCCAAGGACTGAACAGGCTTTTCTTACAATGACCAGATGTTCCTTCCTTCCCAGGCTAGCTTAAGGCTAAAACGAACCTTTTCTACCAGGGCTTATCAGAGTTTCTAAATTACATACTGAGAAGAAATTTAATTGGTTTAATTAAGAAAGTTTATTTCATGGTAATTCAGTTTGGTTATGCTGCAAGACTTAATGTGTCCTCTGGTGAGAGAAATCTGTTATAAATATTCATGGCCCCACTCTCCGCTCCCCTCTGCTGCCCTCACCTTCCTCTCCCACCCCCCAAAGTTGGGAGATGTGGAGAAAGGCTCAGCTTAAACTCCCTTCCACATGGAGCCTTTCCTGATCCCCCAGTTGCCAATACTTTCCCCTTCTCCCCAAATTGCTTCCTATCTCATCTGTATCTATAAGAACATGTTGTTACCATTGGAAGCTTCCTGAGGGGGAAGGACCATTTCACTTTTGTCTTTCTATCCTAACTCAGCATATAATAGGCCCTTAATTAATGCTTGTTGATTGATTAAAGACAGCGGAGTCATATCATGGGGAAAGCCCTGGGTTGGGGGTGAGAAGCAATGGGTTTGAATATCAGTTGTGTTGGGATTCAACAATAAGTTTCATGAATCTAATAAAGTCCTTTGTGCCTCAGTTTTCTCATTTGTAAAATGGGGAGACTGGATTGGACAGTTTCTGCACCTATAGCTCTTATATTCTGTGAATCCATGAGATCTCATATCTTTCCTTTAAATCCCCAATTAATGGTTTCTTATGGCCTGGAGGGAATGCCAGGTTCTTGAAGGCTTTACTAACAGAACAAGAACTAGAACAGACCCTTGTAAGATGGAAAGTCATGAAATCCCAGCCAGGACAGGACTATCTCTCAATATAAACCTACCTGAGAGCAATGAATTTCAGTAATAGAAAGCTCGATGTTGGGGGAAGGTATGTTTTTAGCCAGGAAGATCATGTAATAAGGTCTAAAGGTTGATATCTGTATGGGCAGAGGGAAGACTTACCTACATTGCCAGAATTAGAGATCTCTGGCCATGTTGTCTAACTGAGGAAGGTGATAGAGGTGGCTACTATCAGGAGCCAACAGGCTAGGTCCTTTAAACAGGATATAGGATGTCAACCTCAATCTTGTAGATCATAGAATTTCATTCTGAAAGAGACCTTAGGACACATCTAGCCCCAAATCCACATTTTACAGATAAGGGATCTGACATTCAGAACAGTAAAATTATTTGCCCAAGATCACATGGGGATCCAGGATTCCAGATGAGGTCCTCTGATTCCAAATCCAGACAGGCTGAGTTGGTGGATAAGATGATATTTGTAAAGCACTAAGCCTGGTACATTTTGTGGTTATTTAGTCATTTTTCTGTCATGTCCATCTCTTCATGACACTATTTAGAGTTTTTTTTGACAAAGATACTAGAGTGATTTGCCATTTTCTTCTCATTTTATAGATGAGGAAACTAAGATAAATAGATTTGCTTAGGATCACATAGGTAGTAAGTGTTAGGCCAGATCTGAACTCAGAAAAATGAGTCTTCCTGACTCCAAGACTGGCACTGTATCCACCGAGCCACCTCACTGCCCTTCCTAGTACATAATAGGTTCTTATTATATACTTGACTATGGTTCCAGAGATGGAAAGGGTATATATATATGGAGTATTAGGAAGGTGGCTTATGAGGAAATGGTCAAGGAATAAAATAAGGCATGGTTAGAGGAGGAGGAAAAGGAGGAGAAGCAAAAGGAGAAGAGAAGGAGGGAGGAAAAGGAGAAAGGAAAGGACCAAGGAAGGGAGGGAGGACCCTTGGAACCAGGAAGACCCAGTGAGCAGCACAGCCTGACTGCATGTGAAAGGATTGGGGGGGAGCTCATCAAATGTCCCACACTTGGCAATAAAAGCAAGCAAGGGAGTGTAGAAACACAATAAATTTAGTCAGATTGATTTCACCTGTAGGACCATTAACTTAATTCATCCCACTTGGTTAGTAGCTGAGCTGAACCCCAACTTAAAAGCCATTAGTTGCCTGGCGCTTGAAATCTGCTAAGGAGATAGGGACAGAACAGGGAGGGAGATAGGGAGGGGAGGCTAGGACAAAAGGAAAGAGAGAGGAGGGGCATGACAAGAGGAGAGAGGAAGAGGAAGCTATTGCTGCTTAGCATTTGGATCCTATGAAGACTAGAGAGACATGCGGGGATAAGGGAAGAGGAAAAGAAAAAGGGAAGATAGAAAGAAGAAAGGGGAGAAAAAGAAAAAAGGGAACAGGATAAGAATGAAAGAGATAGGCTAGAGAATGATGTGAAGCAGGTGAGAAGGGGGAAGGAAGGATTAAAGGAAGTATTCATTTAGGGGTCAGGAGACCTGGCTTCTGACCTTGGTTCTGCCACTGCTAACTTGGCCTGCAAGTTTGGTTAAGATTCTCTTTGGGCCTCTTGGTTCTCACTTGACAAATGGGACTGGGAGAGTAAATATGAGCTTCTGAAACATCTTTCTTCTCTTCTTTTGTGTCTGGTTTTATTCCCTTGCTCTCCCATTCAGCTTCCGAACAGGAGAGCTTTGGGATGAGATCTTCAGAAGAGAGCAAGCAGACCCTCCGAGGCCAACCAAGCCAACCCATCCCTGAACAGCAGTCCATGGCATTCCCAGCCAGCCTCTGCCTGAGGACCTCTAGTTGAGAAGGGGACCCATTACTTTTAGTTCCAGCCTCTTGAGTCTTCTTCAAGCTAAGAATTCCCAGTTCCTTAAATTGATTCTCTTATTGCCTGGTCTCAGTATCTCTGGGGACAATCACTTGTCATTCTGAGCATCTTACAATCTACTTTTCAACACTACTTGAATCACTCTCTGTTCTTCCATTCTCTATGTATTTTTTCCAATTTCACTCTCCATTCTGGAACCTTTCTCCTGTTTCTGCTCTGCTCCTTAGCCTTGCAAAAGCACCTCTGCTCCTCCTACCCCACATCACTGAGGAGGTCAAGAATGGTGCTGACTGGGTTCATTACAAAGTCATGTTATCTGACCTCAACTGGGAAAAGGAGAGTGGAGGAGAGAGGGTGGGGAAAGGGAAGGAGAGACAGAGACAAAGATACAGATGGAGAGAGAAGCAAAGGGGAAAACAGGGAGAGACAGGAGAAAGGAGAAAGATATACTTGGAAGAATGAGAGGAAAGAGAAGTAGAAGAAAAAAGGGGGCAGACAGGAGAAGAGAGGGAGAAAGAAGCAGGAAAAGTATAGAGACAGACTGGATAGATTGTAAGAGAAGCAGAGGGGAAGATAAAGGATACAAGGAAAAAGGGGGAGACAGAAGGAGAGAGGGTGGGACAAAAAAAGGGTAAAGGGCATGAGAGAGGGAGAAGTAGAGTAACAGTTTTGTTTCACAGGACATTACTGGCTCCATTTTCTAATAGTTTTCCCCAAAATCAGCTCTTTGAAAATAGATTTATACCTGTCTTCTCTCCTCAATATTGCCCAGTACCCAGCTCAGGGTTGGGCATGCTGTTATCTGCTTATATTCCTGGTTAGTCCCAGACCTTCACCTCCTCAATGAGTGATATAGTTCTGTACAGTAAAAGAGAAAGGATCCTTTCTTAGGGGCCAGGATACAGATTCTAGTTCTCACTACTTTGCTTTGTTACCTTGAGCAAATCATTTTCCCACTCTGGTTTTCTCAGTTATCTCAAATGAGAGATTTGAACTAGGTGATTTCTAAGGTACCGCCAATCTTCGATGAGTCTAAGAACCTAAAATTTAAAGTTTTTACAGGTCTATGGTTCTAGTAAATTATGATTGATTCTGCTAGTCTGTGTTTGTAAGATCTGATGTTAGGATTCCAAGAATCCAGGTATAACCTGTCTCTGACTCTTTGTTGTCACCACTGTCAGCTGTTTCAGTTGTGTCTGACTCTCTGGAACTCCTTTTGGAGTTTTCTTGGCAAAGATACTTGAGTGCTTTGTCATTTCCTTCTCCAGCTCATTTTATGAGTGAGAAACTGAGGCAAACGGCAAAGTGACTTGCCTAGGGTCATACAGCTAGTAAGTGAGTGAGGTCATATTTGAACTCAGGAATATGAATCTTCCTGACTCCAGGGCCAGCACTCTCTCCACTGGGCAACCCACCTGCCTCTCTGACTCTTCAGGCAGCTTGTAAAAACAGAAAGAACCTGGAGGTCTGGATCATTGCTCTGTAACCTAGCTCTAACCCTGGGCCTGAAGAGCTGACTGATGGAAGAAAGAAAAAAAGAGTGAGAGGAAGCCTCATTGTGGAGGATCTTTGGGGAATCTGATTACCTGAGTGGGTTTCTCTTCCACATCTGTATTTGAATTCCCCTGTGTTATATATGTCCCTGAAGACAAAAACTTTTGTGATGAACACTGCTGTGAACTGCTTGAGGTCTTAGTCCCAGAATATATCAGAGGGTTGGGTGATGACACTATATCATAAGGTCATCACCATCTTGACACTCCCTGAGTCCTTCCCTAGTCTCTCAGACACACCTGCATCAGAGCTCACAGCAGTTCATAGTCAAAGGACCTGATACTATGAGTCCAAATTTACAATCCCAGAGTCCACCATAGTTGCTAAATATGAAAAAAAAAGACTCAGGCATAATGTAACTGCCCTAGTTCTAAAACCTCATTCAGAAAAATGAGGATTTCTCTTCAAACAATATTCCCGGAGCTTGGCTGTGCTCGGCAATGTCATCAGTCTCCAGAGAGCAAGGCTGAAGAGACATGGGAGTGAAGGGCAGACCCTTCTGCCAGGTGCTGGAGTCCACAGCACCAAACATACCAACAGCAAGAACTCAGGGCCCCAGCTTCCTGAGCCTGGTCTCCAAGACTTGAGATTGTTGATTCTGAGCTGGAACATTGAATTCAACCCTGTCATTTTGTAGATGAAGAAGCCATCATAGAGACAGACTTGGCCAGGATCAGCTAGTGAGATTGAGGCAGGTCTTAGCCTGGCATCTGCAGCCCTCCACAGCCCAGCTCTCACCTCTCCTTCTTTATTTTAACCCCTCCTGTTTCAGTCAGCATAGAACTGTTGCTCTCACCTGACTTGATCAATGTGTCCTTTCACACCTCCATGCAGGTATCCAAGCTGTGCCCTCTGTGCTGGAATGCTCTCCTTCCTCATCTCTGCCTCAGAACTCTCTCTTCTCCCTCTTCCATGAAACTCTTCCTCAAATTTCAAGCTCATCGTAATCTTCCCTCCTCAAATATCCCATTGACATTTTCTTGGGGTCCTTCCTTTTCTCCATCACCCCCTACCTTGTATCACATGTGAACACATCAGACTCCCTTAGTAAAGAGTAGGCTCCTTGAGGGCAGGGGCTGTGCCCTTTTTCTCTATTGTGACCCTAGCACAAAACAATTAACTAACCAATAAATGCATTACATTCAATATAGTGTGAGTTCCTTGAGGGTAGAGACTGTCCCATTTTTGCCTACCACACAGTGGGCCCTTAATAAATGCTTATTGGCCAACTGACTGAGCTGTAAACTCTAAGGTCTTTTCTAGCTGTGTTATTCTAAGGCCCCTCCCAGCTCTGACTTTCCCTGTTCTCAGGGCCTTCCCAGCCCTGAAAATCCTTGTTCTAAGGCCCCTGCCAGCCCTGACATCCCCTGTCCTCAGGGCCCTCCACCTATGACATCCCCTGTTCTCAGGGCCCTCCCACCTCTGACATTCCATGTTCTATGAGAAAAGGAAGGGAACTAGGTGTAGGGAATAGGCAGAGACCTGGGAGGCGATTGAAAGATGAGAGTGAGAAAATGAACAAAAAGCTTGCCCTGCAGCATTTATCCCATTTGACGACTAAGGTCATTTTGTTCATGGAAAAGGTTCTGGTGCCGCTAATCAGAGCAGGCTCAGGTTTTTTTTGAAATGTCAATTACCATTTTTCTGCCTTTGAAATCCACTTTCACTTGACGCTGGGCTCCTCCTCCCCCTCCCCTCCTCTTGCCAAGTGGGATCACATAACAGGAGGAGCCCAATGTTAGCAGCTCCTCCTTCCCAGCTCCCTAGAGGCTCCCCCTCAGGTGGCTCTGCCTGTAGCACCATACCCTGAGATGCCAGCCTTGTCCTTCCCTCTTCCCCCTTCCCCCTTCTTGGAGGGGCCTAGGGAATAGGGAAGTGAATAGGCATGGTAAAAGTGGTGCTTACAATGCACCAGGTGCTGTGCTAAATACTTTACAGAGACTATCTCATTTGATGTCACAGCCCTGGGAGGCAGGGGTAGTTATTGTCTCCATTTTACAATTGAGAAAACTGAGGCAAACAGGGCTTAAGTGACTTGCCCAAGTGTCTGTGGTTGGATTTGAACTCAGATCTTCTTGACTCTAGCCCTAATTCCGTATCACCTTCTCTACTTAACTGCTATCTATGCCTTACCCTACCTAAAGCAGGAATGCCCCTTGCAGTATCCTTGACAAGGGCCAAGCCCTCCAGGGACATGGAATTCACCACCTCTGCAGATCTCCTCCTTCACTGGACAACTCCAATTGTAAAAGGTTTCCTTATATCAAGTTATGTGCTCTTTGCCCCTTGCCCCAGTGCTCCTAGTTCTCTCAGGAACAAGCAGAGCAGAGCTAATCCCTGCTCCCCATAACAGCTCTTCAGCACCTGAAGACTCATCTCTCCACTTAGCACTCCAGGCTAAACAACCCAAACTGTCCATCCATCCTCACAACACATCCGGGCTGCTCCCTCTGGGTTTCCTCTAGCTTGTAAATGTCTTCTGTGGCAGGGCTTCTTTAACCCCTTTTCCACATTTGGGTACTGTTCATTGGCATTGCATGGCCTGAGGGTGTGCACAATGCAAAGTGCGCATGCTTTGTGTTTAGAACCAAGACTGCCGAGAAGTTGCATGATAGGCAAGTGCTGCCAGAAACACCTCAGATACATTACAAGTTTGATTTTTAATTAATTTATGGTCATTGAATGTTCAGAAAGCATTTACTTTTGCCAAATTCTTCATGATTCCCCACAGTTTAGGAAGTGCCTCTTTACAGGACTCAGAACTGGACCCCAATAGTCCAGAGGACAGTTGTACTATCACTCCATCCCCCAATGCACTAGACTTTCTGTTAATACAGCCTAAGATGGCCCTTGTTCTTTTGAATGGCAGACGCAGACCACCAAGCCCCCAACAAAATGAGGCTGAAAAAAAGGTATTGTCTCTGTTAGACGTCCCGGGGCCCAGCTACCCCTTCTTCCTCACCAGCCAAAGTCTTTATGGTCAGGAGAAGTTTTCTTCCATCCCTTGGGTTCCCTTGGGTTATCAAGAGTAACCAGCAGCACTGAAAGTTTGGGTCAGTATCCCCAGGGAGTTCACTCCCAAACCCTTCAGAGAGGGCCAGGGTTCTTGCTTCTTGGTAGGGCAGGGGCATGAACTTGGATGAGGCTAAATAATGGAGCAACCTCCCTAGATCCTACTCTCTGCTCCAGTGTGCCAGAGAAGGGCCAAGTGGAAACCTCAGAAACCATTTGGTCTAACAACCTCCAGTAGACAGAAACCACTGCCCCTTTACCCTCAGCCTGGGGATGGACCAGAAAAGCAGGCCAACTGAGGCAACTTTATCACAAGAACTATGACTGTAGTCAGTCAATCATTTATTAAGCAACTGCTATGTACCAGGTTGAGAATACCAAACTAAAAAGAAAACAGTTCTTTCCCACAGGGAGCTTATAGTCTACTGGGAATAACAGCAGGTACACACAAAAACAGACCCAAAATAAATCACCAGAGTTGACTAGTGGAATTGGAAGTGGGACGCTGGCTTGGAAGGACCTGTGTTCAAATCCCTACTCTGACAGTAATCTGTGTGATGCTGGCAAGTTACTTCCTCAGCTCTCAGTTTCCTTTTATGTCAAGTGAGAAGATTGGGCTAGATGCCTTCTGAGGTCCCTTCCAATTCTAATTCTAAAAACAGATGCCAAATACAGAGTCATTTCAGGAAGAAAGAGAGGGGTGACAGGATGTAGACCATGAATGGCTTTCTGTGGAAAGTGGCTCTTGAGGTAGAGGGAAGGAAGGTAGGTGGAGAAGGGGTTGTAGAACTGCAATCAAGAAGACCAGAGTTCAAATCCTACCTCAGACACTTCTGAACTATGTAACACTGAGCAAGTCACTTTAACCTCTGCCTGCCTCAGTTTTCTCAGCTATAAAATGGTGATAATAGTGCCTACCTCACAGGGTTGCTGTGAGAAAATAATGGTAAAACAGTTGGCAGTGACTGGCACACAGTAGAGACTACATACGTGCTAACTCTTGTTACTTATTTATTATGTTTGTAGGCAGAGGAGGTGCAGAGAACAAAGAAAGAATGTTGTGTACAGGAAGCAGCAAGTCATGCTTGCTGCCTGGAACAGGGAGTGCATGGGAAGTCATGAGTGATGAACCGAGAGAAGTAGAAAGGATTTTATATTTGATTCTAGAGATAAGAAGGAGCCCTGGGCTTTCTTGAGCAGGGGAGCAGCACAGTCAGATTGTTCTTTCAGAATATCACTTTGTCAACTGTGTGGAGGACGACAATAGAGGCAAAGAAACCAAACAGAAGTCTGCTACCACAGGAGATGAGCAGGGCTGAGGCCACATAAGGAGAGAAGGGGACACATGAGAATCAATCAATAGGACTTAGTAATTGATTGACTACAGGGGGTGAGGGAGGAGTCAAGGAAATCGCCAGGAAAGAGGCTTCAGCCTGGCCCTACTTTCCCCTCCCCCTCAAGTCAGAACTAAGGGACAGGGGGAGGAAGTTAAAAAGAGTGAAAAGAAACTCTTCACCATTGGAGCTATCCAGCATCAGAATAGGCTGCCTTGAGAGGGAGGGGACTCCTGGTTTCTGTAGAGGTTGGGTGACATCTCCTTTTATGACTCTTCAAAATCTAGTGAGAGAGAGAGAAAGAAAAGAAAAAGGAAAGAAAGAGGAGAGAGGGGGAGGGAGAGAGAGGGAAGAGAGGAAAGAGAGAAGGGAGGAAGGAGAGGGAGAGGAGGGGAGAAGAGAGGAGAGAGAGAAAGAAAGAGTGAGAAGAGAAAGAGAACCTTTTCTACTCAGAAAGCAAGTGCTTAAAGGAGATAATCTTTGAGTAAGTGGGATTTGTAAAAGATTCTTCTTAACCCGATTTCACATCCAAACATCATAGGATCAGAGATTTAGGGCTGGAAGAGGCCATCTAAACTAACCTCTTTATTTTCCTGATGAGGAAACTGAGGCCAGGCAGGTTAAATGATTTGCTTGGGGTCAGACTTTTCAGGGCTCTGCTTCACTCAAGTCTAATTCAAAGCAAGTCAAGACTTCATGCTCATGATGTCACTGATCCTCTGAAAATGAAGGGTAAACAACAATAAGAAGGTCCTTGGACTGCTCATCCACTGGTCCCATAGACAACACTCCATTTCCCACCTACATATCTTTTCAGAGGCTGCCCACCATCCCAACTCTATTCTGTCTGTTTCTCTTAGAATCTCTTTTTCCATCACAGTTTAGCTGAAATACCACTTCAGTGATGTAGTGGATAGAGCCCTGGGCCTGGAATCAGGAAGATTTGAGTTCAAACCCAGCCTCATTTACTAGCAGTGTGACCTTGCCCAAGTCCCTTAACTACTGTCCACTTCAGTTTCTTCAACTGTAAAAAGGAGATACAAATAGCACCTCCCTCCCAGGGTTGTTGAAAGGATCAAGTGAAATAGTATTTGTAAAACATCTAGCACAGTGCCTGGCACCTAGTAGGTGCTCTTTCCTTTCTACATGAAGCTTTTCCTAATCTTCCAAGTTCCTAGTACCCTGCTCATCTCATTTATATTTGTATTTACTTTATGTGAATTTTATATGCCCCTCTCTGTGTTCATGTTTTTTCTCTCCATTAAAAGATGAGGGTAGAGCCAGATTGGTCTTTTTATGCCACCCTTACGAGGGCTTTTATGTCAGCTCCTACGGCCTGGCATGTAGCAGTCATTGAATTAAATGCTTATTGAATGAAATGAATGAAAGAAATGAAAGCATTTATTAAGTGATTGCTTTGTGCAAAGCACTATGCTAAGTGCTGGGGCATGAATAGAGAAGCAGGACAGTCCCTGCCCTCAAAGAGTTTCTGTTCTCATAGGGAGGAACGCCCTCTCAGGGAGGGTTTAGCTCTAACTCAGATGGCAAGGTCCCATGGTGCCTTTGGTGCAGATGCCGAGCAGACGGTAGCGCCTCTTCTTTAATGCTGTTTCCACTGACGAAATCATATCCGCTCCTGATTTTAAATCACGTGACAGCGCCAAGGACTGTGGTGCTGAGAACTCTCTTTCTCAGGGCATTATTATGTGACTACTCAGTGGGCAGAGGTTTCAGCACCTTCAAAAACCCAGATCACATCAGCACAGGACGGTGGTGAGCGGGAAGCAGGACCAGGGGTCTCCAGGGCAGGCTCTTGGAATTAGCTGCCCATCAGTGGCATTGGTCCGTCATCGGTCTTGAGGAAGGTAATCCTCTTCTCCAAAGGGGTAACTCTCTTCAGTAACGACTATGAGAACCAAGTTGGAAGCAGGACTAGTGGTTTGGGAGGTACTGTATTCCTGGGGCCCTTGAATTCAGGATCTGGGCAGTCTTTGTCAGAATATGAGGTAAGGTTGTGGTCAAGGTAGCAGTAGTGGGTAGACATCTACCTAGAGAGCCGTCTTCCCTCTCTCTGCATCACCAAGGAGATGAGGATGCTTTTGTGGACACCAGAACTCAACTCTGAAACATAGCTCCTCCAATCATTTCCCTTCCTGATTTCGGGACTCCATTATGTCTCAAAGTCAGGAAACCCTCCTTCCCCACCCTTTTCAATTTCTTTTTATGTGTTGTTTTCCCCGTTCAATTTTTAACTCCTAGAAGAAAGAGATTGTGTTACACCATTCTTTGTATCCCTAGCACTTAGTACAGAGCTTGGCACATAGTAGGTACTTAAATATTGATTGACTCTGACTCTGTTTATTGATAGCTGGAAACCTCCTAGTTTGGGATAGAAACATCCCCCTATTCTGCTCCCTTTTTGTCCTATGGGACTGGACTCCACAGAGCCTGACTTTGACTAACAAACTATTTTTGTTCCATTCTTTGGATTTGTGGGAAGAAAGCAATGGAAAATCTTCTCAAGGATTCAGAAGAGGTAGAGATGGCAGAGGTGGGCATGGGGTGCCATGAGTTCATCAGTGCCAGCCTCTGGAACCTAGGTGGTATGAGTGGATTGTATATGAGTCATGTTAAGACAGATCTTTCACTTCTGAAGTCCACTGAGGCTTCAGATGGAACCTGGTGATTTTTATGTTTCCCTTTCCCGAAAATTTCCTTCCTGAGAAGGTAAGTCCAGGCCTTTGAGTTTAATATTTCTTAAGAAGGAGAAGGAAGAAAAGAGGCTCATTTTAATTTCTTAAACGTTTATTTACTTTGCCTCTTCACCTGGCAAATCTTGCAAAGCATCTGTTAACCACCAACATTGCTAAACTGTGTGTACCATTGTTGGAATGTAGCATCCAAAGGGACTTATTAGGGAGCACCCTGAAAAAGAAATTTAAAACTGTATTTTTTTCTTAAATAGCATCTCTGAATGGGGGCTCAGAGCTAGAAAAGAACTATTGATTCACTTTTACAACTTCCCAGAACAAAGATAATATTTTCTTCAGAATTTCTCTAGGCAAGCAAGTCAACAGAAGGGGCTGAGGCAATCATAACTGACCGGGCTGATATTGAGGCAGGCATCCACCATGTTTGTAGGCCCAGTTTGAAGGGAAAGTCATTTTTCCAGAGGTGGAGGGGCTGAAGGAGTATGGCCATGAGAGAAAGTCCTGCCTAAAAGTGGAAGAATATTGAATACTGCCCCTATTACACACCTCTATACAAATAGGGCAGCTAGGTGACACAGTGGAGTGCCGAGTCCAATGTCAGGAAGACATATCTTCCTGAGTTCAAAGCTGACCTGAGACACTCAGCAGCTGTGGGACTTTGGGCAAGTCACTTCACCCTGTTTGCCTCAGTTTCCTCAACTGTAAAATGGACTGGAGAAGGAAATGGCAAACCACTCCAGTATCTCTACCAAGAAAACTCCAAATGGAGTCAAGAAGAGTTGGACAGGTCTGAAACAACTCAACACAACAAACACAAACAGTATAGGTTAGAATGTGAAAAAGGCAAAAACAGATCTAGACCCTAAGAAAATGTGAGGAGGAAAAGTTCACTGTTAACTTGGGATTGGGTGGAAGAGGGAGCTGGAAGTCACAGAAGAACCCTAAGGGTTAGGACCCTAAGAGTTAGAGCTGCAGAGGCCTTCCAGACAATTTGATCCCATCCCCTCCCTTTTCAAATGAGATAACTAAGGTCCATGCAGGGAGGGGAGAGAATTTACCTAAAGTAGCAGCAACAGTATTTATATAGTATTTTGAGGTTTGCACATATGCTAAATTATCTGATCCTCATAAACACCCCAGGAAGTAGGGACTATCGTTATCCCAATTTTGTATGTGAGAAACTGAAGCAGGCAGAGGTCAAGTGACTTGCCCAGGGTAATACCGAGAATAAGTGTTTAAGGAAGGATTTGAACTCAGGCCTTCCTGACTTTCTAAAAAAGTCTTGAGCTCTATCTACATTGTGCCACCTAGCTGTAGCAGAGTGACCATTCAGTTGTAGGTTCTCTGACTTTGTTTACAGGGATCAGTGTCAGAACTGAAAGGGAACTTAATATTCAACAAAAATTTGTTATGTACTTACTATATATACTAAGAACTGTAGGAGCTGCTGGAGATAGGAAGATAAACATAAAGTTGTTTCTGCTTGCATCTTCCCAGCACCTCATAAACCTGCCTGGTATATAGGAGGTGCTTCATATATGCACGCTGCTTCATTATGCTAGGACAGTCAGATTTGAGAACTGGAAGAGATCTTAGAGTTCATCTAATACAGGGTCAGGACCACCCTTCTGCGGTGGGTGAGGGAAGGGAGAGGTTTGAGGCAGAGAAACCATTATAATAATCCAGGAGAGAGACTGATGAGGGTGTGGCACAGGGCAGGGGCCTTGTGAGGAGGGGTCTGATGGGAGAGATGGGTAGAGGTCGAACTGATGGGATTTGATGCTTGATTGGATATGTGGGGTGAGGGAGGAAAGGACACTTAGGCGGGAAACCAGGAAGGATGGATGATGGCAGCCGTGATGGTGTCTTGGCTTTGGAGGAAGAGGTGATAAGAACTGTTTGGGTCGCATTTCCATTCAAATGCCAATAAGCCATCGATTTGGAAATGTTTTCTTTATTACACTACAGCTGTCCAATCCCCTCATTTTACAAATGAGGAAATTGAGAACCTAAGAGAAGGGACTTACCCAAGGTCTCAGAGCAAGTCTTAGTGGCTGGATGGAGTCTAGAGCTTATGTTTTTAGGCTCTAAGGACAACTGGCTTTCCATCTCTGGGATACTGTCTTCTCCCACTCTCCTCCCCATCCCACAGGTAACGGGTAGATTAGTTTGAAGTAGTTAGGAGGAGGCAAGGTAGAAGGATGATCTCTACCCTTCCTCCCAGGACTGCTGAGAGAATCAGAGAAGGGGAGGGAAGAAAAAGCTTTGCAATAAACAGAAATGATGCTGCAATATTTGGACTGTTATTTTATACACATACACTTATGTATATGTGTATATAATCACTGGGCTATTCTGATTATGGATCACAATGGGGAAAGCTGAGCCAGCTGAAGGGAAGCTATGTGAGCTATAGGGGCCCTTCCAGAGCCCAACCTGGCCCCACTTGAGTGGGAAGGCCTTCCAAGGTCTCCATGACATGTGAGGCTGGAAGATGCAGGTAGGACCTGGAGCTCACTCCCTGCCTAGGCAGTTCCTCCCACTTCAGGACAGTTCTCGTTGGTGAGGAAGCATTTCCTGACATCAGACCTGGACTGGCTTAGTTCTTTCACTGTCTGCTTCGGCCCTGTGCCAAGCTCATGTTTTTTTCCTTTTTTTGTATCTCCAGGAAGCTTAGCACAATCCTTGATAAATGCTTATCGATTGACTGACCAAAGGCTAATCCTTCTTCTACAGGAGAAAATCTTCGAGTTCATAGGTTCTAGCTGGAAATCTGAGGCAGGAGAGGCCATCAAGTGGAACTCCTCCTTTTACAGAAGAGGAAACTGAACCCACAGCACAAAACAAGTCTTTGTCAAAGCCAGGACTAGAAGCCGGGCCCTTTGCCTACCATTCCAGGGCCCTTGCTCAGAATGGAGAAAAGATGTCGCCCCAGGCCTCTGGAAACTGCTCATTTCCTCTCTCTCGGCTGAATGGGGCCCAAGCTGAAATGCAGGAGATGACCTGATCCCCAGCCCCACCCTTCACTAACCCCTCCCTGCACAGGACTCTTTCCAGACACATATGCCCTTGAGAAGGACATATGGAGGGGAGGGGGTGTCTACGTCTGGTGTCTGAGCACCCCCTACTGGTCTGCCTAAGGAAAATGTCTACAAACTCCAGTCTCCAGTAGAAAGAAGGAAGGAACCCTGGCTCCCTCCCTCATAAGAGAGAAGATGAGCCCATGTGCTTGGGACCCCTACCCAGCGTGGATATGCTGGGTGAAGCAGGCATTCTGAGTAGAATTCCTTGGAGGCATCAGCCTTGTGTAGTGTTGAGCCTCAAATGACCTGGGTTCAAACCCCAGCTCTGTTCCTTCCTAGTCCTGCAGCCTGGAGAAATTCTCTTCACTTTTATGTGCCTCAGTTTCCTCATTTGTAAAATGAATGAACTGGCCTACATGAAACCTAAGATTCCTTCCAACTTTGAGTGACAGAAGAGAAGAAGTGTGGGACATGGAACTGGTGTACCTGACTGAAATCTGCCTCGGTCACTTCCTGGCTTGTGTGACCACGGGCCATGTACCTCATGTACCTTCCTTCTATAAGCTTATCATGAGGAAGGCCCTTGGAGACAATGTCATGTGGAGATGTAAATTGTTATCTCTGCCTCCCCACTATCCCCCATCCCCCACATCCATCTAATCACCACATCCAGTCAATTCTCACTCCAAAATTTCTGCCCCCTTCTCTCCACTCACATAGTGGCCATGCTTGTCCAAGCCTCATTCCCTCTCACCAGACCATTTCTATGGTTTCCTAATTGGTTTCTGTGCCTCCAGCCCACTTCAATCCATCCTCCATACAGCTGCTAAAATAATCTTCCTATAACTCTATTGCCCCAAAGCCTTCCCTATAAAGACAATTCCCTAGCTTCGCATTCAAGGCCCCTTCACCCCACTATCTTTCCAGCCTCCTTTCCCTTTACCTTCTCACCATGGAAAATCCCTCCATCTCTACAGCCCCCTCGTTCCATTGTTGAGGAAGAGCCCAGGTCCACCATCCTTCTGATTCTCTGGACCTTGCCTTCACCACCAGGCAGGTCCTCTCCAGCCCTTTTCAGCTCCCTTTTATGAGCCATCTTCCCTCATCAAAAATTAAGGCTTGTGGGTGAAGGAACTGTCTGGTTTAGCCTGTGTTTGTATCCCCATCACATAGTATAGCTCCTAGCACATAGTAGGTGCTCAATAAATTCTCCCTGACCTGAATTCACACACACTACACCCCCTCCTTACCTCTACCTAGAAATTCTTCTCTGCCTTTAGGGCTCACTCAGATGCTACATACTTAATTCGGTCTCCCACACACAAACACACTCAAAACCTTGGATATATTTTCTGGGACTCTCCACTGTCCCTATTCAATTCAAAAAGGATTTTTATTGCAAAGGGCCCCCCTACTATGTATCAGACACCATACAAGGCATTGGGAATTCAGTGACAGACATGCAACAGACTCCAGACTTGAGAAGCTTATGTCCTCTTGGGAGGGAGTGCTGGGGTTTACATGGAAGTGTATAAATATATGTATATTACATGTAAGTACATAAGTATATAAATAAATAAAATGTGAGCAGGGAGGAGTGACTAAGAACTGAATGAAATCAGTAAAGGCCTAATGTAGGTGGTGGCATGTGAGAGGAGTTTTGGAGGAAGTTAGGGATGGTAAGAGGCAGAGCTGGGAAGAGTACCGTCCCGGCAGGGGGCACAGCCAGTGCAAAAGCACAGTGATGGGAGACGGGGGAATCAAGTGTGAGGAGCAACAAGAAGACTCTTTGGCAGGAACATAGAACACAGGCAGAGTCTACTGTTAAAAGTCAAACAGTAGTAAGGAGAGTGGGAGGGGTGGGGAGAGACTGGACAATGGGGGCCCATGTTTGGTGAGGTTGTTCCTAGAAGTTCAGGAAGGTTTGGCATGGAGCAGCCCTGCTGCCTCCCTGACTACTTCCAGCCCCCTTTGGGTATGGTGATAAGGAGCCTTTGGGTCAGTTGCTGGGCGAAAGCTCCACTCTATGAGGGGCGTGGGAAGTGTCCTTCCCTCCCTGGGGTAGCCTCTGAGCATGTGTCCTCTTAGGCAAACCCCAGGAAACAATCTGGAGGATCAAGTCAAATGTCTTGTCCTACACACAAAGAAGTAAGTTCATATTCTGTGTTCTAAGCTCCCTCCCAGCTCTGATATCTCCTGTCCTAAGGCCCCTCCTACCTCCGTCCTCCCCTATTCTAAGACCCCTCCAAGCCAGGACATTCCTCTCTCTGATTGCAATCCAGCTTTGTGATACCACATCTGCCCCCTGACCATTTAGGACCCTGGAAGAACCTCCCCTTCAGCCTCTGCTCAGTGACTGGGCTCCCTTACCCCAGCACTTTCCAATTTCTCCCTTTCCCTTCTAAAAAGCAGAGAAGAAAGATGCACATTTCTGAAGCCTTGCTCCAACCATTTCCAAAGCAATCACTGACATCTAGTGTCTATTCAGGAAAGCAGCTCCCCTTCCCAGCCCCTGCCTAACTTTCCACTGATGTCTTTGTTGGGATCTTAGAAGCAAAGCATGTCAGAGCTGGAAGGGAACTCAGACTAGAGAAGGAATGGGAATTTTCAAGTACCATGCTAAACACTGCAGATGGAAAATAGAAATAGAAGACTGTCATCATCCCTCATCTAAAGGAGCTCACACTATTAGGGGTAACAACACATCCAGAAGAATTCAGCTGCAAGGCAGATGGGACATATTAAAGGTAGGAAGCAAATAAGTATTTATGAAGCATCTACTCTGGGCCAGGCATTCTGCTAAGCTCTTTACAAATATTATCTCATTTGACCCTTACAACAACCCTGAGGGATAGGTGCTGTTATTATTTCCACTTTACAGGTAAGGAAACTGAGGCAAACAGAGCTTGAGTGACTTGCCCAGGACCAAACAGCTGGTAAGTATCTGAGGTCTGAGTTGAACTCTGACCTTCTTGACTCAAGGATCAGAGTCCATCTAGTTGGACTAGGTTACCTCTGAGATTCCTTCTGTTTCTAAAATTCCTGTTTTAAGCTGTGACTATTTCTGGGAAAGTTTTGGGGGTATTAGTCATATATGAGTGAGATTCAGCTTTATCAAACTGACAGCAGAAGAACCACATTGGGGATATGGGGATAGTTGTGTAATTCAAGAGACTTCAGCACTTGGAGTAGAAAGTGTTCATGCCAAGCCTATCCTGCCCTCACCATCCTCTGGGCCTTTGTTTACACTGACCTCCATGGTCTTAATGGTTCATTTAAAAGGAAACTCACCTGGCACTCAGAGGGGGCAGTTAAGTGGTGAAGTGGATAGGGGATTGGGGCTGGAGTCAGGAAGATTCAAATCCAGTTTTAGACACTTACTAGCTGTGTGATCATGAGCAAGTCACCTAACCCTGTTTACTTCAGTTTCCCCATCTGTAAAATGAGCTGGAGAAGGAAATGGCAAATCACTCCAGTAATTTGGCCAAGAAAATGCCAAATGGGGTCAGGAAAAGTTGGACATGACTGTAGTGACTGAACAATAACTTGGAGTCAGAAGACCTTTGTTCAAGTGCTAAGTTTGACACTCCAATTCTTTTTATTAAATAAATCAAATCATTTTTATTAAAAAAAAAAAAAAAGACAAAGCAAAACAAAACAAAACTGAGTACCCACTATATGCAAGGGGTTGGTAATACAATAAGAAAGACAAAACAGTTCCTGCTCTCATGGAGCTTGAATTCCACTGGGTATCACATAACATATGAATGACTCCAAAAAATTGCCCTAGCACCCTGGACAGTTCCAGAGTCTCATTTCCTAGTTCCTAAAATAGAGGCGTGTACACACTGCCCTCCTCACAGGTTCTTGATAAGGAAGAAGCTTTCAAGCCCTAAAGGGCTATACTGATGGAAGTTTACAGCTCATGACCTTGGGTCTCCATTATCCTTGGTTTACATGGATGAGATTAGATTCGGGAAGTTAGCTCCTAAAATATCATTCTCTTTGACTTGTCTGCCCCACCCAGTGTTTATTCTGGGAAATTTCTGAATATAGTTTATCTCTAGAGTTCCACAGATGCAGGTTAATTGGGTCCTTGACTCCTGTATAAGCACTCAGGATTACAAATGTACTTCGGTGTACTATTCAGGTGCTTTAGTCATGTCTCTAACGACATCATCCAGAACAGGTCACAAGTTGCAATGCTTAAAAAAAAAATAAGAAACTCTCTCAAGAGAAGCCCATAGTTATTGAAGTTAGGTGGCACAGTAGATAGAGTACTGGGCCTGGAATCAGAAAAGATCTGAGTTCAAATGTGACCTTAGACACTTACTGTGTGACCCTGGGCAAATCACTTAACCCTATTTTCCTTAGTTTTCCCATCTTTAAAATGAGCAGGATAAGGAAATGACAAATCTCCCCAGGATCTTTGGTATGAAAACCTGAAATGGAACCATGAAGAGTTGGACATGAACAAACAGCAAGAAATGACAAAGATGGAGAATTAAGCAACACGTGAAGATTTGTAGGTAGAAGTAAAAGAACTCTCCCAACAATGATAGTAACAATGTAAATGACAAAGTACTCCTGTATCTCTGCCAAGAAAACCCCAAAATGGGGTGGGGAAGAGACAGACACAAGAACAAAGTTATTGATACTTGATCAGGAGACTTCATCAGCTCATTTAATAAGGTGCCTGTGGCCATGTCCACACCCTCCATTGGAAAAAGCTTTTCAAAATTTCATCTGCCTGTGAGTTCATCAAATTAAGCAGAGAACTCCCTTAATCATCCCCTTACATGAGCAAGTGTTTATCTCTGCCTTCTCTGTCCTAATCAAATATCACCTCCCCCAGGAAGCTTTCCTTGATTTCAGAAACCAAAAATCCTTTCTTGAACCTCAAAAGTTATTCCTAGGCACTGTCACCTTTTGGACTAGGTGTTATAATTATCTATGTACTTGCTTAATCTCCCATGTAAGACAGCAAGATCCGATTAGATGTTTGTAAACCTCATAGCATAGAATCTGGAACAGAGTAAGACACTTCATAAATGTTTGTTTCCTTCTCCTTCCTCCTTGCTTAATGCATGTTTGTTGAATTGAATTGAGGTACCATAGTGGGACCTTAGGGCAGACAAAATGTAACATTGGAGGTATACAATGGAAACAGACAAGATGAACAAGAAACTTTACCATGATGTTCCTCCCTGGACCACAGTCCACAGCCCTGAGATCCCACTGGCACTTAGCATGTGTTGAAAATGACCCTGGTCCAAGAGTACATATGCCTGGTTCTAATCCCAATTCAGCTCTCTCCCTGTGTGTTTTTGGAAAAGTCCAATCCTCCCTTTGGGTCTCATCTTCTTCTGTGCAATAAGGGGCTGGTACTTTATGAGTTCTAAGATCCCTTCCAGCTCTGATATTCTACAAGATTTATGAATATTCACACACACACACACACACACACACACACGCACACACACACACACACACACACATCCGTTTGCCTCTTGTTCTTTGAAGCTCCCTTGAAAAGCCGGAATAAGCTAGCCTACCTTTCTCCCAGACCAATCCAGAGCAAGCAAACAAGAAGAAAATATATTTTATGAGTGCAAATTAGAAATACTGACATCACAAATTTTCACTTTATGGAGCAGCAATATACAATAATTAGGTGTCAAAAGTAATCTATAGCCCACGGACATAGTCACCTCTCAGGAAATAGCTTTTCTTTTTTTCTTTCAGAAAAAGTTTGTTCTTAACCAGAAAAAAGGTGAATACCAAGCAGCCAATAGCCCAAGAGAATGGGGGTTTGAATCCATGTCCTGCTACAAGCTCACTGTATGACAAAGAACAAGTCATTTCCTTTCCTTGAGTTTCCTTCTCTGGAAAAAGGAAACTGGTACATCTGGCAAAGGTGGAGATGTCCCCTAAAAAACATCAGAGGCATGTAGAAGATCACTAAATGAATAAATAATGATATATTATAGTAAATAAATAACTAAAATAATTAATAATAAAGTTAAAGCAAAGACCAATAATCCTTTCCATCTAGCTCAAAAATGTAGCAGCAATCTTTCAATCTTCTGAAGACTGAGGATGTTTTGATCAAATCAATGGGGACCTGAAGGAAGTACAAGCTCCCAGGCTAGGTTGCTCCAAGAAGATGGACCAGGATTATCTCAACCTTCTAGTTAGGGCTATACCAGAAGAGAGCATTAGATTATAACAATGGACCTGTCCTTGGTACCCAGCTCCAGTTTCAGGTCCCCATCCTCCCCTTTTTGCAGGGATGCAAAAAGAGATAAAACCTGATCCCAGGCAATGTCCCAGCCAGAGATTGTGGTACCAGAGAGGAAACCAGGATTCAGCCACCTTATCCAGAACTATAGCTGAGCCGTGGCATCAGGACTACAGCAAGGACAGAATTTAGGTCTAGCCATCTCACCCAAGATTGAATGAGAAGGCAAAACCTATCCCCAACACAAAGTCTCAATCCAGAAACTAAAGCTGAAAACATGAGAAGGAAAATTCAAAATACAAATCAAGGTGATGTGTGGGTGTTCATCCTTCATTGCCAAAGACCATGCCATCAGAGAAGTAATGACATGACTTGCACTTGACCTTGTTTTGAGTGAGGGAGGCCTGTGCAGGTCACCAGCCTCTCTTCTCCTCCAGAGTTATCTGAGTCCAGTGACCAGATATTCATCAGGATGACTGGGGATGATCCAGGATGAGGCAATTGCGGTTAAGTGACTTGCCAAAGGTCACACAGCTAGTGAGTGTCAAGTGTCTGAGATGAGATTTGAACTCAGGTTCTCCTGACTCTTTCACTGGTACTCTATCCACTGCGCCACCTCGCTGCCCCAAATCAAGTTGATAATACAATGAAGAAATACTACAGGTTAAGAAAATTCCAAAAGAAAATATTGCAAGAATTACAATTAAAACCCCAGAAAAAGAAAGCATGGAATGACCACAAGGTCTTCAAGTATGAATGGAAGGAATGTTATTTCAATGAGATATTTCACAATTTCTTCTATTTTTTTCAGTTTTTTGGCTTTGTTTTATTGCCTCATGATGTCTCATGGAGTCATTGTCTTCTGCTTGACCAATTCTAATTTTTAAGAAGTTATTTTCATCAGTGCAGTTTTGTACATTTTTTTTCGCCATTTGGTCAATTCTGATTTTTAGGAAATTATTTTCTTCAATAAATATTTTTTGTGCCTCTTTTATCAAGATTTTTTCACAATTTTCTTGCATAACTTTCATTTCACTTCTACCATTCTAATTTGATTTTTGAAATTCATTCTTGCTCTTTAAAAATATCTTTCTTTAGCTCTTTTAGGAATTCTTGTTGAGCCTTGTTTCCTATCTGCAATAGGCTTTGCTTGCAGGTGTTTTCAAATCGTTGTCTTCTTCTGAATTTGTGTCTTGTGCTTCCTTGTCACCATAGAAGCTTTTTATGGTTGTTCTTTCTTCATTTTTGCAGCCTATTTCCTGACTTCAGACTGAGTTGGGCTCTGCTCACCTTTGGGGATGGGGAAAGCTGTCTGGCTCAAGTTGGTGATTTTTATGTCCTGCTGCTTTTACAACTCAGTGGTGTGTGTGTGTATGTGTGTGTATGTGTGTGTGTGTGTGTGTGTGTGTGTAGAAGGGGGTCGCTTCCATAATGGTATGATGTGGGGAGAGAGCTGGCCACTACTCTTTGGATCTTCATTCTAGTCCTTGCCCAGATAGGGCTACAGCTTCCTTATGACTGTTCCTTTCCATCCTGAAACTGTGACTCAGAATTGTTGTTTGTCTCTCATTTTTGAAAAGGACCAATGACATCATGGGGGTGGGGGAGGTCTTGATTAGAATGTGAATTGGATTTAAATGGCACAGAGTCGCACTAAGTCATCAGCCTTACTCTCTCTTTCAGAGACATCAAAGTCCATGGCAAGATGAAAGTAAAGACAACCCTAAAATATAACATAGACAAAACCCAGGGCTTTCAGGGCAAAGAAAAGATACTTTGAGCAACCAGGAGGAAGGAGATTGAATACAAAGGAATGACAAGAAGCATAAGATCATATAGAAATTATGTAAAGGAACTGAAAGCTTGGAATCCAAAACAAAAAAAGAAAAAAGACTTACAATTAAGAATTATTTGTTCTACAAAACTGATTATTTCCCTATAGGAGAAAAAAAATGGACCTTAGTTCCTTAATTCCTACTAAGAAAACCAGAGATGGGAAGAGAAATAGAGATGACAAAGAAATCTAAAAATATAGTTAATACAGTGCTTTAAGTTTCCAGAGTACTTTATAAATATTTCCTCATTTTATCCCCAGAATATCTCAGGAAAGTAGGTGCTATTATTACTTCCATTTTATAGATAAAGAAACTGAGGCAGCTATAGATTGAGAGACTTGCCCAAGGCTGTATAACTAGTAAATGTCTGAGGCATGATTAGAACTCAGGTCTTCCTGACTCCTAGACTAGAGTCTGTCAACTGCACCACTTTTAAATGTATCTGGACAAATTGAAGGGTCTAAGTTTTTTTTTTAATTTGCTTATGTAAAGGAAGAAAAAAGCCATTATCTTATCAGAATACCACTGTTCTAAAGGATAAAGAGGAAGCAAAGAAAGACAAGTTCAGGGCCTGACTGTAGTTTTTTCTATTTTGTTTGTTTTAAGAAACTAACACACAGATCCTGGGCAGAAAAGTTTGTGCTTGCTCCCAGACCAGAGCACAGGACAGAAGAGAAGTAAACTCTCACTTGATTGTGCCACCTTGGAGTAACTGAGAACTTACAGGTCCCTAAAGTATACCCTCCGCTTCACAAAGGACTAAAAAGTCAAGTAACTGACTGGGAAAATGCCCCAAAAAGAGGGAAAAAATAAGACTATAGAAACTTACTTTCCTGGTGAACAGGTATTTTTCTCCATCCTTTAGGATGAAGAAGAATAAGGCATGCCATCAGGGGAAGACATAAAAGTCAAGACTTCTACATCCAAAACCTTCAAAAGAAATTTGCAATGGTTTCAGGTCATGGAAGAGCTCAAAAAAGATTTTGAAAATCAAGTAAGAGAGGTGGAGGAAAAATTGGGAAGAGAAATGAGAGCAATGCAAGAAAATCAGGAAAAAAGAGTCAACAACTTGCTAAAGGAGATCCAAAAAAATGCTGAAGAAAATAATACCTGAAAAAATAGACTAACTTAAATGGCAAAAGAGGTCAAAAAAGTCAATGAGGAGAAGAATGCTTTAAAAAACAGAATTAGCCAAATGGAAAAGGAAGTTCAAAAGCTCACTGAATAAAATAGTTCTTTAAAAATTAGAATGGAGCAGATAGAAGCTAATGGCTTTATGAGAAACCAAGGAATTACAAAACAAAGCCAAAAGAATAAAAAAATTGAAGACAATGTGAAATATCTCATTGGAAAAACAACTGATCTGGAAAATAGAACCAGGAGAGACAATTTAAAAATTGTGGGACTACCTGAAAGCCATGATGAAAAAAATAGCCTAGACATCATCTTTCATGAAATTAACAAGAAAAATTGCCCTGATACTCTGGAACTAGAGGGTAAAATAGAAATGGAATGAATTCACCAATCATTTCCTGAAAGAGATCTGAAAAGAAAAACTCCTAGGAATATCGTAGCTAAATTCCAGAATTCCCAGGTTAAGGAGAAAATATTGCAAGCAGCCAGAAAGAAGCAATTCAGGTATTGTGAAAATACAATCAGAATAACACAAGATCTAGCAGCTTCTACATTAAGAGACTGAAGGACTTGGAATATGATATTCCAGAAGTCAAAGGAACTAGAATTAAAACCAAGAATCACCTACCCAGAATAATTGAGTATAATACCTCAGGGGAAAAAAATGATCATTTAGTGAAATAGAGGACTTTCAAGTATTCTTGATGAAAAGACCAGAGCTGAATGGAAAATCTGACTTTCAAACTCAAGAATCAAGAGAAACATAAAAAGGTAAATAGGAAAAAGAAACTATAAGGGACTTATTAAAGTTGAACTGTTTACATTCCTATATGAAAAGATGATATTTGTAACTCTTAAGACTTTTCTCAGTATTTGGGTAGTTGGAGGGATTATATACATATAGACAGAGGGCACAGGGTGAGTTGAATAGGAAGGGATGATATCTAAAAAAATAAAATTAAGGGGTAAGAGAGGAATATATTGGGAGGAGAAAGGGAGAAATGGAATGGGGCAAATTATCTCTCATAAAAGAGGCAAGAAAAAGCTTTTCCAATGGAGGGAAAGAGCGGAGAGGTAAGAGGAAAAAAGTGAAGTTTACTCTCATCACATGTGGCTTAAGGAGGGAATAACATGAACACTCAATTTGGTATGAAAATCTAACTTACACTACAAGAAAGTAGGGGAGAAGTGGATAAGTGGGGTGGGGAGATGATAGAAGGGAGGGCAAATGGGAGGATGGAGTAATTAAAAGTAAACACTTTTGGGGAGAAAAGAGAGAATAAAGTAAAAGGGGCAGGATAGGATGGAGGGAAATATAATTAGTCTTTCACTACATGACTATTATGGAAGTCTTTTGCATAACTACACATGTATAGCCTATTTTGAATTGTTTGCTTCTCAGTGGGGATGAGTGGAGAGGGAGGAAGGGAGAGAAGTTTGAACTCAAAGTTTTGGGAACAAATGTTGAGAATTGTTTTTGCATGCAACTGAAAAATAAGAAATACAGGTAATGGAGTATAGAAATCTATCTTGCCCTGCAAGAAAAGAGAGAAGATAGGGATAAGGCAAGGGGAAGGGGGTGTGATAGAAGGGAGGGCAGATTGAGGGAATGGGTAATCAGAATGCATGATGTCTTGGGTGGGGGGAGGGGAGAGATGGGGAGAAAATTGGGAACGCAAAATCTTGTGGAAAGGAATGTTGAAAACTAAAATTAATTAATTATTTTTTTAAAAAAAGGAAACTAACAGAAAGAAAGGGGGAATGGGAACCTACTTGGAAAGAAATGAAAAAGGAGAGGGAAGAATTTAGTATTTCTCATAATTGGGACACATCAGAAGAGGATGCAAACATGGGAACAAAATTAGGGGGAGGAGAGCTGATATCTCATGAACCTTATTCTTATCTGAACGAGGCAAAGAGCAATTAAACATATCCTCTCATAGAGAGTATAGTATAGAAATTCATTAAGGTTATCAGGAAAATAGGAACAGGAAAAAGTAGGAGGAAGTTTTAAGAGATGATAGTGTTGGAAAGAAATAATCAAAATCAAAACCAGTTTCAAATATGGAGAGCTGATAATAAAAGAATGCTTAAAAGGAAAGAAAGAAAAAAGACTTGAGTTTTCTCACCATCTTTTTTTCTGAAAAAGGAAAATATACAACAGATGAAGGGGATTTTTTTTAAATATTAGAAACTATTTTGCCCAACTAAATGCCAACAATGAGTAAATACTTGCAAAAATATAAAATCCCAGTAGCTGGGAGTACAGTGGATAAAGTGCTTTGCCTGGAGTCAGGAGACCTGATTTTATATCCACCCTCAGATACTTAATGGTTGTGAAACCTCAGGCAAGTTACTCTACCCTCTATTTTTTAGGTCCCTTCCAGGGTTGGCACACTCAATTCTCTGTTCTAACATCCTTTCATGAGCTAGAAGCCTATGTCCTATGTTCTAGGTACCCTCCCAGCTCTAGAATTCTAAAATCTCTGGAGAGAGAAAAGTCATAGAAGATCATCACTAATCTCAGTGACCAATATGATTCTTTACAGATGTGTTTGGGATATTTAATGTTAGAAAAGCAATCATCTAATCTAACCGCTCTCAAGGTTTTTGGCCTCAGGACCACTTTTTGCTCTTAAAAGTTATGGAGGACCCTAAAGAAATTTTGTATATGTTATCACATGTCTATATTTCCATATTAGAAATCAAAACCGAATAATTTTAAAAATATTTTCAGTGCATTTTAAAACAAATTAAAATAATACATTTTATGAAAAACAACTATATTTCCACAAAAAAGATTTTCGTGAGAAAAGTGATATTGTTTTACATATTTTTGCAAATCCATTTAATATCTGGCTTACTAGAAGACAGCTGGATTCTCTTATCTGTTTTTGCTTTCAATCTGTTGCAATATGCTGTATTGGTTAAAGAAAATCCAGCCCCACACAGATATGTAGTTGGAAAAGAGAACAGCATTTTAATAAGTAAATAATGTCTTAGGATTATCATGAAAATTTTAGACTTTAGACCACATTTTGAGAATCACTGATCTAGTCAATTCCCTTCATTGTAGAAATGAGGAAAATGAGGCCCAGAGAAATGCCATGATTTATCCAAGGTCACACAGGTAATAACAGAGCCAGAGCGTGAGCTCAAGACCTTGCCTCCCATTCAAACTTCTTTCTATTGCTGCACATTCTCTGAAAGGCTAGACATGGAGCATTACTTTTCTAATGGCATCAGAAGGGTTAATATTCAATCAGTCAGTCACTCAATAAGAATTTAATTGTTAAGTGCTAGAAATCTGTATTCATCTTTCCTTGCTGAAGAAGACCATGCCATCAGAGAAATAATGACAGGACTTGCACTTGACTTTGTTCTGAGTGAGGGAGGACTGTGCAGGTCGCCAGCCTCACTTCTCCTCCAGAGTCATATGAATCCAGTGACCAGATATTCATCAGGATGACTAGAGATGACCCAGGATGAGGCAATTGGAGTTAAGTGACTTGATACACAGCTAGTGAATGTCAAGTGTCTGAGGTGAGATTTGAACTCAGGTCCTCCTGACTCTTGCACTAGTGCTCTATCCACTGCACCACCTAGCTGCCCCATTGTAAATATAAACACAAGCAAAAAGAATGATCCTTGCTCTCAAGGAACTCTAATGGTATAGACAACACATAAAAGGATTCTGAAAAGTGGATGGAGAGCTGGGAGAAGGAACCCAGTGTATCATGGAGAAGTCCAAAAAACTACAGCCTGGCTGGTCTGGGCTGAAGCTGGTGGGAAAGGTCCAGGACAACAAAAAAGTTTCACACACCCCCCCCAATCTTAAAGCTGTGGTTAGGATTGGAGAAGGATTAGGTATGCAATTTGGGATGGATTATTGTGATTCAGTCTTTTCTTATTCTTCATGACCCCCTTTTGAGACTTTCTTGGTAGAGCTGCAGGAGTGGTTTGCCATTTCCTTCTCCAGATCATTTTGCAGGTGAGAAAAGTGAGGCAAGCCAAGCCATGTTAAGTGACTTGCCCTCAGTCACATAGCTATTAAGTGCCTGAGGCCATATTTGAACTGAGAGAGATGAGTCTTCCCAACTCCATTGCACCACCTACCTGCCCAAGAGAGTACATAGTCCACTTTAATCAATTTACTCAATAGAGCCAGACCCATGACATCCTATGGTACTGGAAAGAGCTGAAAGATGAGGTACTAGATATGTGAAGTGATTTAATGTAAAATTAATCAAGAAACATAACTAAACTATTCATACCCATTAACCCAAAAATTCTACTATTGGGCAAATACCCCCAAGAAAGTCAGACAGAAAAGTCCTATGTGTACTTAAAAAGAAATCATCCAAGAATATCCAAGAATCAGAAAAAAATGTGGATACCCATCAACTGAGAAGGGAAGGAGAACAAGCATTTATTAAGGATCTACCATGGATCAGGCATTTATTAAGGATCTACCATGGATCAGGCATTTATTAAGGATCTACCATGGATCAGGCATTTATTAAGGATCTACCATGGATCAGGCATTTATTAAGGATCTACTATGGATCAAGCACTATGCTAAGTATTTACATATTTCTCCTTTTATCCTCACAGCATCACTGTGCTATTGTTATGACCATTTAAAAGTAAGGAAACTGAAGTCCAGGTTAAGAAGCTTGTACAGGATCATACAGGTAATAAGTGTTTGAGTTAAGACTTTAACTTATGTCTTTCTGACATCAGATTCTGAACTTTATTTCTTGTGCTACATAGCTATCTCAATTGGGAAAATAAAGAATTCAATGACCTGTCTCTTACTATTTATGGGTGATTTATTGTATTATGTTGATTGCATTTCCTTGTATTGTAAGATTATATTGGTGGTCTCAGAGTGAATAGCCAGACCTAAAGAGTCATCATTTGTGGTTCAATGTCAATGTGAAAGCAGGTCTCCAGAACACCAGAGATCTGTGCTTGGCCCTGTGCTCTTTAGCATTTTTTAAATTCATGATTTGGATAAAGACATAGGTAATATGCTCATCAGGTTTGCAAGTGACACAAAACCATGTTTGGATGTCAATGTTGGATGACAAGTTAGGATCCCAAAAGATGTCAAGGGTCCATACTATTGGACCAAGTCTAATCTCATACAATTTAATCTGCTCCATATGCACAAGATGAGAGAGCTATGACAAGAAAGAAGTTCATCTGGAAAAGTCCTATGGATTTTAGTAGAATGCAAATTCACTGTGGTTCAGTCAGTCAACAAACATTTATCAACCACTACTATGTTGCAGGCACTATGCTAAAAACTGGGTACAAAAAGAAAGGCAAAATCATGGTCCCAGCCATCAGAGAACTCACTTTCTAATAGAGGGAACAACATGCAGACATTTGAGTACAAACATGATAGAAACATAGGGCTCTGGTGGTGAAGTGGATAGAGCAAGTCTGAAGTCAGGAAGACCCATCTTCCTGAGTTCAAATCTGGCCTAAGGCATTTACAAGCTGTGTGATTCTGGGCAAGTCATTTAACCCACTCTGCCTTGGTTTCCCCATTTGTAAAAATGAGCTAGAGAAGGAAATGACAAACCACTCAAGTGTCTTCACCAACAAAACCCCAAATGGAATCGCAAAGAGTTGGACACAACTGAAATGACTGAACGACAACAGGATGGGTTGGACACAATCTTATAAAGAAGGCATTTGTATTAAGGAGGATGACGAAAGGCTTTTCGCTGAAGGTAGGGTTTAAGCTGACTCTTGAAGGAAGCTGGGGAAAGCAGAAATGGAACGTAAAGAGAGAGAGCATTCCAGGCCTGAGGAGTAGCTAGTGAAAAGGTGTGGAATAAGAAAATGAAGTATCCTGTGTAAGAAATAGCAAAAAAAGTCAGTGGAACTGGGTGGTGGAGCCTGTGGAGGGATTGAAAATAATGTGGATGTGGATGTGTTCCTCCTTCATTGCCGAAGAAGATCATGCCATCACAGAAATGATGACATGACTTGCACTTGACTTTGAGTAAGGGAGGGCTGTGCAGGTCGCCAGCCTCACTTCTCCTCCAGAGCCATCTCAAGCCAGTGACCAGATATTCATCAGAATGACTGGAGATGACCCAGGATGAGGCAATTGGGGTTAGCTGACTTGCCCAAGGTCTCACAGCTGGTGAGTGTCAAGTGTCTGAGGTGAGATTTGAACTCAGGTCCTCCCGACTCCTGCTCTATCCACTACACCACCTAGCTGCCCCGATTGAAAATGTAAGAAGTCTAGACAGAAAAGGAGGGACCAGGCTGTGGAGGGCTTTAAATTCCAAACAGAGCATTAGATCTTTGATCTTGGAGGCAATAGGGAGCCATTGGAGTTTGTGTGTGTATATGTGTGTGTGTGTGTGTGTGTGTGTGTGTGTGTGTGTGTATTGGAGGTGGAGGAACATAATGAAACCTAGGCTTTAGGAAAATGACTTTGGAAGCTGAAGAAAGGATGACAGCCTGCACCAAGATGGTGGACATGTCAGGGGAGAGAAGAGAACACATACAAGAAAGATACATTGAAAAGATAGCAACAAGAAGAGTTGAAAACAGATTGGATATGGGGAAGAGAATGGTGAGAGAAATTAAGAAGTCAAGGATGACACTCAGGTTATGAGCCTGGGTGACTAGGAGCATAGGGAAGTTTGGAAGAAGAGAGAATTTGGCGAAAAGATAATGAGTTCCATTTTGGACATGTTGAGTTTGAGTCGTCTATCAAGATGTTCATTAGGCAATTGGATTTAAGAGACTGGAGGTCAGGAAATAGGTTAAGGCCTGGATAAATAGATCTGCAAGGAGAGGATTATTGTACCTTTGGGAGCTGATGAATAGCAAAGAAGGAGAAGAGATCCCAGAATAGAGCCTTGAAGATAGCTATGATTAACGAATATGCACCGATCAGACAGTCAAGAACATTTCAATCTTAGGCTGTATTACTGTCTCATATCATCACAGAATTTGAGAATTGGAAGGAAGGGACCCCAGAAGTCTTCAGTCTAGGCCATATATGGAGAGCTCCCCACTATAACACACTCAAAGAGTGGTACCACATTAGTGGTCACCTAAACCATATGAAGATCTCCAAAAAGAGGGAGCTCATCACCTCCAGAGGTGTGCCATTGCACTTTAAGAGAGCACTACTTATTAGCAAGATTATCCCCACCCATAATTCCTAGTTTTGCCTTCTGGAAAGAACAAATCTAACCCCTCTTGTACATAACAGTCCTTCAAATATTTGAACACAACTATTCTATCACGTTCTCTCCCAAGCACTGCCACTGCAACCCTCTTATCTCTAAGCTAAACATCTTCAGCTCCTTGTGTGATATGGACTCAAGGTCCTCCACTCTCTTGGCTACCTTCTGGATGCCTCCTGCTTTAGTCT
>CM053770.1:670836140-670899522 GCA_028658325.1 Potorous gilbertii
TCAGAATATGGGGTCTTTGAGAGCAAGGACTACTTGTCTTTGTATCCTCAGAACTTAGTCCAGTGCCAGGCACATAGTAGGTATTTAATAAATGCTAGTTGACTGACTGACTGGTCAGATAGGTAAGGAAAAAAGAAACTAGGAGAGAGGAGACTCTTGAAAACTCAAAGAGGAGAGAGTATCCAGGAGGAGATGAATAGCGGAGCTCTGGAAGGTCTCTCCTCTCCAGTGACAGCCCCCAGCAGCATGCTGCTGCTTCCTCTCGCTGCTCCTTCACCATCCTGGCACCATCACCCTGTTTGCACACCTCAGTCAGTGCCATCCCAGGATTCTAGCTTCATTTGTGAATGCTTCCCTCTGAGCCCTATCCCACTGGCCAGTGAGGAAGGGAGTGGGTGAGAAAAAATGTGGAGGACAGTAGTCTTCTAGAGTGTCCTTGCCTTAACCCAAACTGCTCCCCACACAGAGTTCTATTATTCCAAACCAAGAACTATGCTCTGTGTTTCTGCTCTGAGATTCAGCTCTTGCTGACCTCTAACTTTATGGAAGCTGGCCAGTGATCAGGGACAGCCTGCCTCTGACATCATCTAGGTGGATCTCTAGCCACAGTACCAGGCTGAATCCAAGCTGATGTCTTCTCGACCCCAAGACCCAGAGGGTGCATTCTCCTACCCTCATCAGCACCTCCCAAGGGGCTCGAAACTCTACAGGGTCCCCCAACCACCTTCCCACACCATCAGTTATGCCTAAGACCCCACATGAAGTTCCACTGGTTTCATCCCAAAGATCCATCATATGGGATTAGGGACAAGAGTGGAGTCAAGCCCTTCCTCAGCATAGCTATGCCATTTTATTCCTGATCATCTCGCCATAAATTTGTCTCCCTCTTTAGATGGTGAGCTCCTTGCGGACAGGAACTGTCTTGTGGCTGTCTTTGTTTCTCCAGTGCTTAGCACATTGCCTGGCACTTTAATAAATGTTTGTTGACTGATACCACAAGGGGAGAGATGGTCAGGTATCCCATGACTAGCTTGTGGCCATGGGCAAGTCAATCGATCTCAATTTCTTCATCGGTAAAATGAAGATACTTCTGTCTCTCATCTGTACTTTATGAGGTTGTTATGAAACAAGTGAGATCACGTATATGTAATGGGATTCTGGACTTGCTTTCCCTGAGTGAGACCAGCTACATTGCTTCCTCCAGATTCTAGGGCAATTTGGGGGGTGGGAGAAGAGGTGTGGCAGGATCCCTCAGAGTGAATCTTCTCATCCACTGGAACCACCATTCTGTTGTTAATTGCCAGTGCTAATCACACCCATCCTATTTAATCAATTAATACCAATTAGTTTTTATTCTGCTCTGTTTCAACTCCACACGAATCATGCCCCTGCACTGAGCACTCTCTGGAGATCTCCCCTTTTCCTGCTTTTTGACCTCCACATGTGTGCTCTTCCCCCATTAGACTGTGAACTCTTTGAACACAAGAACTATCATTCTTTTTTTTTCATTTGTATACGTAGTGCTTGACACAACATCCGGCACATAAAAGAAGCTTATTGACTATTTTACAAATAGATATTTCCTGCAAACATAGACCCTAGAGTAAGAAGTAAAGTTGCAAATAGTCCCTCCCTCACTCCAAACACCTAGGAGCCCTCTTCCTGGTAGCACTTGAGTCCCTAGAGAGAGAAGGTTCATATTTGACATAGTTTCTACACTGCATACTCCCCACCAAATTTACTTCCAAATTCAATGTGCCTGAGGGATTGATGAATGAGCTGCACCTTTGTTATAGCTAGACTAGGCTGGGCAAAGTTCCATGGGGCTCCATCCAGTTTCTGACAAACCCAGTTCCAGATTTGGGAAGGAAATTGTGACACAAGAATTTGTTAATCACCTACTATGTGCCAGGCATTGTGCTAAGTGCTGGAGATACAAATATAAGAAAATAGAAAGGTAGTCCTTGCCCTCATGAGGTTATGAGGGAATGCAATACACAAAAGTGAGATAAAAACAGGGGAGGGGGATGAAGGTATCTAGAAGGTTACCTACTAGGTAACCAAGAAGAACATGGTTTTTAAATACAAAATTTAGGATATGGCTCAGAGAGGTAAGAAGGCTGGTGTGGACCCCCCCACAAAATGGAGGATCCAAGAAGAACTCACCAATGGCAGAAGGGGAGGCCTTACAGAGAGATATTTTAAGGTCTGAAGGCCACAGGAATGGTTAAATGTTGCAAGTCAAAGAGACCCCAGACACTGAAGAAAATTCTGGGAAAAGATAACACCAGAGGCATGGTTCTGAAGTCCACAAGCCAGGAAGAGGTCAAGAAGGGTCTTCTTGGTGGTTAGATCTCTTAAAGTTCTGATCACAAGTTCATGACCAACTCTAGTCTCCTTCACCTAAAAAGAAAAAAGAAACACCATGTAGACTGTAGCAATGGCAGGAACAAGCCCTTTCAACTTCATATCAGCCCCAAAGGAGACAGGGCCCAAGGTCCCCTCCCCAGGAGTCCACAGTAGTTTATCCTTCTTGAATATCAGCCAGTAAGGAAAGAACCAAACTGGGAGACTCACTCTGATCATTTGGTTCCCTTTGAATGCACCCTCACTGCTGATTCCAAAACCAATAAAAAAGCCTTTTCTTTATGTGTGGTAAGTGGACCAGAACCTATTACAGAATGTTAGCACATGCTCTGATGTCCACTTAGGGAATACATTGTAAGCATGCTTACAAAGAATATGTATGAATTGACCAGTCCCTCAGATACATTTCTCCCCTTGCTTAAAAATTCTACCATCCTTGGCAAATTGGCTAAGGTGTATTTTGAACACATTGTCCATGTCTCTAATCCAGGAACAGTCCTCTGAGGTCCTGGGAAGCATAAGTATTCTGCTTTCACTTGTTTCCTCCATGCCATACAGGAAATGGTCCCAAAATAGCCAACATAGCACAGATATTATACTGTGTCACATGTGCAAGTGAAAATAGCAATCGTCCTCAACAAAAAATGGGAACATTTTACTAGTTGACCAAAGAACTCAACAGGTGCTGGTCTTGGTGTTCAAAATGATGGGATGATTTCCTTGATGGAAAAGGCAATAAAGAAAATAAAAAGAAAACCAACTTCCTATCAGAAAGGAAAGTTTGTCCCAAAAGAGTTTTCTAGACCACACAGAAATCTCCTCAAATACATTAAGACTTAGTTCTGTTGGAAGTTATCCCTTCACCTTCAGTTAAGAAACGAAACTATTCTGGGTGGAAACTCTTCCATGATCTCCTTAGCACATGAGGCCATGTAACTTGTGTCTGGATAAAATTTCTAGGTATCCTTTACAGGGCACACAAAAATTTCCCCAGGGATGCTCCTGTGCCATAGACAATCTTCTATGATGTACAGGCAAAGTTTCTCTGGTTTACCATTCCAAAGAATACTCAAAATTTCCCTCAGTGGATCCCTACCACTGTAAGGACACACACCTACTAGAATTCCCAAGACTCACTCAATAATAAATAGAACAAGTTGGTTCAGTTAAAGGTTAAAGAAATCAAGATGAAATAAGACCCAAACAAAAATGAGACTCCTAAGAAAACTTAGTAAGCAATTAAGGTTGATTACTTGTAAGTTCTAGGCATCAGGGTAAACCTTACCCTATTATCTGATTGGATATAAGGATCTCACAAAAGAGCAAGTTGTCAGTTGTTGTTCGGTCATTTCAGGCCTAACTCATCGTGACCCACTTGGGGTTTTCAAGGCAAAGATACTGGAGTTGTCTGCTATTTTCTTCCTTCTCTAGCTCACTTTACAGATGAGGAAACTGAGGCAAGCATGGTTAAGTGATGTGCCCAAAGTCACACATCTAGTAAGTGCCTGAGGCTAGATTTGAACTAGGGACTAACTCCAGGTCCACTATGGCACCACCTAGCTGCCCCTATTCAAATGTAATTCAATAGTTTAAGGGATCCCAGGAGTTCTGGCCAGTTGTATGGTTTGAGTTCTCCATTAATTCTAGCAATTCCTCGACTTGTCCCTCACAATCTGCCTGGAATACAAATAAAGCCACAGCCTATCAAGACAAGAGTGAGGTTGGGGAAGCATTTTCTTCTTTAAAAGATTCAAGATCATTTCTAACTTTGCCTTAGCAAGCTAACAGACCTGGATTCAAGTCCTCCCACTAACTCATACTGGCTGTGACCAGAAGTCCTTAACCTCTCAATGTTCCCAGACAAATCTAAGAGTCAATATTTATCCTTCATCGATGGAAGGAGCTTCCAAACTTGTATCATCACAGATCCATGACTCCTGAAAACGATCCAAAGGGGAAAATCCCCAGAGATACAAATTATTTTTGGATGATTAGGCAAGGCAAGAGATTAGAGATTATCTATTCCATTGCTCCCTTTGACTAGTGAGAGAGAGAGGAGCAGGGTTGGTTGTGTTTAAAATACAAAAGCTAATGCTTATGTCATGGTACAAGTCTGTCTGCTAGCTAACTTTCTCAGTCTTAGGGTAATCTGCTCTCCTCTCTGGGCTTCAGTTTACTCACCTATAAAATGAGATGTGGAAACACCTGAGGCAACGAGGTAGTCCAGTAGATAGAACCCCCAGCCTAAAGTCAGGAAGATTTATGTTCAAATCTAGCCTCACAAAATTAGTGCTTGTGTGACCCTGGGTAAGTCATTTAACCTCTCCCTCGCACAGTTTCCCCAACTGCGAAATGATGATGGAAATAGTATCTCTCATGGATGTTCGATGGTCAGATGAGATAATATATGTAAAATGCTTAGCATGTGATAAGTACATGGTAAATTCTCCTTTTCTCCCCTGTAAAGGTGCACCCAGCTCTAAACATCTCTGACATACTGTTTTCTGCATTCTAAGGTCTCTCCACCCAGTCTCAACACTCTCAGCACTAATCTTGGCAAGTGGTCTGGGTCGCTCTGGAGAGCCCACCTTTCCTTCCTCTTTTTCTTCTCTGTGTTACCTTTGGATGGGGAAGGTTATTGTAGACTCGTGAAGGCACCGGCTGAGACCAAGCAAGGAATAGGGTGGAGTCAACTTTGTCAAATGTTCCATGTTTGTCGAATTCTCGTAACTTTGTATTTGGGGATAATTGTGATTTTCACATCTACCCCCTACCTGGGAGGTGCCCTAGAACAGGGGATGTCAGGGCTGAGAGGGGCCCTAGAACAGGGGATGTCAGAGCTGGGAGGGGCCTGAGAACTGAGGTGTCAGAGCTGGGAGGGACATTCTGTGCTCTAAATTCCTCACCAACCTCTAGCTCTGTTTCTCCTAAGCCCCTTTTCTCCTGACAATCTCCTTGCATTCTCATGTGTTGCCTCTCCTCCCAGGGTCTCTGTCCTTGTAGGACTTGAACCAACTCAAGTCCAAGGCAAGGCAGAAAGCAGAGCATTGGGCCCAGGCGGTGATGGAGGACAGCCCCCACTTCTGACACACACCAAGGATTTATGGAAATATTTGGAAAGTCCAGGGTTTTCCCATACTCAGTATACAACTCCCTTTACCTGCTTAAGCTGGTCTCTGCTGCCCTCTAGGGACCACTTAGAAGAAAACCATAGATGGCTCCGCTCAGGGTTGTCCCAGAGCCTTGAACAGAGGAAGCTACCTACCCCACTACAGGGCTCCAAGGCGTGAGACGGGGCAGGTTTGCCATGTAGAGTTCATGCTCAATTTCTGAGTGCCATCTCTGTACAGAAAGCTTCACACACTCCTGCCTAGTCTCAAGTAGATCCTGACCTAGGTGCCAGAATGAACCCAAAAATTGATCCTGGTCTGAACCCAAACACCAGTAACAGCCAAAAGGAGGGAGAAAGAAAGAGAGAAAAGAAGAGAAAGAAGGGAGGGAGAAAGGAAGGGAGGGAGGGTAGAAGGAATGAAAGAAGGAAAGAAAGGAAATAGATGGAAAGAAAGAGAAAAGAAGTGGAGGAAAGATGGAAGACAGGAAGGAAAGAAGAAAGAAAGGGAAGGAAGAAAGAAAGAAAGAAAAAGGCAAAAGGGATAGATGAAAGGAGGGAAGAAGGAATGAAGGGAAGGAGGAATGAAAGGAGGGGGGAGAAAGGAAGGAAAAAGAGAGGGAGGGAAAAGGGGGAGGAGAGAGGGATGGAGGGAGGAAGAAAGGAAAGGAAAGACAAGGGGATAGATGGAGGTCCCATCGGCAGTGATTGGTAGTGATCTCATTGAGATCATCTGACTCTAAATGCAGTTTTCTTTCCACAGCTCCTTAGACACCTACCAGATCATCCTGCCCTGCCCTTGGCAGACGCTTGATGACATCATTAAATTCATACATAATTCCTACCCTGTGCCTCAGCCTCTCCACCTCCTGCCTGTTCCAGCTTCCTTCAAGTTTCAGCTCAAATTTCCCCTTCTCCAGGAAGCCTTTTCTGTTCCCCCCAAGAGCTACTGCATCTCCCTCTGCTGAGTATCTCCAATTTATCTTGTTTCTATCTTGTGTGTATCCCTTCCTCATCGTGACTTTCCCCATCAAGGTTTCACTATATCACAGGTCAGTTTAAGAGTTTAAATAGGAGTTTGGGGAGAATTGTGTAGAAGACATGGATGACACATGAAGGCCAGCAGATGACACAGAACAAGTTTAGAAACTCAGAAATGCATAAAATGTATGTATAATATCAATATGCTTTATCTTTTAATATCATAAATATACCCACAATTGCAATAGGGTACTGTAAACACCCCATAAAAGGAAAAGAAAAAAATCTGACTTCTTCTCTGATCTGAAGGGAGGACCACAAAATTTAACTTGGACTTTCCAGATCTAGAGTGTGCTACGCCCCTGACCCCTGCGATGTGGAAGAGATAACTCTATGTGGTTCTCTTTGAATGTGGTCTCCCCCATGAGACTGAGCACCTTGAGCCCAGAGAATGACTGTGGCCTTTCTTTGTATCCCTATCCCTTGGCACAGTGCCTAGCAGAGTAGGAGCTTGGGCAAGGTTACTTGCTTTATCCCTTAAGGAATAAAGCCCCAAACACCACTGAAATTGAGATCCTAGATCTAAAGCTAGAAAGTCATTGGAGGCAGAATTTGATTCCAGTTCCTGTGACTCCAGGGCCAGCACGCCTTCCCCTGTTCCATGCTTCCTTCTTAAACTAGCTCCAAGTAACTCCATCACCAGGACCATACTGACATAAATTGCTTAAATTGGCCTCGTCCCCTGAAAGAAAACCAGATGGAAATGACTGGAATGACCAGTCAATCCTTGAGTGTAGCTGCTGACAAAGGAATGATGACAACTTCTTATGCCCATTCTTTGGGAGAAAGAATGCTTCAATCAAAAGAGTATTAAGTCATAGAACCTGAGTTCAAATCCTGACTCTTCAGCAAATTATACATCTTCTTTGGACCTCAGTTCCTCATCTTTAAAATAAGGAAGTTGGACTAGATGACCTTCTTGAAGTCTATGTTTCTACACGTTCCTGTGCTCTGACCTGCTTGTGATGGGGGTCTTCAAAGGTGCCTGGGATCCCCACCCAGACCCACACCCTCAGATATTCAAGTGTTTGGTTCAGTCAACTAGAAATCATCAACTGCCTGCTGTATCAGGTGTTTTATTTGGCAACAGGAAGGCACAAAGACAAAAACAAAAATAAAAAACCCATAAACACAACAGTTCTTGACTTCAAGGAGCCTAGAGTCTATTACAGAGACAATATGTACTTAAATAAATAGACCACAAAACATAGGCATATAAGAAGTTAGAGTTGAGACTTTCCAGCCTGGGATGTAATCACAGAAAGCAAGAAACAGATAACAAGATGTTAAACTGAGTGAGTAAGGGTAGGAGTTCCATCTACCACCTCAATTAATGTAAATCACTAAGGCCTAGAATCTTAATTAAATCAAGCAAGCAAGAGTAAATTATGCGTGAATAAATCCTCAATCCATTTCAAAATTAGGGCTTTTTGTCATTGGTTGAAGAAAATCAAGTCATACTTCTTGGGCTACATATAAAAAACTCAAGCTAATTTGGAACCAATCATCTGAATGGAAGAAGATCCAGAGTCAGGAACTGAAGACTTCAGGACCCTAAGAGGGAACTTCAAGTGAGGAAAAGAGGAAAGAGAGAAAAAAAAAGAAACTTTCTCTACCTCCTTCAAAGATACTTCAGAGACAGACTTATGGCTGTCCTTCATTCTCAAAGAAGCCCCAAATGACATCACAATGTTGGGGTCAAGTTACAGTGTGTCCAACTAATACAAGCTCAAAAGACTATACCACAGGTCAGGCACAAATAGTCCATTTGGAGTGGAGATATCTAAATTTGCACATCTCATGTTTGTTTTGAGATACTACAAGTCTGCTTTGTTCATAGAACACACACCTTTGATGCTGGCATGCCATGATGGGTGGTTGTTTGCCAGTGTCTCCCATGTCACACAATTGATTCCAAAGTTCTCTAGAATGACCCTGAGAGTGTCTTTGTATCACTACTTCTGACCTCCGTGTGAGCCCTTGCCTTGTGGGAATTCTCTGTAAAATTGTTTTTTAAGCATTTGGCATTTGGACAATGTGACCCACCCATCAGAGTTGTGCTCTCTGCAGTAGAGTTTGAATGCTTGGCAGTTTAACTCAAGAAAAGACCTCAGTAAACTATCAGATAATTATTTTCTAGAGCTGGATAAAATAATATTAAAATTCATTTGGAAGAACAAAAGGTCCAGAATATTAAAGGGACTAATGAAAAGAAATGCTTGGGAAGGTTGTCTAGGGCTACCAGACCTCAAATTGTACTATAAAGCAGCAATTATCAAAACCACTTGGTATTGGCTAAGAAACAGAAGGGTAGACAAGTGGAATAGATTTGGCACTCAAGACACAGTAGGCAAGGAATATAGCAACCTCCTGTTTGATAAACCCAAGGACCCCAGTTTCTAGGATAAGAACTCACTGTTCAACAGAAATTGCTGGGAAAACTGGATAACAGTGTGGTGGAAATTAGGCATAGACCCATGCCTGACACCGTACACAAGAATAAAGTCCAAATGGATACGTGATGTAGGTATAAAGATTGAGACCACAAATAAACTGGAGTTGCAAGGAATAGTGTATTTTTCAGATTTACGGAGAAGGGAAGAATTTTTTTCTAAGAAGAGATAGAAAGCATTATGAAATGCAAGATGGATAATTTTTATTACATAAAACTGAAAAGTTTTTGCACAACCAAACCCAATGCAACCAAAATTCAGAGGGATGTAGTAAATTGGGAAAGAATTTTTACAGCTAAGCTTGGGGATAAAGGCCTCATTTCTAGAATATATAGAGAACTGACTCAAATATATAACCATACAAGTCATTCCCCAATTCATAAATGGTCAAAGGATATGAACAGGCAATTTTCAGGGGAAGAAATTAAAGATATCTATAATCATATGAAAAAGTGCTCTAAATCACTACTGATTAGAGAGGTGCAAATCAAAGCAACTCTGAGTTACCACATCACACCTATCAGATTGGCAAACATGACAGAACAGGAAAATGATAAATACTGGAGAGGATGTGGGAGAGTTGGAACATTAATTCATTGTTGGTGGAGTTGGAAACTCATCCAACCATACTGGAGAGCAATTTGTAGCCCAAAGGGCTACAAAAATGTGTATACCCTTTGACCCAGCAATATTGCTACTTGGACTGTATCCCCAAGAGATCATAAAAATGGGAAAGGGTTCCACATGTACAAAAATATTTATAGCAGCTCTCTTTGTGGTAGCCAAGAACTGGAAATCAAGGGGATGCCCATCAATTGAGGAATGGCTGAATAAATTCTGGTATATGAATGTAATGGAGTACTATTGCACCATAAGAAATGATGAACAAGAAGACTTCAGGGAGGCCTGGAAGGACTTATATGAGCTGATGCTGAGCGAAAGGAGCAGACCCAGGAGAACTTTGTGCACAGCAACGACCACAGTGTGCGAGAGTTTTTTCTGGTAGACCTAGAACTTCGTAATAACGCAAGAACTTATTTTAAAAAAAATCCCAATGGTGGTTTTCTAAGGCAAAATGCCTTCCACGCTCAGAGAAAGAAATATGGAATTCAATCGCAGAATGTAGCAGATCATGTTTGTGTGTGTGTGTGTTTTTGTGTATTATGTTATGATTTGTTACATGATTTCTTCCATTTATTCTAGTGTGACTACATAGCATGGCTATAGTGAAAACGTACTCAATAGGAAAGTATATGTAGAACCTATAAAGAATTGTATGCTGTCTTGGGGAGGGAGGGGGGTAGTGGGGGACAGGTGTGAGGGGGTTAAAATCTTAATTTTATGATAGTGATTGTAGAATATTAGAAATAATAATAAAATTAAATTAAAAAAAGAAATGAATATACTAATACATGTTGACAAAAAAAAAAGAAAAGAAAAGACCTCAGTGTCCAGTTCCCTATCTTACTAGGTGATCTTCAGAATCTTCCTAAGACAATTCAAGGAAGCAATTGTGTTCCTGGCATGGTGCTGGCAAACTGTCCTAGTTTCACAGGCATACCACAATGAGGTCAGCACAATGGCTCAGTAGACCTTCAATTTGGTAGACAGCCTAACATGTCTTCTCTCCCACACTTTCTTTTGGAGCCTCCCAAATGCTGAGCCAGCTCTAGTAATGCATGCATCAACCTGATCATCTATGTGGACAACCCTGGAAAGTATATTGTCAAGGTAAGTGGACTTATCCACAGCATTCAATATTTCTTATTTGCTGTAACCAATGGTTCCACATATAGAGGTTGTAGTGCTAGTTAGTGGAAAAACTGATTTCTTGGTGTTAATGGTTAGGCCAAAATTAGCACAAGCAGCAGAGTATCAATCCATACTTTGTTTCATCTCATCCTCAGAGGCTCCTTTGAATGCACAATTATCTGCAAACAAAAAAAATCATATACCAACTCTCCCTCCACTTTAGTCTTGGTTTGTAGTCTTTCCAAGTTAAACAATTTACTATGAGTAGCTGACATGGATGCCATTTTAGTCCTCATTAAAGGTGTCTGAAAACATCACGGTAAAAATCATGGGAGGAAGCACACAGCCCTGCTTCACTTCATTGATACATGGTTGTTATGGGATGACTACATTGATTCTATGCCAAGGCTAATAACTAAGCATACTTGTCCATCATTTGATGGCGGAAAGGGACTTTCTAAAGTTGAACTGTTTATATTCCTACATGAAAAGATAACATTTGTAACACTTGAAACTTTTCTCAGTATTTGGGTGGTTATAGGAATTATACACACACACACACACACACACACACACATATAGACAGAGAGCACAAGGGATGTTGAACAGGAATGGATAATATCTAAAAAAATAAAATTAAAGCATGAGAGAGGAATATATTAGGAGGAAAAAGGGAGAAATGGAATGGGGCAAATTATCTCATAAAAGAGGCAAGAAAAAGCTTTTTCAATGGAGGAGAAATGTCCAGCCTAATGCCATGGGCTGCTGGGTCCTCTTACCTATTCTAGGTCTTCGGTGATCAGCCGGATACACTTATGATAGAAGAAACCGCCAGAGTGAAGCAGAGGTGTAGGCTTTATTACTGATACAGGCTACATGTTGACATGCAGGACAAGTTCACCCCACAGGAGCCTCCTTCTCCTTTCTGAGGAGAGAGGAAAACTCCACTTCTCAGGCTTTCCTGTCCCCAGTTAAGCTCTCCCAGCTACATAGTTCACTCGTGGACAACGTGCTCTCGGTCCCTTAGACAATTAACAAAACCTGTTCAGACTACAGACCAGCCTCAAGGGTGGGATGCTCTCCCCAACAAGTTCCCACTGAGAAGAGGTGGAAAAACAAGATAACTCGTGTCTCACTTCTCAATTCTCAACTGTTTTCTGGGGGGCCTCATGAGAGCTCAGCTATTAAGCCCTCACCTTTACCTGACCCAAGACCGTTCACGTGAGAACTGAGCTTGTTCCTTAACAGAGAAAAGAGGAGGTGAGAGGGAAAAAGTAAAGCTTAGTCTCATCACATTTGACTTAAGGAGGGAATAACATGCACATTCAATTTGGTATGAAAATCTATCTTACACTACAGGACAGTAGGGGAGGAGGCGACAACTGAGGTGAGGGGATGATAGAAGGGAGGGCAAATGGGAGGAGGGAGTAATTAGAAATGAACACTTGAGGAGGGACAAAGTCAAAAGAGAGAATAGAATAAATGGGGGTAGGATAGGATGGAGAGAAATGCAGTTAGTCTTACACAACATGACTATTATGGAAGTCTTTTGCATGACTACACAGGTACGGCCTATATTGAATTACTCGTCTTCTCAATGGGGATAGTTGGGGATGGAGGAAGGAAGAGAAGCTGGAACTCAAAGTTTTAGGAACGAATGTTGAGAATTGTTTTTGCATATAATGGGGAAATGAGATATACAGGTAATGGGGTAGAGAAATCTATATTGCCCTACAAGAAAAGAGAGAAGATGGGGATAAGGGAAGGGAGGGGTGTGATAGAAGGGAGGGTAGATTGGGGGAAAGGGTAATCAGAATGCGTGGTGTCTTGGGTGGGGGGAGGGGAGAGATGAGGAGAAAATTTGGAACTCAAAATTTTATGGAAATGAATGTTGAAAACTAAAAATAAATAAATAAACATTACAAAAGAAAAGACAGGAAGGAATTGAAAGAGAAAGGAACTGAAGGATGAAAAAGAAAAGGAAGGGCAGAAGAGAGGAGTGAAAGATTGGGAAAAAATAGGTTCAACATAGACCAGTTAAAAATCTTTACGCAGAATTTGTATTGATGTATTAAAGAAGAAGGAGGAGGAGGAGGAGGTCTTTCTGATATACAATGGAATATGGAATTTAAAAAGTTATTAAATATAAAGAACAAATTAAAAATAATAATAGTTGTTATTATTTATGTAGTTCTTTAAGATTGGCAAAATATTTTGCAAATGTTATCTTATCTGATCCTCAAAAGAACCCTGGGAAGTAGCTGCTATTATTGTTTCCATCTTACAGATGAGAAAATTGAAGCAGACAAAAGTGCAGGAACTTTCCCAAGGTCATGTGAAAAAATGTCCAAGTCAAAATTTGAATGCAGGTCTCCCTGAAAAGGACCAGTTTAGTCTCTAGCAGCGCCACCTAATGGTTTAAAAATGTTCTAGAATGTCATTAATCATCCTTTGTTCTCAAAGACAACCAATGACATCACAAGCGTGATATCTTGACTTGCTCAAAGACAACCAATGACATCACAAGGGTGATATCTTGACTTGCTCAAGATGAAGGAAAACTCATTCATCTATGGATTGAAAATTCACCTTCTCTTTTTTCCAAAAGTGAGACATTCAATTGCTGTACCTTTCCTATTCTCCACAATTTTTCAAAGATCACCAATAGAAATTTTGTAATCCCTTCTGTACCCTGGCATGTAGTTCAGTCACACCTGGTGAATTCAACTTAAATAAATCTGTAGCTAAATCCATTTCCATTTTCTTATTTATCTTGATTTTCAACCTTCCACTTTTCCCATTCCAAAGATCCAAAGATTACAGAGAAAACAGAAGCAAAGAGATGGATAGTTCTTCCTGTCACACATTAGATATTTTCATCATACACCCTAAACAGCAAATCCTCTTTGATTTTCCTATTTTCTTCAATATGCCTTTCAAAGTTCTTTTTGTTGCCTATAGTTTTCCTTGCCAGTCTGAGATATGGTACACCTGACACTATTTTTATAGGGAAATTTTTTTTCAAACAAATTTGTTGATTTCCTTGTGCATCCAAATCAGTCTTTGTAGACAGCTCTTCCTTTCCCTCCTCATTTCAATCATTTGTCTTTGTGTTAAAGAATTTAATTCTTGAGAACTTCTGTTCTCATTTGATCCAGAATCCCCTGTAGAATCTTAGGCTCAAGGATCCTACCTAAACTTTAAAAAGCAGCCTTGTGTGTAAAAAATAACGTGACTTGGGAGTCTAAAAGACATAGACTTGATTTCCATCTCTGACACTTCTAGCTGTGTGACAATAGACAAGTCACCTAATTTTTCTAAATTCCATTTTCTCATTGCTAAACTGGGGATCATGATAATTTTAGTGCCTACATGTTGTGGGCTTAGTGATTCATTCCTCCGTAGATAAAGGTAGGAAACTTGTGAGATTCTCAGAAATGTAATTTCAAAGAAATAACATTGTCTTCTTTCAACCCTGGAAAAGACTCAAGGACTCCTGTGAAAGTGGGATGTGGAGACAAGATAGGAATTTTAATTGAGCTGTGTAGTAAGAAGATGGTGCCTGTGACAATGTGCACCAGGAGGAATTTGGAATTCAGGCTGGTGGCTTCTGGGGTGTGAGGGAGAGAGAAGGAAGGAGGAAGGGATAGGAGATGCACGGAGAACCAGAAGACATGGTGTTGAGTGCACCCAGGTGATCCACTAGGAAAGACAGGACAGCTGTAAAAAAAAAAAAAAAAAAAAAAAAAAGCATGGGCTATACTCCATCATTAGTGAACTTCCCCACAACTGTGAATTCAGCCTCCCCTCCACCCCCACCCCCCTCCATACAAAAGGACTGCATTTTCTGATCTTTTGAACAATAGACTTCCTGGAATAATTGGATTTTTAAAAACTGACTTTCTATAGATAAAATAAGATTGCTTTTGATTCATGTTTTTTCTTAATTATAAACAGGGAGACTGCAAAGGAGTGAGCCAGAAAATAGCTAGGATTGGTGTAGAGAGGAAGATAGAGGTATATAGAATCCCTCTGTCTAAAATGGTTAGTTTTTTTAAAACTAGCTAAGAGATGGCGCTACTGTTTGCCATAAACTTCTTAAAAGGCAAAATTAACTGAATCTGGAGTTTTCCTTAACCCTAAACTACAACTGAGTCCAAGTGCCATTTTGGCACAAGTATGCATTATCCTTCCTTTTCCCTTGTGCCTGTGCACAGAAAACACCCTACTGGGATTAAGTTGAGGGAAATGATTAAGAACCAGGAACTTCTCAGTGGGAGGATAAAAGGTATGACTAGAGCTGGACAGCAATGTTTATACTACAAAGGTGGGAGCCAGAGGAGGGAATACCCCTTTCACCTTCTACCTACCTCCAAACCCTTTGAAAGACAATCAAATGAAATGACACATGCAAAGAACTTTACAAACCTTACCACTATATATAAAGTTCCAAACCCCTTGAAAGACAATCCCCAGAAATCTCAGGTGCATTTAAGACTATAACCATCCTTTCAGTTCTATAGGGGTCCCTTTCTCTTCCCCCCACCAATTTTAACCCAATTTTACCATTATGTCTACTTAAGCAATCAGTTCCTTCTTATTAGGCTTTGCTTTAATTCATAATGTTACTTCCACCCATTTTTAAGAATGAATGAAATTATCATTAAGATAAGTCAATAATGCATCAACTGCTCACTTTGGGGAGGATGTGCTAGAAGATATCTCTTTCCCCTTCCCATATTTTATACTAAACATGTAATCTATTTCCAAAATTCATCTGTCTTCCTTCTAATCAATTCATTAACAGTGTGATCCTATGGCAACACGAGATTATACTTCTTCTCATTCCATTGATCCTTGACCAAATGTTCCCCACTATACTTCTCTCCTCCAGTTGGTGAATTTCCTCACATGAATGTGCTGGGGAGGGGGTGTGATCAGAGATTTCCCTTGATTAATTTGATGAAATTACTAAAATGAGAATGTTTAGAATCTTCGATTGTCCATACCATTCTTCTTATAGAAACCGTATTAGGATTATAATATAGGGTTGTAGATTTGGATACCTCATTGTCACTTTGTCTTTAGTATCTCAATGACTGGAACTGTCCCAAATGATTTGATTGGTTTGGAACTTGGGCATGATGAATTCTGCTGGGAGGGGCCATGTTTCATGCTGGCTTGTAAAAGTGAGCCACAGGACTTGCTCCGACTCCTTTTTGTCTTCTTTCTGCCTTTCTCCCCTAAGATTTCTGCTGGAGGGATTCTGAAGGAAAAGAGAGAAGGATTTCTCCCTACCTTACTCAGGAGCCATTAATGGTTACCTGGAGCGGAATCCTGTAGGCATTGCAGGTGCTCACCCACATGGACTGAGAAGAGAACTCCTGAGTGGACTTCTCTAGCCTTAGAGGTAGCAGCAACCTGGGCAATGGCGGTGTCCTAAGAACAAAGGAGCTTCATTTGTTTCCTACCCAAGAGGATTTCATGGACAATATTTTTCTAAACCCAAGTTTGCTAGTTAGAGGAGGGGAGACTTCCTAGGGGATGTGATGCCAGAATCTAGGCATCTATTCACAAATGAGATCTAATGAGCAACACTAGACTTGGGGATGGCTTCATGTATAACCACAAGTTCAAGAGTTCTCTTTAGAATGAAAGGGAAGTTCCTAAGGAGTGTAACTCTAGGGGGGAGAGAGAGAGAGAGAGACAGACAGACAGACAGACAGAAAAGAATCATCAATAGTAGTTCCTCCAGTTGGATGTCCAATAAATTAAAGTCACAATATGGGAGAACTCATGTCACCATGAGTTACTGGAACAGTGCAGGTCTTAGGGAGGAATAACCTGTCTGTTGGTCCCACGTTGTCCCAAGCCTTCCAAGGAGAGTCAAAAATCACAGATGAAGGACTCATATGTACAAAAAATATTTATAGCAGCCCTTTTTGTGTTGGCAAAGAACTTAAAATTGAAGGAATGCCCATTAGTTGGGATATGGCTTAAACACATGGTGGTATGTGATTATGATAGAATTCTATTATGCTGTAAGGAATGATGAAGGGGACAATTTCAGAAAAACCTGAGAAGATCCATATAAACTGATGCACAGCAAAGTGAGCCAAACCAGGAGAACATTATATGCAATAACAGCAGTAATGTAACAATAATTAATTGTGAAAGATTTATTTACACTGATCAGTACAATGATCCAAGACAATTCCAAAGGATTAATGATGAAAAATTCTCTCCAGAGAGAAAATCAACGAACTCTGAGTGAGATTGAAGCATTTTTTCACTTTACTTTTCTTGTTTTCCCCCCACAACATGACTAATGTGGAAATATGTTTTGCATTACATCATATGTATAATGGGTATCATATTTCTTGCCTTCTCAACAGGTAGGGGAATGAGCAGAAGGAGAGTGAATTTGAAACTGAAAAGCAAAAATTTTTATTTTTTTAAAAAGCACAGATAAACACTACACATTTTGTGTAAAAGTCCTTGTGGGAAATAGAATTGTTGGAACCCTGAGAGGAACCCCAAGTTCAACTCCCTTCCAAGGGAATCCCAACTAGATGGTGGTTTTGAGTTGTCTGCAACCCTGAGAGAAAAGTGGACCCCACAAGACAGGCAGGGGAATCATACTGATTGATATACTATGAGTGCCTTATGTGTTTTCTGTACCTGCTCGTTTGTTCCCTCAGTCCTTTACATGTTCTGTGCTAGAAAACAGAGACTCTCCTCTACCTATTTTGCTCTAGTTAATTTGAGTACTTATGGTGGAGCCGAGGGTCCTTTGACCCATATTTGTAAAAACTAAGACTCTTAGGACAGTGGTAAGGGGATGGCTCCCTGGTGCCCGGGCTTGGAGAGCCCCTCCTTGCCGTGGGCTCCGCGGCGTGTTGGGCGCCGGACGCTGGGCGGAGGGGGCGCCGGGGTGGGGGGATGTTCGCCTTCTCGGAGGTGGTGCTGGAGGAGAAGCTGTCGGAGCTGAGCAACTCGCAACAGAGCCTGCAGACGTTGTCGCTGGGACTGATCCACGACCGCAAGCACTCGCAGTCCGTCGTCACCGTGTGGGAGAGGGAGCTGCACAAGGCCAAACCAAACAGGAAACTGACATTTCTTTATCTTGCCAATGATGTCATCCAGAACAGCAAGAGATAAGGGCCAGAATTCACCAAAGAGTTTGCATCAGTCATAGTTGAAGCCTTTAAGCTTCTTTCCAGTGAGACTGATGAAAACTGTAAAAAGCATCTTGTAAGCGTCCTGTTTGGGAAGAAAGGTCTATTTATGCAAATAATGTATTTGAATAACCTAGATAAGCTCTCTATGGCGATAAGAAGTCTAGAAAGCATTCATATGAATAGATAAAGGTGGATGAGAATGAAAATTGTTCATCACTAGGATCACCAAGTGAACTTCCCCAGATTATAGATCTCATTAGAGATCTTGAAGATCTCTTACAAGAACTTGAAAATGCAGCCTCTGGTGATGCAGCAGTTCATCAGAGAATGGCATGTTGAAGTCCAAGATGTATCTCTATTATACAAAATAACGGATAAAGAATCAGAAGAACAGCTTTCCAAGATGGTAGATGATGCATGCTTGCTGTTGGCGGATTACAATGGTCTGTCTATTGGCTGCAGAAATAGATGACAGGAAGCAACTAACTCGAATATTATCAGATTTCCTTTGTGGTCAAAAAGAAGTCCTGGCAGAGAAAGAACATGAACTGGAAGAATACAAGTGCAACTTAGCCAGAGTATCCCAGGTTCAAAAAGAACTCTGGTCTTGAATCTAGAACTTGCCAGATTTGTCTCCGTTGCCCAATGAAGGCAGCCAAGTGCACTTGCCATTTACTGGAGATATCTACAATGAGGATTGATGACAGCAGTTTTTTCCAGAGCCTCAGGACTTTGCAAGAGCTGGAGATAGGTTAAGTGGATAGTCTTATAGTATTATTTTTGTACATTGTTGGAAAAGTGAAACAAACACAGATATCTCCAATAAAATACAAAAAAAATTAAAAATATTTAAAATGTTGGGGGGGTTTCCTATTTTATTGGCAAGTTAACATTACAATTTAAAAACTGACATCTGTGTATTAATATGTTCACAAAGAAGTGATTATTTTAAAAAGATCTTTTTATATATTTTTTGATCCAGGACACTGAGAGAAACTAAAACCTTTCTATTTTTCTTTATATAATTTTGAAAGTTCCTCTTTATGTTTCTGCATTAATATGTGAATGTAACTTCAATATCTAATCACTGTATTATATGTAATTTCTTCAGGAAAAGAACTAATCAGGAAGTTGGACATTATTCTCATAAATTATAAAGATTTGATGATGATAAATGATGATTTCATAAAGAGGACATAAAGCTGACAGATGAAGGCGAAGCTTACCCTGCTATATCAATCTCAATGTCTCCTTGTCTATGCCTCTCAGTGCTTTTGACTCAACACACACACAAATCGAAATCATTTTATGAGTCAAACCAAGGGCATTCACATTCTAAGGGTAATATTTAAACTGATAAGAGAGTAATTTTTCTGAACTTAGTGGAAGAATATTACAAGAATTTGGAAACAAGTCAGAGTATCCCAGAACAGACTTCAGTTATCACCCCAACTCACTGTTTATCTTAATTCACTAACTTTCAAAAAAAACTAAGAATTATATTCATTGACTTCTCAGAGTAATCACTTTATATGGTACTTCACTATGATCCTGGGAGAAAGGTGCTATTAGTATTTCCATTTTACAGATAAAGAAAGAGAGGTTGAGTAACTATCTGAAATAGTCAAGTATCTGAGGCAAGATTTGAAATCAGGTCCTTCCAATTCCAAATCCATAGAGTCCAAAGAGAGATCAATTTTGGGAATTAACTCCCAAAATTCAACCTCACCTCAATGACCCCAGAGCTTGATAAAGGCACTGACTGCCTGAGTTATATGTATATTTTCTATCAAGATTATGAGTGTGTGTATACTTAGTTCATCAGCTGTTTGATTCCCGTTTTTCTCTTTCCCTTTTGAATCCTCTCCGTCAATTGATGGCTGCAATGAAAACACCTCTTGTGCCCTTCCATTTCTTGCCTGGGATTTCATAATCCCTATCAAAGCTTTCCAGTCTCCTTACGAGATCTCATTTTCCCCCGCATGAATGACGAGGAGCAGGTAGTAATATTCAAGTCTGATCAATTTCAGTGGACTTTCAATCATGTCCTGATTACACACACCATGTCAGTTCAGCTCATCACTTGGGTTCTGTACCTCCCAGCAGGAAGTCACCATCCACTATACTTCATCCCTTCTTCCCCTGACTATTATTGGATGACTTTTCTCTTGGTGACACTTACGGTCTCATATTGTGCTTCCTTAGAGCACAAGATGAAGCTGAGCCATCCTGAGATGGTCCAGCTCTGCCCTACATGGGAAGATCTTTATCCCTACTCAGCTGCAAATGTTCAGTAATCCTTCCCTTCCCACTCACATTCTCCAACCATCTAACCTACTGAGACAGCTTAAGATTCCCTTCTGACTCTTCCCATCCTTTCTGTTTCTTTGTTTCCAACCTAATGGACTTCTTCCTCCATTCATTCCAGGAGGAACCATTCTCTTTGATAAGCTAAAATATAGATAAAGTGAAGTGGCCGTTTCGTCTTCATCTCTAGTAGGGAGTCCAACCTGAAATTTGAGCATATAAAGTAGAAAATCAAGTAGACTATACTCTCTGCAGGTCACTTGAAAATATTGCTCTTTCCGTGTTTGCTGAAAGTAAGATACTCAATCTTCTGTCATCTTTGTTGTTAATTCTAATGGCAAACTGCCAGTCACTTGTAATACAAGCTCAAATATTGTGTTATGGCAACCAAAAAAAACCCAAAACTGCTGTGTGTCCAGAGAAGGACAAATAAGATGAAGAGGTTAGTAGAGACCAAGACATGTGATGGTCACTTAAAAGAAGATGTGATGCAGAAAATAAGACACGGGGGAGGCAGAATCACTATTTTCAAATACCTAGAGTCTGCCATGTAAAAAACAACAACAAATGTGAGACAAAGCTGCTATGAACTGCTGGGTAGAGGGAAGGGAAACTGCCCCATCTGGCCACCTCATTTCCACATGTCTGGGAGGACATCACTTCTATTTCTTGCATAGTTTATTCTTTTCTGATCTTAGAAGAACAAGTATAATGAGAAAGGAGTGCCCTGGTGCCCAGAAGAGCCACCAGAATGGCCATGAGTCAGTGCCAGAGTCAATGACAAAGGAAGTGAAAACAGTCCACCAAAGATGGCAACAGTTTCAGGGATCTTGACCCTTTTGGATGGAGAGAAATGCCAGCTCTTGACTACAGAAAAGCACAAATCAACTAAACCCAGAAGAGCTATGATTAAGGGAAATCTCATTAGAACTCTTCAAAGGGAGAAAAGGGCTTCCAGATCCAAGTACTAGGAGGCATCCCTTGGGTACAGGTGATCTACAAATGTGTCTCATTCCCCCCATACTTTAAGCTGAGATCTACTTTCCCCAGAGAGTGTGCAAGGGGATGGTGTTCTGCTACAGCGTTTTTATAGTTATTTTTCCAACTCCTCAGTAAATCCCTTTTCTAAAACCTAATAGATGTCTCCTGGCTGATTGGTAATAGGGAACACACCAGATGTGAACTCATGACCTCACTAGTATTCCAACCCACCAGTTGGAGCACTAAAAACTCCATTCCCTCAGTACTGGGGACCCTTGGGAGAATAGAGGCCCTTTGGGTACCTAAATTGACAGGATGAATAGAAATTTGTGGAGTGAGGTGGGGTGCTATCAAGGGAGTAGATTTGTTCTCCCTGACCCCAGAAAGCAGAATTAAGACCCATTGGGGAAAATGAAAGAGAGTCTGACTTCATAGGATTCAGAGATGGAAAGTCCCTCAGAAGGCCTCCAATCTGACTCCTTTGTTTTACAGAAGAGAACCTGGGGTGCAGAAGAGTTAGGTGATTTCACTATAACTCAAGGGAAAATGTCCTGCCAATCAGAGCTGCCCAAGAACACAGCAAACTTTCTCATGAAGTAGTGAGCTCCCTATCCAAGAATGTGTTCATGTACAGCTGGATGAACTCTTGTCAGTGATCGGTTAGGGGGATTCCCACCATGATTTTGGTGGGACTAGATGGATATCCCTTCCTGTGCTGAGAGCCTGGGATTTAAGTTTGCTTGGAAGTGGCAATCCAGGAATAAAAAAGAGAGAGAAAGAAAGAGGGAGAAGAGGAGAAGAGAAGAAAGGAAAGAACAGGAAAGGAAAGGAGAGAAGAGGAGAGGGAGATAAGAGGAAAAGAGAGACAGAGAGGGTCTTGCTCATGAATACCCAGGGAAGAACACTCGAGAAAAAGGAAAACAGGGGACTCCTTTCTTAGAACACACTAAAAGAGTAGAGGAGAAGGGGGTGACTTTAAACCAGATTTTCATAACCCAAATATGCTCTTTCCATGATACCATATGGTCTCCACATTTATCTCTTTTCTCATTAAAAATAAATGCTTAGAGGCAGCTAGGTAGAGCCCTGGAGTCAGGAGGACTTGAGTTCAAATCTGACCTCAAACACTAACCAGCGGTGTGACCCTGGGAAAGTCACTTAACCCAGATTGCCTCCAAAAAATAATAAATCCTTGAGTGCCTGCTGTATGCAGAGCATCATGCTAGGTGCACAACTTACTCCAGTGAGGTGGGCAGGCTGAGAATTATTGTCCCCATCAGATGAAAAAAAAAACAGAGGACCCCAAAGAGAAATTGATTTACCCAGAGTCACATAAGGAATTAGCTACTGAACATGTTCTAGAGCCCAATTTCCCTCCAGACCTTTAATTGTAGTGGTAGAGGAAATTCTTCCTGAAGAAATTCTCTCCCCAATGCTTGCAAACCCACTCTGTAACTTAGAGAACTGGAATGGGACACTGGGAGTTTATGTGATTTGTCCAGAGTTACTCAGGCAGGATGTGTCAGAGGTAGAACCCAAACCTAGGTCCAACTGAGCCTTGTCTGCCATCCCTCCCCCAACACCACTCACATTCTCTTAAAACACATTCAGGGAAGAGAGAATGGAATAAGCATTTACTACTCTTACTTTCAGTAAAGTAGCACTTCTACTACCACTACATTTACTATGCCTACTACGTACCAGGTACTGATGTCCCTTCCTGTTCTGAGAGTCTTTGATTTCACAGTCTGCCTAGAAGATGCAGCCCAGAAATGAGGGAAGGGCAGGGGGAGAGGAGAAAAGATTTTTATTTATATTCCATTTAAATTATATGATATATTTGTACAAATGTTATCTCATTTGATCATCACCGACAACCCTTTAAGGTACATTCTATCTTTATCACCATTACAGCTGAAGGAACAGGTTAAGTGACTTTCCCAGGGTCACACAGCTGGTAAGTAAGGGTCTAAGGCCGAATTTTAAACTTAGGTCTTCCTGACTCCAGATCCAGATCCAGCCTTCTATTCTTTGTATTTATTTTTTTTTATTTTGTTACTTGTTATTTTATTTTTGTTACATTTTTACATTTGTTACATTTTAAGTTCTGAATTGAACTCTCCCTCCCTCCCCACCCCACATTACAGAAGGCAACTATCTGACAGATCTCACACACACACACACACACACACACACACACACACACACACACACACTCACAGACACCATACCTGTATCCTTCTGTTTATTAGTTCTTTCTCTACAAGGTCAATAGCATCTTCTTTCATAGGTCCTTTGTAGTTGATTTGAGTATTTACTATACTCAGAATACCTTAGTTGTTCATAGTAGTTCTTTGAACAATTTTCCTATTAGTATGTACAATGTTCTCCTGGTTCTTCTCGTTTCAGGTCTTCGTTGTTTCGTGTAAGTCTTTCCATGTTTTTCTAAAATCAACCTGCTCATCATTTTTACAGAACAACAGTTTTCCATCACAATTATATACCCCAACTTGTTCAACCCTTCCCCAACTGATGGGCAGGTCTTCAATTCCCAGTTCTTTGCCACTACAAAGGGAGTCACTATAAATATTTCAGAATGCATAGGTTCCTTTCCTTTTGCCCTGATCACCTTGAGAAACAAACCTAATGGTGGCAGTGCTGGGTCAAAGGGTAGACACAATTTTATAACTCTTCGGGCATAATTCTCAATTGCTTTCCACTTTGGTCAGATCCATTCACATTCCCTCTAACATTTGTCATTCCCTCCTTCTATCATTTTAGACAATCTGATAGGTGTGAGTTGATATCTCAGAATTGTTTTAATTTGCATTTCTCCAATCACTAATGATTTAAAGTATTTTATATGTCTATATATAGTTCTCATTTCTTCATTGAAAAACTGCCTGCTCATATCCTTTGACCATTTATGAAGCGGGGAATGTCTCACAGTCTTATAAATTTGACAAAGTTTTCTATATATTTGAGATATGAGACCATTTTCTGAGAAACTGTTTAAAATTTTTCCTAATTTTCTGCTTTCCTTCTAATCTTGGCTACATTGGTTTTATTTGCACAAAGCCTTTTTAATGTAATGTAATCAGAATTATCCATTTTATATCTCACAATGCTATTTCTTATTTATTCGTAAATTCTTCTCCTATCCATAAGTCTGATAGGTAATACGTTGCATGTTTTTCTAATTTACTTCAGCCTTCTAGTCACTGGCCCACCAGATGCCTCTCTATGATCCATGCTTCTAAAAAATGTTCCATTTATCAAGCCAAGCCTGCCTTTCTGCCTCTGCCTCTGCTCTCCCCTTGTGCTTTCACAGTCTTTCCTTCGTGGCTAACAGGAACCAGACTGGGAATTGACAGGTCAGGGCTGCAGGCAAATGCCCAGTCCATCCTATGAACAGAGGACTGCTTTAGCCACAAGGTGGCAGTAGGGGAGAGAGAGAGAGAGAGAGAGAGAGAGAGAGAGAGAGAGAGAGAGAGAGAGAGAGAGAGAGAGAGAGAGAGACTGGCCAAGGAAAATTCAGAAAAAGATGGGGAAATGAGAGAATTAGGGAGAAAAAAAAGCAAGGCACACTAAAATAAATAGAAACAGAGACAGAAGCAGAGGTAGAGGCAAAAGCAGAAGAGCAGATGAGAATGGGACAGTCTGGCAAAGTGGTCTGTGAGCCTCATTCATTTATCCAAGAAACATTTTTTGCAGTGCTTACTGAGGAGAGAACCCTGGACTCCTGTTCTGGAGCAGAAAGAAACTTTAGATATGGGCAGTGCCTACCCCCAGGGAACTGATAGTCTAGCAGGACACAGATGACTCAGACACAATGTAACACGGAAAGAGCCTCTGAGAGGGTCAAACACAGTGGACTTGGAGAGGTCTGTCTGGACAGGCACTATTTGCCAAGTGAGGCCAGCGGGCATACCCACAGAGAGGCAGGCAGGCATCCAGACAATTGCACAAGAAGAACCAGACTCTGTGCTATGGTCAGTCTCTTACAAAGCTCAATGCTTCAAAAATCCTGGCTCTGCTGAAGTAAGGGCAAGCCAACCTCTTGTTGATGGAATGAAAGGCTTTGGGGCAATTAGTCTCCCATAGAGGCTGAAAAATAGCCCTGTTTACACCTCTGTAATTGTTGGGGCTTTTAACCTGTCCCTGTGAATGACTTTAAGCAACTCAATAATCTATGTATGGAGGCATCATGGCATTGGAGAAAGAGGGGAGGCAGGAGACAAAATCCAAGACTATCGGTCTTCCCAACCAACAATCTATTGGCTGGGAACAGATGGTCAATGCAGCCTTACTACAAATAGATCAGAGTATCCACTGATCCTTGGGAACACCTATCTGCTGGCTTCCTCACCAATCTTCTGTGTGAGCTTGGGCTAGTCTCTTCCTTTCTCTCGTCTTCAGTTTCTTCATTTCTAAACTAAGAAGGTTGGATTTTGGCTCCCTGTTCGTGGTGGTGAAGATGCAACTTCTTTTGGTCATCCTGAATCCAGGTTTATCTGATACCAGCAGCCATCCTGCAGCATCCAGGCCAAGCCCCTACTTTCGTTGCCACCATGCCACCTAAGTTTGACCCTAACGAAATTAAAGTCAAATTTTTAAGGTGCACTGGTGGTGAAGCTGATGTCACATCAGATCTGGCCCCCAAAATTGATCCGTGGAGTTGGTCTCCCAAAAAGGTTGGTGATGACATTGCCAAGGCAACTGGTGACTGAAAAAGGCTAAGGATCACAGTGAAACTTACCATTCAGAACAGACAGGACCAGACTAAGGTTGTGCCTTCTGCTCCAGTCTTGATCATCAAAGCTCTAAAGGAACCTCCTCGGGACAGAAAGAAGCAGAAAAATATTAAACACAACGGAAACATCAGTCTCGATGAGACTGTCAGCATTGCTCGATAGATGAGGCACTGATCCTTGCCAAGAGATCTCTCTGGAACCATTAAAAAGATTCCTGGAACAGCCCAGTCTGTGGGCTGCAACAATGATGGCAAGTATCCTCGTGATGTCATTCATGACATCAATAGTGGTGCTGTTGAATGCCCAGCAAGTTAAATGCCACAAAGGAAACCATTGCAATAAATTTAACATCTGACAACAACAAAAAAATGAAAATAAGCTAAGGAGGTTGGAACAAAAGACCATAAACTTCTCTTCCAGATGTAAGGAGGGGGTTCCAATCCCTTCCTCATTGATGTGCTCATATATAATCCAGAAACCTCAAGTGAATCAACCAACCAATCAATCAACAGAGTACTAGATATTAGGGAATTTTCCTAGAGGTATGTGAATAAATATTAATCAATTGGAAAAAAATGAAGAGCTTCACTACACAGGAAACATCTTGTGACTATATGAGAAATTTAGACCCACCTCTTGGTATACAAGTGGAAGGCTCCAAGTTCAGAAGCTGAGAATACCAGTTTGAGAGCCAAAGTCAGGCCCCTGACAAGAAATTAGTCTATGGCTGAGAAGAGAGTCTCTCTCTCTCTCTTTCTCTCTCTCTCTCTCTCTCTGTCTCTGTCTCTCTCTGTCTCTCTCTCTGTGTCTCTCTCTGTCTCTCTCTCTATCTCTCTCTCTCTCTCGCCCTCCCTCCCTCCCCACCCCCCTATTGAACATGACATTAGACAAAGACAGTGGACCATTAGTGCATCCAACTGGGATCAGAGAGACTGGACACATTCACACACAACACACAACATATTCAACCACAAGCAGAGAAATATGCAAAGGACAAAAGGATGCAGACAGTCTGGAGGCATCTTCAAGGAGCATGAACCTTTGCACTAAAGAAGAATGCTGGCTATGGGGTCAAGAAAGAACATCTAGTCTACAGAGTGTCAGGAGTTGTGAGTAACCCCTTTGCCACACATGTACACTGCACTTGTGCCTACCATTATATTCTAAGTTAAAGCTTACTCTTCCCCTGAACCCAAGCCTATATATGGGAGAGTGTGCCCTCAAGCTTTTGGGGAAAGCATTTTGAACCAAATGTTCTTACTCCACCATCTTATGAAATACTTTTTCTAAAAGTTAATGAAGTCTACTGTCTGCTTGTTTATGGGAAGCACACCAGTAGAGGCTTGTAAGTCACAGCACTTAGTAACCCAGATCTTCAGGCTTACCACTAGAATTCTGAGAGTAGTAGAAATCCCTATGGAGACCCAACTTTTGAGTGTGAGTGCAAGTTGGGGGAGAAGCTCAGAGGGGGCTGTTATGGAAATCTGTATTACAGCAGGGCGGACAGAACATTTGGCGCGGAGATGGGAAAGACTTGAGTTCAAACTTCAACTCTGAAACTAGTACTAGAACTGTGGGCAAGTCACCTTCCCATTTTTGAGCCTCAGTTTATAAAAATGGAGCGATGAGAAGTTATGCGAAACATTTTATAGACATTATAGAGCCAGAGAAATGTGAATTATTGTGATGCTATATAAGCTAACACGCCTTGGCAAAATAGGCTTGTTGGGAGAGAGTCCTGTCTCATTTCTCAGGGTAAATAAATGTAAAATGTTTTAATAAATTAAGTAATTATAATCATGCAGATGAGGTTCCCAAAGACAATGGTAGCTTAGAAGATCTGCCTTAAGGAATCAGAGCTAATATTTATTTTTCCCTTTTATTTGTTTGTTTTTAACATTCTTTTTTAAAATTTTGAGTTCCAAATTCTCCCCTTCCTTCTGCCCCTCCCCAACCCATTGAGAAGTCAAGCAATATAATAGCCACCATACATGTGAAGTCATGCAAAACATATTTTCCTGTTAGTCATGTTTAAAAATAAATAAATAAAAAGCAAGAAACATAAAGAAAATGAAAAAAGTCTGTGTCAGTTTGCATTCAGAATTCATCAGTTCTTTTTCTGGCCACAGACAGCATTTTTCAACATGGGTTCTTTGAAATTATCTCAGATCATCGTATTTATCAAGAGTGCAGAGCTAACATTTATATAGAGCTTACTATGTGCCAGGCATTGTTTTAAGGGCTTTACAATGACTATCTCATTTGATCCTACAACAACCTCTGGAGGTAGGTGCTATCATTATCCCCATTTCACTGATGAGGAAATTGAGGCAGAAAGTTCTTAAGTGACTTGCCCAGGGTATAAGGTTGACTTAGAACTCATATCTTTCTGACTACAGACCTAATCCTTTATCCACTGTACCACCTGTGCCACTTAGCTGCCCCTGGGAATAGGGAAGATATTACATGTAGCTAGCATAGCAAATGTTATTACAAAATTCCTTTAAGTAGTTTCAATTCAGCTCAACGTACCTTTAACAGATGCCTACTATATGTATGGTTCAGAGCTTAGTGGGGGATTGGGGAGATAGACAAAGAATGGACATACAGTTAAGCAAAGATTTCAGGCATATTGTAGAGGGCATGCAATAGACTTTGGTCTATGTGGTCACTGAGGCCCTTATAATTAAAAAAATTCACTGACTCTCTGGTCCAGTTCCAGCTTTCCAAAAAACCACACTGCATTTGGGGATGGTAAGAGACTTAACAACACATACTGGCATCTCAGCAGATGGCTAAAGAGTTCTTGCCTTTCATTCCTTCTGGAATCTGCTTCTCCTTCCTGTTTGTAGATCCTGTGGTCATCAGCAGAACGGTACTCCATCTGGCACAAACTATGGTGGGTTTAGAGCAATCACCTTGCCTTCCTCTGCACTGTCCCGGGGGAGCAGGACTACACATCCACACACACACACAAAAAAAAACCAAGAGCAATTCTTGATGAAAAGACCAGAGCTGGAAAGAAGATTTGACTTTCAAGCACAAGAATGAAGAGAAGCATGAAAAGCTAAACAGCAAAGAGAAGTCATAAGGGACTTACCAAAGTTGAACTGTTTACATTCCTACACAGAAAAACAATATATGTAATTCTTAAAACTTTTTTCAGTATCTGGATAGTGGGTGGGATTACACACACGCACACACACACACACATGCGCGCGCGCGCGCGCGCACGCACACAGAGAATTGAATAGAATGGGATCATATCTTTAAAAAATGAAATTAAGCAGTGAGAGAAAAATATATTGGGAGGAGAAAGGGAGAAATGGAATGGGGCAGGTTATCTCTCATAAAAGAGGCAAGTAAAAGACGTTGAAGTGGAGGGAAAAAGCAGGGTAGTGAGAGAAAAAACCAAGCTTACTCTCATCACATTCAACTAAAGGAAGGAATAAAATGCACATTCATTTTGGTATGAAAACCTATCTTACAATACAGGAGAGTGGGGGAGTAGGGGATAAGCAGGGTGGGGGGATGATGGAAGGGAGGGCAGTGGGATGAGGGAGAACTCTTGGGAGAGAGATAGGATCAAAAGAGAGAATAGAAGAAACGGGGGGCAGGATAGGATGGAGGGAAATACAGTTAGTCTTACACAACACGAGTATTACGGAAGTCATTTGCAAAACTACACAGATATGGCCTATAGTGAATTGCCTGCCTTACCAAAGGGAATGGGTGGGGAGGGAGGGATGGGGACAAGTTGGAACTCAAAGTTTTAGGAACAACAGTTGAGTATTGTTCTTGCAACTAGGAAATAAGAAATACAGGTAATGGGTATAGAAATTTATCTTGCCCTACAGGACAAAAGAGAACATGGGGACAAGGAAGGGAGGGATGTTAGAAGGGAGGGCAGATTGGTAATAGGGATAATTAGAATGCTCATTGTTTTGGGGTGGGGGAGGGGATAAATGGGGAGAAAATTTGGAACCCAAAATTATGTGGAAATGAATGTTGAAAACGTAAATAAATAAAAAAAGAGATAAAAAAAGACAAGACAACATTAAAACAAAAACAAAAACAGACAGGTAAGTAGTGATGAAGACATTGGCATGGACATGATATGCCACTGGAGTTCAGAGACAGGGGAAGATAAAGTAGCCTGGAGAACTCTGGGAGGTCTTCATGGAGGGGCTGGGACCTTCCTACAATCTTGCTGGACTTTTATGACAACTCTATGCTCAACAATGCCTTCCTTGTCTATAAGGTGAGCCTCTGTCCCAGAGGGTCACAGATAAAGAGTCCCAACATCACAGAAACTCAAAGGCCATGTGTTCCAAACCACTGACCCTCCAAAGAATTTCCTTTACAATGTCCCCAACAAGCCATCCTCCTTTCCAGTGAGAGAGAACTCACCACCTCCCAGGCAGGCAGCCCAGGCCACTTCCCCCAGCTCCAGTTACTAGGAAGCTTTCCCTTGCCAGGAACACTGTTGATCCTCCCTTGGCCAAAGAGAGCAAATCGAATTCACCTTCCATATGAAAGCAATTTGATTCTCTCTGCCCCAAAATGTTCGTGTAAGTGCACTAGGGGAAAGTGGATTAGAACATTCCTAATCACATCCACCATCAACTTTTCCAGCCAAGTGCTTGCTCTGCACTAAGGCCTGATTTTTCTTTCATTGGGAGGGGAGAGCAAGGAACCCCCTTGATCTGATATCTATTTTATGCCAAGAGGATGCAGTGTGTGTATGGGGGGGGGGGGTGATGTAGTGTCACTGAGGTTTAAATCTTCAAAAAAATGTCATAAAGACAGCACGTCTTTCCCCAAGTCATCTCTTCTCCACACTAAATATCCTTAGTTCCCTCAAGGGTGTGGACTCCAGGTTCTTCCCAACCCTGTTTGCCTCCACTCTGGTCACCCTTTAGCATGTGCATATCCTTCGCACACTGTGGCATCTAGAACTGAGCACCAGAAGGCCTGACCAGGGCAGGGGACAGCAGGACATCACCTCCACATCTCCGAAACTGCCCTGAGGCCACATTTGCTCTCTTAGTTCCCTGATCTCTTGGTGTTTGTTCATTTCTCATTCTTTTTTGTCTCTCTTCTACTTTTGATAACTGTTGACCCCCTCTCTGCATCTTTTTCCTAGTCTGACTCCTCACTGACTGACTGATCTTTCTCAGTCTCTTTTACTGGCTCTTCATTTCCCCAAGCATCTACCCTGAGCCCTCTTCTCGCTCTTTACTCTCTTTTCTTGGTGATCTCATCAGTTCCCATGGGTAATTGATTCCCGGATCTATCTATACAGCCCTTCTCCCTCTCTCTCTCTCTCTCTCCCTCCCCCACCTTGCCTTCCTTCCTTCCTCCTTCTCCCAGTCCCAGATCATCGATTATTAATTTTTATATTTATTTTTTATATGTATTTATCTCCACCATTAGAACGTAAGCTACCTCTAAATATAGATTGTTTCATTCTTTGCAACTGTGTAGAAACTTAATAAATACTCATTGAGTGGTTGCCATATAAACCTGTTGACTCATACTTAACTTATAGTCCACTGAAACCCCCAGATCTTTTTCAGATTATCTTCTTTCTAACAATGTTTCCCTCATCTTGTACTTATGAAGTTGATTATTTGAACCTAAAATTTTCCATTCATCCTTATTAAATTTCATCTTAGTTTCATCATTGTAGCTTGGAGAAAACTTTTTGAATCTTGACTCTCATCTAAGACAATAGCTATCCATCTTCTGTGTCATCAGCAACTGTGACAAGTTTGACATCTAATTCTTTTATTCAAGTTACTAATAAAAATATAAAATTTGAGGGACAAACATAGATCCCTGGAATACTCTATGGGAGAAAAACAACTGGTCTTTGGCTATCTAGTTTTCCTTCCCTTTTATCAAGGATAAAACAAGGAAATATAAATACCTATTTAGACAATGCTTTCATCACCTCAAAAAATAAAAAAAAAATTCAAACTGAAACTTGAGGTCATTAAATTTTTTAAAGTTTTTTTAAAAATCATTTCTGACAATCTTTCTGTTCAAGGTTGGGGTTCCATCTAGGACCAGAGTCAGGTCTACAGTCTCTAGCACAATGCCTGGTACAGAGTAAACATATAACAAATTCTTAATGAATGAATGACCAGGATCTGGGGTCAGTCTGGGATCAAGGTCAGGGCTCAGTCTAGGTTGGTTATGGGAGCAGATAAGATAATGTATGCAAAGGACCTGATGACCAATCAGAGCTACATAAAGCAGAGACCTGAAGAACTGGGACATGAAGGGGGGTTTAGATATGTTCAGTTTGAATCCAGAGGGATGAACACAGATCAGAATTCTCCGAACTTTTACTCCCACTGGCAGACTGAGACCCTGGGGGCAGAGGTAGTGGCAGCTGTGATTTCCCCCTTCCCAGATGTAGCACTCCTGGAGGATGCTTTCATAGTATTTTAGCTCATAAATTCTCACGTGTGTGTTTTTCCCCACGATTATCAATTGATATCAGTTAGACAGCTAAGGATAGAAGGAAGGAGAGAATTTGGAACTGAAAATAAAAATTTTAAATGAAAAGACAATTAGACATTTAGGCAACACAGTAGTTACAATGTTAGACCTATAGTCAGGAAGACGTAAGTTCAAATTCAGTCTCAGACACTTGCTACCTGTGTGACCCTGGTTATGTTTCCTCTGTTTACCTCAGTTTCTATATATGTAAAATGGGAATAATAAATAATATCACCTACATCCCAGGATTCTTGGGAGAATCAAATGAGATAGTATTTGTAAGGTGCTTTCCAAATCTTAAAGTGCTATGTCCGTGTTGTGTAGTAGTAGTAGTAGTAGTAGTGGTAGTAGTAGTAGTAGTAGTAGTAGTAGTAGTAGTAGTAGTAGTAGTAGTAGTAGTAGTAGTATTCAGGCTTAGTTTTTAGAATGGGACATTTACTAAGGTGGTAGGTATAGAAAAACAGTTGCTACAACCCCCTCCCCCAAAGACTATAACATACTCTCTCACAAGTACATAAGAATCCATGGCCAATCAGGATCAAATTTAGAACATATGTGGCAAAGGAGGTCACTCACAGCTCCTACAAATCCCATTGCTAATGTTAGGCCCCTTTGTCTATTTTGTGGCACTGTCATGAAGTGTCCCTTAGGCAGAGTGTAATTTCTACTGACAGCTAGGTGGCGCTATAGCGGATAAAGCACCAACCCTGGAATCAGGAAGACCTGAATTCAAATCTAACTTCAGACATTTACTAGCTGTGTGACCCTGGGCAAGTCACTTAACCCTGTTTGTCTCAGTTTCCTCATCTCTAAGATGAACTGGAGGAGGAAATGGCAAACCCCTCCAGTATCTTTGCCAAGAAAACCCCAAATGTGGTCACAAAGAGCCAGATGCAACTGAAATGCCTGAACAACACCACCTGATAAAATGACATAATTCAAAGAAAAATCAGTATTCTTCCCAGATGTCAACCAATGCTGACAGAGACCTGGATTCGAATCCTGCCTCCTATCTTTATCACCTATGTGATAGTGGATAGAACACAACCTCAACTCATCGTCTCCATCTACAAAACAGAAATAATAGTATCTGAAGTAGCTATCCCACAGAGTTGTTCTGATAAATAGCTAGTAATTATGTGTATCGCCCTACCATGCACCACTAAACACCTTATTTGATCCTCACCACAACCTAGGAGGTAGTAGTATAATTACCATGGGCTATGAGGCCAACAGAAGTTGAGTGAGGTACCTGAGGTCACACAGGTGTTAAGTCTGAGGCTGGATTTGAACTCATGTCTTCCTGATCTTAGGCCAAGTGCTCTGTGTTTTATAGAGCCGCCAAGCAGTCATCGGTGGGGGTCAAATGAGGTCTATGTAGAGCAGTATACTGCATACATGTCTGCAATGGTTAATATTGGAATGGTGGCATATACCAATCAAATTTGCTGATAGGATGCTAGATGACAGAATGAGGACTGAAACGGACTTGACAGGCTAGGACAAAGGGGCAAGTCTAATAAAAGGAAATTTAAAATAACGAAAAAATGTAAAGTCCTATGTTGGGTCAAAAAGTCAATTGTTCAAGTGAAGATGGGGAAGATAAGTGTAGATAACAGCTCAGACAAGAGCATCCAGACTGTAGGCTTCATGTGAGTCAACAGTGTATTCAGCAATCACAAAAGTTAATCCTTGACTCCTGAAAGAGGCCATTTCAAAGTCTCACCGTAACTCCAGAGGATCAGTGACAAAGCATGCTACCCATCCTCTGACAGAGAGGTATTGGGCTCAAGATGCAGAATGGACTTGGCCAACGTAGAAATTCATTTTGCCTGACTATGTAAGCACACACAAGTACATAGGTATGTATGTGTGCGTGCATATACACACAGAGTCAGTATCATTGGGTCTGGAGTCAGGAAAAGTATTATTTCATTTCTCACCTCAGATACTTACTAGCAGTGTGACCCTGGGTAAGTCATTTAACCTCTGTTTGCCTCAGTTTCCTCAGCTGTAAAATGGGGACAATAACAGCATGTACCTCCCAGGGATGCAGTAAGGATTACATGAGCTAATGTTTTTAAAGTGCATAGTACAGTGCCTGACTCAGGGGGAGATTAATAATACTTATTTCTTTCCCCTACTCTATTTGTGTGTATGATTTTTCTTCTTTTCATTAAGGGGGAAAAAAGAAATGCTTCTTAATGTAAAGAAACAAAATTTGATAAAGAAAAAAAGATGCAGTGTCCAAAATAAGAGAGGTGACAGTCCTATTGTCTTCTGCCATGAGCAGACCACATCTGGAGTGTTATATTCAGTTCTGGATACCCTCTTTTAGGAAGGACAGTGGTAAGCTGGAAAAAGTTCAGAGAAGGATTCCCAGAATTGTTGAGAGCTGAAAGGTTGTACCACAAAGGGGATGACATGAGAATTGTCTCCAAGTATCTGGAGTGTTGCCTTGGAGAAATAGGATCAGACTTGTGCTGTTTGGCCCCAAAGGAAAGGATCAGGTGGAACAGGGGACATTTGCAAAGAAGTAATTTTAGGTCTGATGTCAGGAAAAATCACCTAATTGTGAGAGCTGTCCAAGAGCTAGAGGTGCTGCCGAGAGAGACTTTGGGCTCTCCTTCCCTGCAGGGCTTCCTGCAGAAGCTGGAGGATCCACAAGTCCCAGGAGATGCAGGGGGATTCCAACTCATGCACTTCTGCATTAGAGGCTTCTCAGGCCCCTTTCAGCTCTCAGCTTCTGTGAGCTGTCCTACATTGTCCTACCGGACCCTTCCTATACAAAATTGTGTGGGCAAGGCTGTGCCTTTGCCCCTAAAGTAGATGAGTTTGGGGACCACTGGCTGTGTAATAATTGGCTTCTTCAACTCTAATATTTACTACTCCAGGATAGTAAATCACAGTAAGCCAGTTTGATGAGTGAGGACCAAAGGACTGGGCTATCTCTCCTCATGCTGTCATGATTAAAACTACTCGAATCAACATGACAAATATATGTAAAATTAAGCATTTCCTATGTTCAGGGCCCTGTTATGGGTTAGAAGTTATACAAAGATGATTAAGATGTGTCCCTTGACCTTCAGGAACTCACAGTCTAAAAGAGATGGAATCACAGGTAAGATGTTAAAAGGTAGGAAATGATGAAAAAAAAATGGGTCCCTGGATCAAAGATTTAGAGCTGGAAAAGTCCTCAGAGCTCATCTCATCCAACCTCCCGCATTCAATAGATGGGGAAACTGAGGCCCAGGGATGTTAAATGTCTTGCCTAAAAGTACGTAGGTAGAGGCAGGGACTGGATTTGAATCCAGGTCTTGTGATTCCAAGTCCACTATACCACACTGCTCCTCCTGTCAGGGAGGAAGAGAGAAAAGCAGAAGAAATCATTTCCAATTTGCAGGGACAGGGAGCAGAGGAAGGAAAGAAAATTATGGAAGGCTTCTGAACAGGGATTTCAACAAACGGAGGGAAAAGAAGCACTGTTTCTGGCATGTGTGCAAATGCCTAGGAGCCAGAAGGATACCTCTAGACCTTCACTAATAGGAGGAAACCCCAAAGGCTGGAAACAGGACCTCCCCTCACATCGAAGTGACTTGTCTTCATGAACTTCTGAAATCTCAGTTCCATGGTTTAATTTTGGTTTTTGAGGTGCCGGGAAAAAAATTAAAATGTAGGTGATATAGGAGGTTTTTGTTTATTTTTTAAATTCCACATCTTCTCCCTTTGGGTTCTAGAAATAAAATCAGTGCTGTCATGGAAATGTGGGTAAAGTTCCCAAATCCCTAAGCCATCAGAAGTTTCTCGTTTGGCAGAGAGGAAGACTGAGAAAGGAAAGCAGACTAGTCTGTGCCCTTGGGATGAAGCCATCCCTGGGCCTTAGCCTAGAAGCTTAGTAACACTAGGCTTTCTAGTCATGAGGCTGGGGCTCTGAGGGGGCAGCCTCTAGGACTTTCAACTTCCCTAGTTTCTCAATTTCCCTGACCCTTGAATCCCATAGCAGGGCTTCCGCAACCCAGTCCTTCCTATTCCCTAAGCCAGCTTGGATCTCTGGATCCAGAACCCCACTGTGTCTTGGCCTAGTCCCACAACCATTCTCCCCCCTTCTTCTCCCCTCCCTGCTCTTTACTTTCCAGATCTCTAATTAGATTTTGAGGGCTTTTCTTCTCCTGTTCTCTCTCTTCTCCTTCATCTTTCCTTCCTCCATCCTGCTCTCCTCATTCTCACTTCCCTCTTCTCTCCCTCCTGAATGTGTCTTTTTTTCTTCTTCCTCTTTCTCTCTTTTTCCTTCTGTCCCCTCACACATGTTCTTTCTCCCCTTCCTTTTCCTCCCTCTACTTTGTAGCTTAAGAAATTTAATACCTAAGAACATGGCGGTCTTCTAAATATAATTTATAATTTATAGATATATCATAATTTAAATATAGATAATACCACAAAACCAAACTTTGGTCTCATCCCAAGAGTTTTCCAAAATACTGTGCTTATATTCTAATTCAATCAAAAGATTTGCTATTTTTGACATTGCCTGCATTTCTTTTTAAATGCACTTTATAAGCTTTATAGTTCTCAGAAAAATACTGTGCCTAAGAAAAATCAACTTTCCCTTACAAACCCATTAGCCAAGGCTGCTATGTGGTTACCTCTTCCTCCTCCTTCTGTTTCCTCTCTTTTCCTCTTCCTAACTACCCTCTCCTCTTCTCCCCCTTCCTCTCCCCTACCCTGACGATCCCCTCCTTCTCTTCTCCTCTTGCATCATCTCTCCTCATTTTTCTTCTTCTTTTCCCCTTTCTAGTCCTTTTTCCTCATCCTGGCCCCTTCTGTAGCCCTGGGTGGGAGGGTGAGGGAAGAGGACCAAACTCCTCAGAAGAGGAGAAGGAGAGGTTCATGGTGCCCAGCCTCAGTTCCCTATAAGTCCTCCACTCTCAGCTCCCCTGAAGTAACTTGGCTGCAATGAGGAAGGAGGGGAGGGGAGAGGGACCCTGACTTTACTTGTGCCTCCCCATCTTGGGCAAAGGAAGAAGAGGATGGAATAGAGGAGCTGGAAGGGTGGAACCTAGTAGATGGTTTTGGGAGAGAAGGAGCTCAGACCCACCTCCTTTAGCAGGTCACCCTCCCCTCTCCCTGGCTCTTAGCTGAGCTGGAGAAGAGAGAAAATAACATGTCAGATGTGGTTTAGAGATAATCTAATCTAATGCTTTTCATTTTATCTTATATGGCTTTAAAGTTTATGAAACATTTCATTTTTAAATTTTTTAAAAATTATTTTCATGAAGATCTGCCTTCTTTCCCTTTCCACTCATCCCCTCCAATACTTTCATTTTATAGATAGAGACACTGAGGCCTGGAAGGGGAAGTCACTTACTTGACCAAGATCACACTGTAAGGAGGCAGAGCAGGGAGCAGAACTCAATTCTTTCAATCCTCAGCCCTGACTGTGCCTTAGGGTCCCTGAGCCCAGAAGTGAGGCCAGTAGATGGGGAGGGGGAAGGAAACAAGACAAGGACTGGGACAGGGGACTGGGGCTGCTGAGTCACCTCTCTACTAACAGGGCTGGTCCATTCAGGGACTGGAGGAGGAGCTGGGATAGATCTCTTAGACCAGCCAGTTGACTGAAACGGGGCGGGGGGGGGGGGTCTGTCCTCTTCCTGCCATTGGAAGACAATATATTTTAATTAAAACCCCCATGGAAACTGAGGCTCAGAGGAGTGACCCCCATAATGGAGGAGTTAGGCATGGATTAAAATTCCAAGTTTCTCACTTATCAGCTCTCCACCTAAGACCTCAGTTTCCTGGGTCATTTGGAAAGTCAAATCCTTTCCGTTTCTTACCATCTATTACTTCCTGAGAGGTGTCAATGCTAGACCCAGCGCTACTGATTCCAAGGACGCCTGTAGGGTGGTTAGGCACCCCTTGAAGTTGGACACCAGCTGGAGCTTCGGGTTCTGGGTAGCTTTAAGTGTGCTAAATATATCCCTTTGTCGACAAGTAAGACACCAGGGAAATTTGTTATTGTCCCTATTTTAAGGAAGAGAAAACAAGCCCCAGGAAGTTATGTGATTAAATAGTTACATTGATGAGTCAATGGCAATCAGAACCCAGATGTCTGTGGCTGAATCCTCTGTTCATCCTGCTCTACCCAAGGAGCGAGTTACTTTCTCCATGGGCCTTTCAGAGCTCAAAGGAAAAAGCACCATTGGACCGGGACAGTAGCTGGGGCTCCAAGGGAACGCATGGCAGGGCCAGGCTCATAGATCTATACACACAGCTGAGCAGCACCGGTCTCCTCCGGCTCCCAAAGGCCAACTAGGCCCTACTGCCAGAAGCTCCCTCCTTCCCAGTGGGCAGGCTTAGAAGCATGGGCGCTGGGTTTTTGGTCTTCCCTCCAGATGGGGAGACTGAGGTCAGGCCAGAAACCTCTCAGGTGCTGAGGCATCCAGGAGCCAGGGTGGAGACAGTGGAGAGGAGGGAAAGGAACATTTGTCCCATTCAAGTCCCTTCCTTCAGTATCTCCTCTCTGCCTCTCTCTCCTTCCTCCCTGTTTCTGGTATCTGTGTCTCACTCTTCTCTGACCTTTTCTGTCTGGCCCTCCTCTTTCTCTTGCTCTTTCTACTTTTCTGCCTGATTTGCTGTTCTTTCTCCCTTTCTGTCCATTCTCCTCCTTGTCTTTTTCTCCCAGTGTTTGTCTTTCCTCCCTGACCCCCTGTCTCCCTTCCTGTTCTCCCTCTATCAGGCCCCATAACTCTCTCTCTCTGTCTCTGTCTGTCTCTGTCTCTCTCTCTCTGTATCTCTCTCTCTGTGTGTCTCTCTCTCTCTCTGTGTGTCTCTCTCTCTGTCTCTCTCTCTCTCTGTCTCTCTCTCCCCTCTGTTTTCTTCCAGTATCTGTCTCTGGGCTTCCCTCCCACCCTCTTTCCCCTTTCCCTCTCCTCTCTTCTCCATTCTGCCGTCACCCTGGCACTTTATAACCAAACAGACAAACCCCCTTTCCAATTAAAGTGGAATTAGGCAGCTCAATCAAATTAGCTCCCCATTAAAGCCCTCCTTTATTAAACCGTTTTACTGTAGTGCTATTAAGTTTCACCCTCCGCCCTGGAACCTGAGCCTCCCGAAAAGTTTACCTTAGCATGTTGACTTGGTCGGTGGCGACCTTTGCTGGGTTTGGGTGGGGGAAGCGGCTCTGGTTTTGGAGGGGGTGGGTTGAGGAAGTAGGGCAGAATGACAAGGGTTGAACCAGTTCTAAGAGCACTAGCCGGGGAGTCAGGAACCCAAGGGTTCTATCCTGCCCCGAAAAGACTGTGGGATCTTAGCAAGGCTCTTTCCCTCTTCACCTTCTGTCTCTTTAGCAAAGGGGTCTTTGAACTAGATGATCCCTCAGGTCTTTTCACAGACAGCTCTTTGCTTGGGTTCTAGGGAATAGGCAGAAAGGACCGGGAAAAGGAAAGGTGATCCTGTTTTGCTTGGGGTTTTTTTTTTGTTTGTTTTCATAAGGGGAAGGGGATCGGTCTTCTCTGCCCACGCAGAGGCCCAAGAAAGCAGCTGGTGGCTTCCCCTCGCAGGTCTGGGCCCGGTTCCGGGGCGCAGAGAGTCTGAGGAGCAAATGTTTAGCCAGGACTTGGCATAGTGAGGAGGTAAACAGGGCCCTTTCTGCCAAGTTCAGGGAATCGGGCCGAGCCCGGCCCGTGCCTAGCCCAAGAGGGCCCGGGTAAGGGGTGTGTTTATTGGGGGGGAGGCGGGGAATTAGATTTCCATGACAACCAACTTTGGCTGTGAGCAGAGTGCCAGGCTCTTTACTGATACTTCGGAGTTTAGGCGTCTTCGTTCCTTTCACCTGCACTCAAGCGGGGTCCCAAGAGACTCTGGTCCATAGCCCCGAGTTCGGGCCTCTTCTGCTGCCTCCCGAGTCTGCATCCTTCTGCAAGGCTCTCGGCTGCGAGCGGCTGACGTGGCCTGGTCCCTACCCCACCCCACCCCCACCTCCCTCGTGGGTCCAACGCTCTGGGCACCTCAGGTCCCCTTTTCCCTGAGCCCAGTGGCCTGGGCCCTGCCAGAATGTTTCATCGTTGGGCCCCGGTTCCCTGTGTTAGGGAAGGAGCTGGCTCCCCTCGGGGTGGATAGGCAGGGCAAGGTCTGGAGAGCTTCTTCGAAGCCTTGTTGTCGGGACTTGCTCAATGAAAGAGAGACAGAGACAGAGACAGCGAACAGATACGGAGATAAGAGGCAGAAACAGAGCTAGTCGGGGAGAAAGAAAGATCGACAGGAGACACAGAAATACAGAAATATTGACAGAAAAACAGAGGAGAGAGCAGGTTAGGATGCTGGTGGAAAGGGTAGGGAGGACAAGAGTCCTAACCTTCACCCAGCGCCGCAGAAGGTGTCCTCTTCCTCTCCTCGTCTCCCCACTCCCGGCCCCCCATCGATTGTGCGGAGAGCGCTCAAACCCACCAACCTCGGGCTTGATTCCCAAGTGAACCTGGTGGGGTGTGAGCAGGTTCGAAGCCAGTTTTCCGGGAAAAGACCGAAGGAGCCTTCCCTTTTCTTCGGATGAGGGGTTAGGTGGCGGAAAAGAGTCTGACTCGGGTTTTCGGGAGATTTTACTTTCGAGAGAGTTAGGATGCAGAGTGCTCTTGGTTACCAGGCTGCTTATGGCTTCCCGCCCACTCTCTCCCAGCCCTGTCCCAGGCTGGCCTTTGCTTTGGGAAGAATTCTTACGCGACAGGGGAGAATGTCACGTAGATTTTCCTGTCATGCTCCTTTCGGGACAAGCTGAGCCTGAGATTTAAGGCGCTTAAAAGACCGACATCTTACAGCCCCCTTTGCGGCATGGGCGTTGGATGGGCCCCCTCGTCCTCACCCCCATTGAGACCGAGAGAATATTGGGGAGCTTATGCAAATGTTAAGACACAAGCACTAGACATTCTCAGGGGCCACTTCCAATACCTATAGTTGGAGAAGTAACTTGGGGGACTGAGGAGAAAGCCGTTGGGATGGGGAGAATCACCCTTTTGGACTCCTTTTTTCCTCTTTGAGGGGGTGAGCTGAGAGACAGGCGCCTGGGAGGAAGCGGGGGACTCAGTCCAGGATGGAGGGCAATGCCTCCCGGGGGAGTGTCTCCGGTTTCCTCTTTTTTATTAATTACACCGGGTGGGGAGATTAGCCTTGGAGGACCCAATCAAGACCTTAACAGACTATTAAAAAAAAAAAAAGTCCTCCTCATCCAGAACGAGAGGGGTTTTTGAGGATATTTTGAGGAAATATTTTGTTATTCTCTTGAGGAGAGGGCAAACCTTGGGGGTCTTAAGAGGAAAATATCATTTATTTCTAACATGTCTGTGCGCAGAAGACACAACGTTCATAGCTCTGAACAGTAGGATGTGGCGACTAGACAGGGAACCCAAGTCCGCTCTCCCACCCTAGCCCGAGATGGGAGGCAGTCCCAGAACTACAGCCAGACCGAATCCGTTTGCAGCCCAGCAGGAAAGCTGAGGTTCCAGGTGGCTCCCGGTCACTCCGGAGGGGAGGGGGTGGGGGTTCCGTGGTACTCGGGAGGGAAGGCTACATCTCTAGCCCTCAGAAGTACAAGGAGACCTGTCTAACTTTGGTTGTCGTTGGTTTGTATTTTATCGTCTTGGTTGTTTTCCTTTCTGGAATTATTTTTTTCTTAAACGTTAATACCAAGTTCACCTACAGATTACAATTAATAACTTAGAATCCATTTATAACATCGTACACTCGCTCGTATATATATATATGTATGTATATGAATATGTATAGATCAGGTACCGATATATTTATACACGTGGAAAACCTCACAATGCACCAGAGATGAAATAGCCATGCTTGGGACCGTAAGCGACGAGGGAGGGTCGGGACTAAAACCGAAACAACGAAAGCGCCCGCTCAGAGCCCATGCCCGGTGTTCCGTAGTCCTCCGATCTATCGGGAGAGACAGAGACCCGAGAAAGAGAAGCAGAGACCCAGACGGAGCGAGGCCTGCCCGGACACTTCCTCTCCCAAGGACTAGACCCAGCGCTAGGAGTAGGTTTGTTCAGCCTAGATTTATGTTTGTTAGAGCGAACGAAAAACGCATTGAGAGGAGCAAGGAGAGACCAACCGACAACCTGCGATCGGTCTGGGCAGGGGGCGCAGGCATTCAGAGCTGGAGCACCGGCACCCAGCATTCCTGAAGCCAGAGTGCCTTCTAATCCAACCAGGGCTAGAGCTCCGGCTCCTGCTGCCTCGGGCCCTGATAAAAGGGCTTATGGCCTATACCCACTCCCCCCATCCCAGACCTTTGGCTGCCTCGGGAAGGGGTCCGGGCAAGCGAGGACTGCCGCGTCCCCCGACCGAGCCCTCATTCTCTTCACCTCCCGACTCTGCCTCCTGAGCAGAGCCAGTTTCCCTCCTTCCCAGCCAAGGTGGACCCGAAGCAAGAGTGCAGGGACTGGGTCTCCGCCGGAAATGGGCCAGGAAGCCAGGAGGGGAGAGGAGGCTGTGGCTTCCACTCCCACTCCATGCCCCAGGCACTTGCCCTCTGTCCATGCCCCTCCCTATTGCTTGTCTGGGTTGTTGTTAACCAGGGGCCCGTAGAGGCCGCCGCCGTTGCTGTAGACGGGTTCCTTGTGCACGGAGGCTGAGCGGTCCCGCATGAGGTCGCTGAAGGCGTAGTCCATGGGCGGCCGGAAGCCCAGCGTGGGCATGAGGCCGGCTGTGGAGTAGGGTGCCATGAAGGCCAGGCCGCGGCTGTGCGCGGCCGCTGAGTAGGCCAGGCGCAGCGGGCTCAGGCCCAGCGGTGTGCCCAGAGGATAGGCGCCCGCCTCCGCGCCGAAGTGGCTGGCGTTGGGCTGCAGCGGAGAGAAGGCTGAACGGCTGCCCAGGGTCCCGATGGCTGGGGTCATGGCCCCGGCCAGCAAGGGTCTGTGGTGGGGATGGTGGGCCGCGGCCGGGCCGGGCTGCAGGGCAGAGCCCAGGGCGCCCCCGCCGCCGTCGGTGCGCCCCGTCCAGCCGTCGTCTGGGCCCTTATCCGGGCCACCCGCCGCCACGGCTGCGCCCCCGGCCACGGCGGCGCCGCGGTGGTGGTTCAGGATCTGCTCGATGGCCTGCACCACGTCTCCGCCGCAGCCCTGCAGCACCAGCTCCAGCACGCTGCGCTTATGGCTGGGAAAGACCCGGGTCAGGATGTCCAACGGCGTCCGCTGCCGGGGCCCCGGGCCCGAACCCGAAGGCGGCGGAGATGCCGCGGCCTCGTCCTTGTCCACCTCGGAACCCGAGTCGGAACCCAGAGGGCTGATGGAGCCGGGGCTGTCGTCCTCGCCCGGGCCGCCACTGCCGCTGCCGCTGCCGCCTCCGCTACCTCCTTCCTTCAGGGTCTTGGACTGTGGCGAGCCCTGGAACGAGTCACCGTCGCCGTTCTCCGAACCTGAGCCGGGCCGGGCCTCCGGAGATGAAGTGCCGGGCGCCGAGTCCGCACCGTCCGGGGACACTGGCTTTCCCCCGGGAGGCTGAGGGGAACCCGCCCCTCCCGGCTGCAAAAGGCCTTTGGGAAACAGGTCAAACTTCTGTAGCTTGGCTTCTGGGGAGGGAAGAGAAAAGCGGGGACAGGGAGAGCAGGTCAAGGCAAAGACTGGGGCCATAGAGGTCGCCTTGCCCTAGGCCAAACAGGTGCCTTGCCTACACCCCTGCACCATCGAGTGGGCAACCAGGTTCCCCTGGCCCTCTCCAGATCTCTTCCCTTTCGTGCCTACAGGATCTGGGGGCAGGTGGATGGGTGGGGGGACCCTGGCTATCTCTGCCCTACTCCAGCTTCTGCCATTTTTGTACTATACATACGTATGACCTTGGGCAAGTAACTTCCTTTCTGGGGCCTCAGAGTTTTTCATCAGAGAAACTAGGAAGGGGAAATAAATCTCTCTAATGTCCCCTCCGACTTGAATCTCAGGATAGCGCTAAACCTCTGACCTTCATTCTCCCGAGACCCACTCCCAGGTGAGCTGAGGGGGGAGAGGGTGGCATTGGAGAAACCTCGGTTGCAGTTCTACTCTGTGACAAGGGGTTCGGCTAGGCAGCCAGCGCGGTGGAGGAATTTGAAAAGCTTCTCCTCCTGCCTCCCTCCCCCACCACACACACCTCCCAACTCCTGCCTTAAACCAATGTCCAAAGGAAAAAAGAAATAAAATCTTCCAGACCAGGTCCAGAAGCCGACAGGACACCCTGAGCGGCTCTGACCCTGAGATGAATGGAACAGCCCCCTCCCCCCTTCCTCTCCGATCTCTTCCCCCAAAGTTAGATCTCTATTTGAGCCACTGGATTTACTCCTTTCCTGAGCCAGAGGAGAGCAAAGGTGGAAAATGGGGGTGAGAGATTAACCAAAAATCTGGGAAAGAGAGAAAAATGTGAAAGTTTAGCAAGAGAGAAGAAAATGAGAGAAGTCTCAACGTTTCTGTAAAGCACACTATTTTAGAAAAAAAAATTTAAATATAGTTCAAATACCACATTTTAACAAAGTAACACTTCCTCCAATCCCAGAGTCACAGAGCCAGTTAAATGGCCAGGTCCAGGCTAGAATTCATCGCCCCAAAATCAGTTCACTGCTCATAGGAAAGGGTGAGAAGACAGGAGAAAGAGAGAGGATGGAAAGGGAAAAGGAATCAAAAGAGGAAAGATAAAAGAGAAGCAGAAGAAACTAGAAAGAGAAAAAAATTAAGAGGAAGAGGAAAGAACTGAATATCATAGAAGGAAGGAGGGAACGCTTTAAAGAAAAAAAGAGGAGACTAGCAAAAAAAGAGGAAGAAAAGGAAACCACGGTGAAGAAAACATAAGAGTAGAGATTAAAAGGGGGAAGAGAAGGGAGAATATCGGGAGAGAGGGAAAGGGAGAGAAAAAAGAATAAAGAGGAGGGACAGGTGAGAGGGAAAGGAGGGAAAGAGAAGCAATGGTGTAAAGGGGGGAAAAGCAAAAAGAAAAGCTGGGGAGACAATGAGGAAAGAAATGACATCAGGGAAGTGAGACATTAATAGAATTGGAAAACAATAATGGAGAGAACAGGGAGAGAAAAACGGAAGGAGCTTGGAATAATAAGAAGAAAATGGGTTAAAAAGAGAGAGAGAGAAATCAGAGAGTGAAGAGAGTGGAAATTTTCCACAAGAGACTATCTATAAATGGAAGGGAAAACAAAGCACAGTCTTGAGAGCTTGGAGGGAGGGAAGAGAAGCTGAAAAGGAGGGGAGACAGAGAGTATAAAACAAGAGAGGAAAAGAGAGGAGGATGAGGAGGGAAAATAATATTGGAGGCAAAGGTGAGGGTATAAAGAAGAAAGGGAGAGGAAGGGAAAGCTGAACCGGATTTGAAATGAGGGGGCAAGAAAATAAAGAAGGAGGGAGAAACGGAAAAAAATGGCACGGGGGGCATCGGGAACCAGGAGAATTCGGAAAGGGGGCTCGGAGAGAGTAGCGCAAGAAGGGTGTAAAAATGCCCCCCCCCAAAAAGAGAGACCCGATATAAACAAGTGAGAAGGAGTGAGAGGCAGAAAAAAGAAAGAAGGGGAGAAAGGAGAGAGAGAGAGAGAAAACGAGAGACAGAGAGAGAACGAGAAAGAGAGACGGAGAGGTAGAGAGAGAACGAGAGAGAGGAGAGAGAGAGAGACAGAGAACGAGACAGACAGAGAGTGAGAATGAGAGAGAGACAGAGAACGAGAGAGAAAGAGAGAGAGAACAAGAGAAAGAAAGAGACAGAGAACGAGAGAGAGGAGAGAAAGAGGGAGAGAGAGAGAGAGAGAGAGAGAGAGAGAGAGAGAGGGAACGAGAGAGAGAGAACGAGAGAGAGAGAGAACGAGAGAGAGAGAGAACGAGAGAGAGAGAAAGAACGAGAGAGAGAGAGAGAACGAGAGAGAGGGAGTGAGAGAGAGAGAGAGAGAGAGAGAGAGAGAGAGAGAGCGAGCCGAGAAAAGGGCGTTCAACCAGGGGGAGACTCGAGAGAACAAGCGGACCGAGGGAAGAGGCAAAAGGGAAGGAGAAAGTTTTCTAGAGAGTGGAGAGACGAGAAAAGCCCTCGCCCCCGCCATGCCCGCCCCGAGCCCGGGTCCTCAGCATCCGCCCTCCATTGCCGTTCCCTTCACCTGCGCCTCCTGCTCCTGCTCCGGCTCCTGATCCCGCTCCGGCGCCCCCTGCGCCCGGCCCCGGCCCCGGGCCGGCCCCGCTCGCGCCGTCGGGGCACACGGTGCCGAAGACCTCGTAGGCGGGTCGCGGCGGGATGATGCCGTTGGCCGCGGCCAAGGCGAGCCCCTCGGCCGTGCCGTAGAGCAGCTGCAGCTCGCGGGCCTCGTTCTCCTCCTGCGCCTGCTGCCGCCGCAGGGCCACCTGCGCGGCCATGACCCGCTGGCGCTCGGCGATGAGGGTGCACTTGGCGCACAGGCAGTCCTTCCAGCGGCAGTAGCGCTTGTGGCCCTTGAGCGCCGACACCACCCCGTGGTTACGGCACCGCGCGCACTTGGGCGTGCGCGGGTACTTCTCGGCCGCCCGCAGCAGCAGGGGTGGCGCCCGTAGCAGGCCGCCTGCCACGCTCACCGGCAGCGACGCGGCCGCGGCGGCTGCTGCCGCCACGGACGCCACGGACGCCACGGAGCCCGGAGCCACCGGGGGCCCGGCCGCCGAGGGCACGCTAGGCAGCTCGGAGCGCAGCTCCATCGAGGCGGGTCTTGCACTCCTGTCTGCAATGGGGCGAGAGAAAACAAACCCCCGCCCAGTTGACTTGGCTCAGAGGCCTGGGGTGGGAGCGGCGAGGGTGGAGAAGGGGGGAGAGGTGCAGAAGGACCCTGGGGCGCAGGGGCAGGGGAGCGGCCTGGATAGGCAGGGGGTGACCATGCACAAGGCCTTTCGCCTCGTTGGGCCTGCTTGCTCGACTGTAAAATAAGGAGGTTGGACCAGGAGACCCAAGTCCTTTCTGCCGAGGGCAGTCGACCCTCAGCTAAGTTATGCACCTCCAACTGGGAGGGTTCGGAGCCCTCCACTCCTAGCTCGGATATTCCGAGTCCCAGGTTCGAATGTCCTGTGCCCTAAGATAGTACGTTCTAAGGTCCTTTCTAGTCCCGATGTTCCAAGTTCTAAACCTACCTAACTCTAGGTTAGGGCCTTTCCAGTCCGAGTTTTCCAGGTTTGGGGGCCTCTAAGATTTCTTCCAGCTTTGAAATTCTGTTTTCCATGTACTATGGGCCCCTGAGCTCCGACATCCTGAGTTTAAATTTTCCTTATGTTCTTTCGTGATTTGTCTGCCTAACACCTAACACCTCCCGCTGTCCACAGTTGGCATCCCCCTCCCAGGCCTTTAAGGGAATGGGGAGGGGGTAAAACAAGTGACGCTGGAGGGGGGGGGGTCTCTCTGGGCCTCAGTTTCCTGCCTGCACAATTGGAGAGGTTACAAGGTGGAATTCCAAAGCCCTTGCCAGCTTTGATATTTCTTGCATATCCTCCCTAGCCTAGAGGCCTGCTATATATCTCTCTTCGAGCCCAGGCCCCTAAATACTTCTTTTCCCCCTATTTCTGTGAGCCTTATAGGAAGGAACTCTGCATTACGGCTTTCTTCCTCGTCTTCCCCCCTCCTCCTCGTTCCTTAATCGGCAGCTGGGGAGGCGGGAGGGGGGCCGGGGTGGAGGGAGGTGTACTAGGTTTGGTTCCCAATCACTTCTGGGAGAAAGAAAAAGGCTCCCTGACCTTCTCCTGCTTCCAGACCAACCTGCGACAAGCAAGCAGCCTTCCGCTCCCGCCTCCAGCTCCTTGAGATCTGCTTCCTTCTTACCCCCACCTCACCCCCGAAAGCCACAAAGCCAAGACCTATTCTTATCCACGCGCGCCCCTTCTTTCAGCGAACATAAGGCTGGGGGGAAGGCGCCTGGCTAACCGCCCCTAGCTGCCCCTTCTGGCCCCCCCACGCCCCGGGCCGCCGCGCGCACCCACCTGGCCCGGACCCCTTGACTCCTCCTCCTCCTCGGTCGGCCGCCGCACACCGGGAGGCACAGTAGGCTTCCCTCCTTTGCTGGGCTCGCTAGGCTCCGGCCAGGGCCTGGGAGGAGGCACTTACGTAGGCAACTTCCTTATCAGGCCATCTCCGCTCCCTGGGGCCACTAGCGCCAACTTGAAGCCCCTGGCCCACCCCTTCCTTCCCCGGCCGGCTCGAGACTCCTCTCTCCTGGCCCTCCCCCCCAGAACAGAAATAAAGAAACCCCTCTCCACCAGGAGGGGGTAGAGGGCCTGGACTGGGGGGGGGGGTGGCTCAGGGGTCCCGGGCCGGCCTGGGGCCCGAGGGAGGGCAGGAGTCGCGGCCAGCGGCCGCCTCGAGCCTCGGAGCCCTGCGGCCGGGTCGCAGGCTCCCCGCGGAGTCCGAGCCGTGCCCGGGTCCGATTCGGGAGCGGGAGCAGGAGCCGGAGCCAAGGGTTGCCGCAGCAGCAGCAGCAGCAGCCGCCGGCCCCGGGGCCGAGTTGCCAGGCGCTGCCCGACGGAGTCTCAATGAGTCGCTGGCCCGCTCTATTGTTGCTCGTTACGTTTCCATTAGACAGAATTTGACAACAATGTGGCGATTGCTATTGGCCAGGGGAGGCAGGCGGGCCTCTGATTGGCCGCCCCCCCGGTTCCCCCCTCCCCCGCGCCCCCGAATAAGCGCCCGGGGAGGCTCGCGTTCGCCTGGGTCTGGCCGGAGGACTCTAAACTCTAAAAGCTTCCCTGTGTTCTTAAGAGTCGAGGCGGGGAAAGGGGAGGAGTGGGAGGGAGGGAGAGGGGAAGGAAAAGGGAGGGGGGAATGGGGAGAGGGAGACCGGAGACCCGGGAAGGGGCCGCGAAGACGAAGGGGTAAAAAAAGAAAAAGAAATGAGACCAGGAGGAGTGTTTAAAATATCATGACAAGTAGTTTCCGTTGTGGGAGAGAGCGTGTGAATTGCGCCTAATTGCCGCGGCCGCTTTCTATCTCCTCGGCTCCAAGTTTGTACTGTAGTTAATAACCCGTGGGGATCCAGAGGGCCTGAACTCGCTGAGAGCGGAGCCTCCAAGGCGGCTTGCCCAGGGCACTGCGGCTGGGGGTCACGGGGGGAGGGAGCGGGGGAGGGGGATGCCAGGGGGCCTCGGCGCGCTGCCTGGGGAAGGTGGCCAACTTGCTCCTTTCCTTCCTAGCGCTCTTTTTTTCTTCTTTCCCTTCTTCCTTCCTCCGTTCATTCCTTGCCTCCTACTTTCTTTCCTTCAGCCTTTCCGTTTTTCCTTCTTTCAACGAACATTTCTTCCTGTCCCGTCCTTTCCTTTTTCTTTCTTCCCTTTTCTAAAAAAGTTCAACAAACGTTTCTTCCTCTCGTGTCTTCTCCTTTCCCCTTCCTTTCATTTTTTCCTTTCTCTTTTCCCTCTCCTTTCCTCCTTTCTTCTTTCCCACCTTTCTTCCCTCCTTCCCTTTTTCCTTTCCCTTTCCTGTCCTCTCTCCCCTTCCTCCCTCTGAGTGGAGGCCCTTTCTTGTTCTCCAGTCCATCCCTGTCCTGGCGTCCCCCTCCACCGCGAAGCCGTGGCTCCTGTCCGTGGAGAGTTCGATACCTGAGATTCTCAAGACCTGGGAGCGCAGGCCAGGGGAGGGAGTCATTGCTGGGGGGTGAGTATTTTGGTCATTTTTTTCCTGGGGGTGTTTTCTGGGGTGGAGGGAAGAGTGGGAGGTAGGCTAAGGGCAGGATCTGAAACCACTTCTGTGTTTCCCGTGACCCATTCTGCCCAGGCTCCCTAAACCTAGAGATCCAAGCTTCTTCAGGTCCCTGAATGGGGCGAGGCGGAGGGAGGGCGCAAGGGGTGAGCCTGGTACTCTGTTGGCGTTCTGCCTTCGCTTTTTAAATTTTGGCCCCGGAGCAATTGTTGCTTTTGGTTTAAATAACACCAACAATTAGACAAAAACCAACCCCCGAAACCACCTTTCCTGGGTGTCTTCCCCTTGGAGGCGGACAGCTGGAGGCTGGGGTCGCGGCCCATCTGTCAGTCTCAAGTACACAGCCCGGTCCCTCGACCTCCCTCCCTCTCTCCTTTAACCCCTGAGCCTGACGTCACCGGCCCAGCACTGTCTGGCCCTGGAGGGCTCGCGAGGTAACCGTTCTGCCTGCCCCCGTTCTTGGGCTCCTGTCGGGGAGTCTGCAGCTGCAGTGAGGGAGGCGCACATCTGGAGCCACCCGGTTCCCCTCGCCCAAACTCTCTTTTTCCCACCTCTGTCCCTTTTCGCCTCTGTTTCTCTTCTTTCTCCTCTTTGCTTTCCTTTCGCTAACTTTTCCTCCTCTTACTCCAACTTTTTCGTTTTTTTCCTTTTCTATGAATTTTTCCTCTCTCCTTTCTTCCATTGTCCTCCTGTCTTTCTCTCCTCATCTCTTCCCCTCCCCCATCTCCTAACACCCTTATTCTGATACAGGTTATTGTTTTTGTTTTTAATTCAGAAGAAAAATAAAATAAAACCTCCTGGGTGGATCACCGGGAGCCTAGAGGCTTCTCTGACGAAGCAGCAGCCTCCCTTCCCTTCCTCCTGGGTGTATTTCGCGTTTGTGTGGATGTGCTACGCGTACGTCTGTGTGTTGTGTTTGCTTGTGCAGGGGTGTTGCGTGTCTGGCAAGTGGCACTCGGCTGCGATGAGGATTCGCACACAGCCGCTGTAATTCGGACGCTTTCGTTATAAATGTGTTGGGACAGAAAGGTCGGAGCCAAGAAACCTAACCGTTCCCAGACAGGCCGAGGCGGCTGGAAGAGGTAGAGACGATGTAGCAGAGCTGATTCCTCACCTCCGAGACTGCTCCATGTCCGATCCCCACTCCTGGCCTCCCGGGGACTCTCGAGAGGCGTGTCCCGGGAGGGGTGTAGCAAGACCTGTCCCATTCCCACTGATTCCTGACGATTTATGCTGGCCAGGGCCTCGCCCCCAGGTCCGATTGCGGCCTGAGTCGACCCAACCTTCAATAACTACAAGAAACACCCAGGCCAATGCGATTCCAACCAACCGATCTCCTCCAGAGCTGCAAGAGGACAGAGCTCGAATGCTGTGATGAAAGGTCCGCGCCCTGATGGATTCAGGGTCTCATCTCTCTCCAAGACATATAGTTAGGTCACTGTTGAAATAGCTTTGGGCACTGACATTTCCGCCACGCCTTAGCGGATTTAAAGCAAAGTGATGGGGCATATCAGTACACCATCTTCTCACTTTAGGCCTCGGGAAAGGCGCCGAGGTGACTGCCATAGGTATGCTTGGTAACGTTGTTCCCATTTTACAGTTCAGTAAGCCAAGGATGTAGTGGTCACTGAGTGCCTGGCCACCGGGTCACCCAGTTAGGAAACATCAGTCGTGTAGGATTCTTGACTCCAGCTCAGCACTCCCGCCCCAGCGCCAAAGGAGGTGTGAAGGTGTTGGGACCTGTTTCTCAGGGGTCTGGAAGCTCACGGGAATTAAGGAAGATTACAAAAAAAAAAGTAGCACTTGGCGAATCTTAGAGCACCATGGAGATGTCAGTTGGCATCTTTATGAACTAGTTGGGGTACTTACTAGTGAGTACATGATACACTCAAGTGCAATCAAGTTCTTCATGCGTGTAGCTAGGTCTGTGAGAAAGCATCGTTTGGAGGTAGAGGAAAACAGACTGAATTTGGAATCTGAAGCACCGATTTAATTGGTGTAGGGTCCCGGTTCTCAAAGTGTGATTCGGGGAGTCCTCCAGCAAGGTCAAAACTATGATAATTTCTAATGTGGTAAATATCGGTCAATCGATCGCACAGAAACAAGAAAGCTCTCGGAGGGATCGACTCCCAATAATTAGCGCTTGAGCTAGGTGGACAGGCGTAGTGCCTGGGTTAAGGCGTTGAAGATAAAAGGAAAGCAAAAGATATTTCTTGCCCTGGAGCAACTTACCGTCTGATGGAGGAGACAACATAAAAACAATTCTGCACAAACTGGCTACAGTCAGGATGAACTGCAGAGAATCAGCAGAGAAGGCCCTAGAATTAAGAGAGATCGGTAAAGGGTTCCAGTAGATGATAGGACTTTAGAACGGATTTGAAGGAAGCCAGGGAATGTTTTAAGTCTGTGCAAGTTTGAGAAGCGCAGCTGTATGGAATTTCCTGGTCAGTCTACTCTCCCTTTCCCTCCCAAGTGCAGAGACACCTTGATTCGATAGAAATTTAACTCCTTTTGGAGTCAGGGTACCTGGGTTCAAATCTAGTCTCTGCTCTTACTGCTTGGGCAGGTCATTTCCCTTCCCTGGGCCTCAGTTTCCACCCCTAGAGAACGCGGGAGCTGAACTAGATCAACGCTGAGATCCCTTATACCTCTTAGGCTACGATCCTATCTACGATCGCTCTTCATCAATCGCTCTTCATCAACTTGCGCAAAGTGCCCGCTTACCCCCTCCCCCTGCCCCCAATTCAACGCGAGAGGTTAGACGTCCTAGGGTAAGAGTTTTAAAGCCAACATCGGACCTCAGAGGCCCTTCCCGCCAGCTTTCTCGTTTTCTTGAGTAAAGGGACTTGTTCAAGGTCACATCCAAGGAGATGTCTGCAAGTGGCAGAGCTGGGAGGGGCATTCTGCCCTTCCTGACTCCGAAGTCAACCCCCACCCTGCCCCTCCTCCTCCTTGTTATAGTTATCGGTATTTGGGGACCAGGAGAGGGAGGGGAAGAGGTAGAGAGAAGGGGCATAAGAATGAGATTGGCATGGAGAGAACGCGGGAAGGTTTGCCAAGCTCCTCAGCTAGGTTAGCTCTTGGGCGGTAGGGGCTCAGTAACGAAGGGTTACTTATTAAGCGCCTACTATGTGCCAGGCACTGACTTAAGCGCTTTACAAATATTATCTTATTGAATCCTGGGATGCCCAGAAGGCCAGAGGCAGCCTCCGAGGCCCAGCACACCCTCCCTGCCCCCAACAGAGGACGGTGAGTATGCGCCCACCTGGTGTCTGTGTGTGTGTGTGTGTGTGTGTGTGTGTGTGTGTGTGTGTGTATGTGTGTGTGTGCGTGCGTGTGCGAATTGTAGGATGAAGGGGATCGATTCACTCAACTCCAAGTCCTTGATAGTTTTCAGTTGGTTTTTCTTAACCCAGGGCAAGCCCCTTTTCTCTCCAAATATGCCCATTCTCCTGCTTTCTTTTCCTTTCTTCTCTCTTCCTTTCTCTGTCTCTGCCTCTGTCCCTTCCTCCCCGCTCTGTTTTCTCCTGCTTTCTTTTCCTTTTTCTCTCTTCCTTTCTGTCTCTGCCTCTGTCCCTTCCTCCCTGCTCTGCCTTCTCCTGCTTTTTTCTGCACTTTTCTGTCTTCCTCTTCCTTTCTCTCCAGTCCACTGTCCTCGGCTACTTCCTCTCCGTCCCTTCGCCTCGCCCAGGGAAGGTACAAACCCGGGTATAACGCAGCACTCACGTTCTTCGAAGTCCCTCGAGCAAGACCTGTGATCCTCAGGGCTCCGAGAGCATGGTTCCTCCTTCCCAACTAAGGGAGAAGTAATTCAATTAAGTTTAAAATTAAGTTCAAAACAGAAACGGAAAGTACCCGAAGAGAGTTGTTTGGGGAAGGGGAGGGGGAGCCAGGCGGGCCGAAATCTGCCTCCATTCTCGCTTCTCCTGATCCCTCACAGGTGAGTGGGTTCTCCCCATCTCTGCTAGGTCAGTCTCTGCCTAGGTCGGAGATAGGGCCCAGTCCAAACCTGGCAAGGGGGAGTCTAAGATTCCTTAGGGCCCCCTTCCTATTAAAAAGAAAATTTAGGGACGGATTGCAAAGGAAAGACCATGTCTCCACTCCTTCCGTCTCTGTTTTGTCCCGAGTCCCTGACCCTCAATCCGGGGAGGCAGCGTTGCCGCATACACACATAGACACAAACACTGACACACACACACACACAGTATATACACAGATACAGGAGCAGAATACATCCATATGTCGCACACCCAGATACACATATGCACACCTGTGACCACGTATGTGCTCATTCCTCTTCTTCATGCCTTCTGGACATTCCCTCCTCCGCCCAGCCTCAGTATCCTAGCCCAGGGGTCAACCAGGCCAGCAGAGGCGTCATTGCGCCTCATCCCTGGACCCAGAGGCCAAATGGGAACTCCTCTCTCGTTCCATCAGGGGCCCGGGGCCCTTAGTTCATCTCTAGAACTGGCGGGACCTGGGTCCCTCAGGAGTTCGCAGTGCTTTCTTTAACCCAACCTCCTCAACCTCTAATCCTCGGTACACGTACACCATCTGGGAGGGCCAAAGGCCATCCTGATACTCTACCCTGCCTTACGGCATTGAGGCCCCAGGCATCTTTTCCTTCTTTTTCCCTCAGACAAGTTTGAGTAGGTGTGTGTGTTCATGTGAAGGTGCCAGGCTAGTGTTAGTGTTTGACTGTACGGCCGTGTGTCTCTTGCGCGTCTGGCGAAGGTCCTTCTGGACCATCACAATGCAAGAAGGTAGAATTCGAGACCTGAGTGTGTGTGTGTGTGTGTGTAGAGGGGGGTCTTTGCCCTCGGGCCTCTTTCCCCCCAGCTTCTTTGGGTCCTTGGGCAGTGAGCCCTGGGGTGCCTTCGTTGTTCCCAGGTTCGGGTCCAAGCTCCGTGTGCACGGCGGCAGGTACGGACGAAAACGGGGGCCCCAGAATCCAACAGCAGAGGCGTTTGTACAACTACACCGATCCACTCCCGTCTCAGCCTCCGTCCCTCCCCTTACCCTCTGTCCTTCCCCGCCCCCTTCCCAGTCCTCCTGGCCCTGCCCCTGACTCTGCTTTTCCACCTTCATCATTTGACCCCTAACCCTCCTTTTCCCCTCCTCCTGCCACCGCCCGCCTCATTGCTCCGCCCTGGTTCTGCTCCGTCGTTCACCCAGCCTCGGGCCTTCCCTGCCCCTGCCCCACCTTCTGCCCCTATTCTAGCCCAGTTCTGGCCCTCCCAACCTCAAACCTTGGTCCTGACTCTACTTGACCTCCCCCTCCTCCGGCCCTGCCCCTCGACTCTCCCTCCTTCCCTGACCGTGCCCCTCTCTCCCTTCCTCTGCCCCCTGCCCTGGCCCAGCCTAGGCCTGGCCTCCCGCTCCCTGCCCTGAGTGTGTGTGTGTGTTTGGGGGGGGGGGCGAGGTTGTGGGGAGGGGGGCGCTGACTTTTCCCAGTGTTTACTCACGGAATCAAAGTAAGCAAACGCCATCTGTTTCCCTGCTGCGGCGCCGCGGCTTTTAATTACCCGCTCAGCGGCCCTAATAGAGATGATATTAAACTAAATCTTTCTGACATTAAAAGTAATTATCCCCAAACCAATATAACTGGGATAGAAATTACCCTCCGTCCCTCCTCGCTCCCCCCAGGCCCATACCCCTTCCACCCCTCCATACACACCCCTTCTACACCTCCCTGCCCCACCCACCCAAGCTCCTCCCATCAGCCCCCTCCTCCCCGGAGCCCCGCCTCCAGCACCCACCTGCAACACTCTCTGCTTCCCTCCCCCCCATCCCCCGTCTTCTACCCCCTTCTTCTACCCCTCTCCTTCCTACCTACAGCCCCGCAAGCTGCGCCTCACGGCCTGTTACCCTCCCTAACCCTAAATGCCCACGGTCCTCACCGCCTCGTTCCCTGGTGGACCTAACCGCTTCACACACACTTGGTTCGCTTGCGTCCCTAACACAACACGACACCCGGTGAACCCGGCCCGGACTCCAACCTGAATTCTAAAAAGGACTCCCGCTATAACAGAGTCAACAATAGGTTGTACCTGAACACCTCCAAGATGCAGCTGGAGGAAGGAGAAGGGGGAATTAACATTTTATATAGCTCCTACTACGCACCAGACACTGTACTCATACATTTGAGCCTCACACACACACACACTCACACACATAGTGTGAGGTTAGATGTTGTTATATTATTCCCATTTGACAGATGAGGAAACTGAGGAAAACAGATCAAGTGACTTGCCGAGGGTCACACACCTACCCAGTATTGGATTTGAATTCAAATCTCCAAGGCCCACTATGTCACTTAACTGCCTTCACAGTCGGTCCACAGAATCCAGAAAATCAAGGGGACCTCACCGGGCATCTAGTCCAGTAAGGACACGAGCCAGAATCCATGCTCTCCACCCCCTTTCTAATACTCTTTATACAGAGGTACGGGACTGCTGCTGGAATAGGAGAACGAGTTCACATTCCCTCCCTCCACCTGTGTGAATTTGGGCAAGCCTCTTCACCTCCTTGTACGATAAGGGAAATAGCCTAGCCAGCTCTAAACCTAGGATACCGAGGAGTCTGCGGGCCTGTCTGATCGGGGGTGGGGTTTGGGGGAGGTTAAGAGGGGAAGGAGCCTGTGGGACAGCGCTACTTAGTTTGGAAGGTGCCTGTATAAACCTCTTTGCAGGTTCTACCTTATCTCCCCAAATGGATCCTTAGCTGCTGAACAACAAGGAGAGGGAAGGAAGGAAGGAAGGAAGGAAGGAAGGAAGGAAGGAAGGAAGGAAGGAAGGAAGGAAGGAAGGAAGGAAGGAAGGAGGGAGGGAGGGAGGGAGGGAGGAAGGAAGGAAGGAAGGAGGGAGGGAGGGAGGGAGGGAGGGAGGGAGGAAGGAAAATAAACATTTATTAAGTGTATGTGACAGGCATGGTGCTAAATGCTTTACCAAAAAAAATCCATGTGTCTTTTTAATAACACTAAGAAGTAGGTACTACTATTGTCCCCATTTTACAGGTGAGGATACTGAGGCAGAAAGAAGTCTAAGTGACTCAGCCAGGGTCCATTAGTGTCTGAGGCCAACAGTTCCTCCTTTCATAGCCCTAGTACCCAGAGCCTATTATCTGGCATATTTATTAATATTGTTGAGGTCAAAGGGAGCTGACTGAAGAGTACAGTATATCCTTCTAATTCCCATTGGTTGCTCCTAGCCCCTCTTCCAGGCAGCTCTCACTCTTGGGAAGTTTTTCATGACATGGAGCCCAAATCAGCTTTTTTGCAGCTGTTAGTTCTCCCATATAGGGCCAAGTAGAAAAAAATCTAATCCCTCTTCCCCATGGTTGGATACTTGAAAATGGCTGGCATGTCCTCCCTGAATCTTTAAACCAAACGTTGGTAGTATTTTCATTTGATTCTCATTTGATTTGGGTTTCAGGCCCTTCATCATCCCTGTTACCGTCTTCTGAATATTCTGGAGCTTACTGTCCTTTTTAAACTGTGCTGGCTAGATCTGACCACAATGCTCTAGATGAGAACTGACAAAGGCAGAGGACACAGTGCTATTTCCACTTGGTTTCTGGAAGCAATTCTTTCAACGAAGAGCAGGGTCCCTGATCCATGAGCAGAGTTACCTCCCTCCACCCTCCCCACTTCCACCATATGTCCCTAAGCTCTTGAATCTTCTCTCTTTGGGGTTTGTCTTTTGTTGATCTTAGGTGAGTAGTATCCTCAGATGAGAGTGACTCATGGGACCAGGAAATTCATCAAAGCTATCCCAGTAAAACATGTTCCCTACCTGTGAATCTTTCTATCTTTGTACTTTAAATCTGTGCCCACTATCCCCAGGGACCTTGTGTGTAAAGTGAGAATACTCCTCCCAGTTTTTTTTGTGGGGGGGATGCATTATTTTGTAACTGCTGTTCTCACTAAATATAACATTTTCTAAAAGCTAATTGATATCAACTGGTAAGGACCCCAGATGGGGGCTCGTGAATTACAGTAATAGAAACCTTGGTTCCTTAGCATTTCCTCTAGAATCCTGAGGGGCACAGTAGTCATTGTCCTCTTGGGAACCTAACCTAGTAGTCTAATGCCAGTTGGGAGAGTGACTCCAGAGGAGTTGTTATAACAATGTAAACACACACACACACACACACATACATACATACACACACACATACACACTCACAGGAAGGCCAAGCAGAGATCCCCAGAGAAATCCACTGGAGACCTGCCAAATTGACATTAAGTCCTGTCTGGCCATTTGTCTGGTCCACATCTCTACCTTTTCCAAAGGAAAAACTTCATATGCTTTAAAAAGCTTTGCCAATATTTTGGTAAACTCTGCCTACCACATTCACCTAAAATATTATTCAGATCTCTGAACCAAGAGAACAAAATCCAGGCAATTAGGAAGGTCAGAGGTTCGAGGCTCCAAGTCCATTGATCATTCGTTACTGATTCATATGTCAGTGAATCATAGAATACCCATGATCTATCATAACCTTATTAAGGAATAAAACAAGGTGAATCTAGCATTGAATTGTTTTGATGGCATTATTTGTCAAACTCACTTCTCTTTCCAAATGTTTCACTAATCATCTCTTCAATATAGTGTTTCAGTTTTCCCAGGAATGGAAATCAAATTCATTGGCTAGAATGTTGGACCAAAATGAAATTCAATAGGGAAAAATGTAAAGTCCTATATTTGGAATACTAAAATCAACTGCACAAATACAGGAAGAGGGTGGGAACAGTTAGAGCCTATTATATGTAAAAAATATTTAGGAACTTGGTTGGACAGCGAGCTGGACATGAGTCCACAGTACAACATGGCTGCCAAAAGTTAATGGAACCTTCTATTTCATGAAATTAGCATAATCGTCTAGGTAGTGGAGGACAATCTTCTGACCTGGTCAGACAACATCTGGACATTGACAAGCTGTAGAGCAGTTTGAAGACAGCGAACAGAGTGGTGACCAGAGTCCCTGACAGAGAAGGATCCGTTGAAGGAAGGAAGCCTGTCGAGCCTAAAGGAAAGAAAACATAGTTGTCTTCAGGTATAAAAAGGGCTCTCTGGTTGAATGGGGCATGATATTGTTCCTTTTGGAACCTAGAGAACAAAATCAACATTGAGGAAGGAGGCATATTTCAGCTCAATACAAAGAAGGGTTTTCTGACAATTAGATGTCTTTCGAAGAGGCCCAGTAATAGCAGATAATTGCATAAAAAGCTTTACCATTTGCATATTGCTATTCATACATTACCTCCTTTACAAAGCAGTGGCCATCTTCAAACAAAGGCTGGATGACTACATTCAGGCGTGATGTAGAGGAACTTCTACATATTCAAGTGTGTATTGGATTAGATGGCCCCTGAGGTCCCATATAACACTGAGATTTACTGCCCAATGAACCAACGCTCACAGCCCCAAACCTCTGACCATCTAAATGTCCTGAACTTTGTTCCTTTGGTTCAGAGATCTGAATCAGCTGCACCCTCCTGACAACGTTGTGTCTCATAGGGCACTGCCCTAAGGAGTTACTCCCCTCTTTGCCAGGCTGCACATACCCAAAGGGTTATTTTAAAAGTATAAAGAAGTGTACAAAGCTATAAATAATACACTGCAGGATATGGCCAGTAGAAAGTTATTGAAAAGAAAACTATCCCTGGCTTAGACTGAATTTTTCCTAAGCCTTCTAATTTAATTCTTCACCAAAGTTTCTGTTTTGGTGGCCTTTTTTTTGATCACTGCCCCGTGTGCAAGTGACAGCAATATTAACTACCAACATTTATATAGCACTTAAGCAATAAATATTCATATTTATTTACTTACAATGTGCCAGGCACTGTGCCAAAGGTTGCAAAGCATTTTTGCAAATATCATCTCTCATTGGATCCTCACAACCACCCTGTGATCACCTTTAGGATCACTATTTTACAAATGCGGAAATTGAAGCTGAAGAAAGGTTAAGTGACTTCACTAGGGTCACACACATAATTAGTATCTGAGGTGTGATTTGGCCCCAGGTCTTTCTGACTCCAAGTCCAGCCACTATCCACTGTGCCATGCTGTCTCTCCAAGAATTTGTTTATTGTTTAGAAATCTACTTATTATCTCTTATTGTATCCTGAAATCTCCAACATATCCCCAGTGTTTGAAGATTCCCTTCCTGAAGGGAAGACACGTTTGCATTAAGTGTAGTGTACTGGAATGCTTTCTGTTTGCACATTAAGTATTTCAGACTTTTTTCTGGAGTGTATTTGAAGAAGCCTTGCTGTGTGCAAGCTTTATCTGCCATGCTTTTACCAGGGCTGTTCTCAGGGACAGGCTGCTGGGTTGAGATAACAAGTGAGTGCTGTCTCTGGGCTAATCATTAGAAGCTGCCCAGTACAGGTCTCTCCTTCAGAAAATAGTCAAGGCCCAGCTCCCTAGGAACCAATGATGGGGCTATAGCCTACATGACAGGATCATGGAGTTGGAAGGGATATCACAGATCATCCAGTTCAAATCTCCACCTCCCTGCCCCTTTGCTGATGAGGAAACTGAGGCTGAGGGAAGTCACATGATTTGCCCAAGGTTACACAGGTAGCAACTGTTAGAGACAAGATAGGACCCAGATTCTCTTGACTTCAGAGCCAAGCCTCTTTCCATTGTGCCAGATATCTCAATAGGTCAGAGACAGTCCACAATATCATCCTGCCCAATCCAGCACTCACTGGAATGTGAACTCAGAAAAGTGGCTTATCTATGTCAGACAGATACGTCACATTTCTGACTTAGAAAAAAATACACATACATATATATGTGTGTGTGTGTGTATACATACACATACACAGACATATAGATATAGATTTAAGTCACATTTCTAAGTATGTGTATAGCTACATATCTATACATATACATACTTGTATATATGTATCTATAGATAGAGATATATAGTCTGTGTTTATTTATTTGTATATATTATATGGATGTCTCCATCTAGCTACATGAATGTAGATAGATATAGATAGATAAACATATAAATACTTACATATGTGTACATATCCCTATATCTACATAGAGAATCTATATCTCTAGATTGAGATAAATATACATATACACACATATGTATATATACACATAATACATTCATATACATGTATATATGTCTGTGTGTATATGTATATATGTGTGTGTGTATAATGCATTCTCAAATTTCACCCTTCCAAAAACACACTGATGATAAATAGAGCTCAGGATTCACAGTTGCCTGCCCTCCACAAATGTAAAAACTGGTTAGACATAAAGATTCTATACAACCTCAGGAAGAACACCTGAAGCAGCTGTGCTCCAACTCCTTTGTCCATCAGCTTGACATCTGGACATCTGGGATATACATTTATGTGTGTGTATGTATGTATGTATATATGTGTGTATACATATACACATATATGTACACACATATACACACATACATACACTTATATTTAAAAGTTTTTGAAAAAATTGTAACTAATGACTTGTTTTTACATTGCCTTCATTTTTTCAACATATTCCTGGCCACACCTCACCTAGAGAACTCCCTTATAACAAAGAATATGAAAGATAGAAGATAGCCACCACATTATGCACCCTGACGCTATGTACTGATAGTCTTCCACATCCATAGTTGACCACCTCTCGAGAGAAGGGAAGGAGGTGCAGCCTCAGAGCTCCCCTTTAGGACTAAGCTTGTTGACTATAGCCACACAGTGGAGGATGGTGTTGTGGAGGTGCTGGTTGGTTCTTTTCATGTAGGTTATGTATGTCCACCTGGGTCTGTCTAGAGGTGGCTCAAAGGGAGTCAATAACAGACATCAGTCGTGTCTCCTCCCACTCCACCCTTCTCCAATAGAGACTTTCATTACTTTGAGGAGTCAAAGTAGGAGGATGGGACCAGAGACTGGCTACACTGCTTTCCTCAGAGATGGGGGAAACTGGACTAGAATTATATCTATCTGCTCCCTTCAATATTAGCAGATTAGGGGAAGTAGTTTTCAAGTTCAAGCTAAATTCTTTTTTTTTTTTGTAATTCATTTATTTAACTTTCAACATTCATTTTCACAAAATTTTGGGTTCCAAATTTTCTCCCCATTTCTCCCCTCCCCCCACCCCAAAACGCTGAGCATTCTAATTGCCCCTATCACCAATCTGCCCTCTCTTCTAACATCCCTCCCTTCTCTTGTCCTCATCTTCTCTTCTGTCCTGTAGGGCAAGATAATGTTCTATTCCCCATTACCTGTATTTCTTATTGCCTAGTTGCAAGAACAACACTCAACAGTTGCTCCTAAAACTTTGAGTTCCAACTTCTCTTTATCCCTCCCTCCCCACCCATTCCCTTTGGGAAGGCAAGCAATTCAATATAGGCCATATCTGTGTAGTTTTGCAAATGACTTCCATAACAGTCGTGTTGTGTAAGACTAACTATATTTCCCTCCATCCTATCCTGCCCTACATTGCTTCTATTCTCTCTTTTGATCCTGTCCCTCCCTCCCCAAGAGTGTTGACTTCAAATTGCTCCCTCCTCCCATTACCCTCCCTTCCATCACCCTGCTTATCCCCTACCCCCCCACTTTCCTGTATTTTAAGATAGGTTTTCATACCAAAATGAATGTGCATTTTATCACTTCCTTTCGTTGAATGTGAGGAGAGTAAGCTTCATGTTTTTCTCTCACCTCCCCTCTTTTTCCCTCCACTAAAAAGTCTTTTGCTTGCCTCTTTTATGAGAGATAATTTGCCCCATTCCATTTCTCCCTTTCTCCTCCCAATATATTTCTCTCTAACCCCTTAATTTCATTTTTTAAAGATATGATCCCATCCTATTCAACTCACTCTGTGTGTGTGTGTGTGTGGTAATCCCACCAACTACCCTGATACTGAAAAAAGTTTCGAGAGTTACAACTATTGTTTTTCCATGTAGGAATGTAAACAGTTCAACTTTAGTAAGTCCCTTATGACTTCTCTTTGCTGTTTACCTTTTCATGCTTCTCTTCATTTTTGTGTTTAAAAGTCAAATTTTTTTCAGTTCTGGTCTTTTCATTAAGAATGCTTGAAAGTCCTCTATTTCATTGAAAGACCATTTTCCCCCTGAAGTATTATACTCAGTTTTGATGGGTAGGTGATTCTTGGTTTTAGTCCTAGTTCCTTTAACTTCTGGAATATCATATTCCACTCCCTTTGATCCCTTAATGTAGAAGCTGCTAGATCTTGTGTTGTCCTGCTTGTATTTCCACAGTACTTGAATTGTTTC
>CM053770.1:670900022-670944825 GCA_028658325.1 Potorous gilbertii
TAAGGTGTTGCCCTGCTTTTCATGCTTTTCTTGCATCTCTCTCATTTCTCTTCCCAGTTTTTCCTCCACCTGTCTAACTTGATTTTCAAACTCCTTTTTGAGCTCTTCCATGGCCTGAGCCCATTGAATATTTATTTTGGATGTTTGAGATACAGAAGCCTTGACTTTTATGTCTTTCCCTGATGGTAAGCTTTGTTCTTCCTCATCAGAAAGGAAGGGAGGAGATATCTGTTCACCAAGCAAGTAACCTTCTATGGTCTTATTTTTTTTCCCCTTTTTTGGGCATTTTCCCAACCAGTTATTTGACTTTTGGGTCCTTTGTCAAGAGTAGGGTATACTCTGGGAATCTGTAAAATCTCAGTTCCTCCAAGGTGGCACAATCAATTGTGTACTGGTCTGGGTGCAGGTAGGGATTTTTGTGCCCAGAATCTTAGCAGAGTTTCCTCTCCACAGCCACTTGGCCTCCAGTTCTACCAAGCCAGCACTAGAGGGCTGGGATTCAGTCAGGCTGTGGGGGACAGAGCCACCAATCTCCCTCAGGGCCTCTACACAGGGTGCAGGCAACAATCAGCTCCTCAGTGCCCTCAGGCATTTTTAGGATCCAACAATGTTCTTGGGCTGTCAGATGTGACTTCTGCAGCTGCTGCCTGAGGCAGGAGCTATGGGAAGGTCCTTCTCCCTTCCTGACCATCTGAAGAAACCCCGTCACTGACCTTTGGCACCTGTGGGTTGAGGGATCTGAGGACCTGCTGCTGCGACTGGAGATTCTGCCCCTGAGGTGTCCTTCTCCCAAAGTCTTGTCACACTGTATGGCCAAGGCTGAGCTGCACTCCACACTCCACTCCGTGTCTGGTGCAATTGATGTTTCCTGTGGGTCTTTCAGGTCACCCTGAGCTGGAAATCTTCTTCACTCTGTTGTTCTCCACTTCTGCTGCTCCAGAATTTGTTGAGAGTCCCTCTATACAGGTATTTTATGGGCTGTGTGGGGAGATGTTGCGTATGTGTGTCTTTCTAGTCTGCCATCTTGACTCTACCCCTCCAAGCTAAATTCTTAATCACTGTTCCTTAACAGGAAGAAAAGGGCCCCAAGTGGTATATCCAAGGTTTAACTCCCTTTCCACCAAATGGTAGTCTGCAATAAACACAAATAGTAAATAGCAAATAAACCCTTTTATCCAAATCGATAGCAAAATAGAAACTAGAATGAGTCAGAATATAGGAGGACATATATGATATAATACAGATTGAATGGGAGCAAGGGAATTCAACTTAATTCACACAAGGAGAATGTCCTTGGAAGTCTCTAGTTTTGCAGGCTAGGGATAAGGACATGATGGAGAGAGCTGGCTTCTCTACATGTTGCTACGTCCTGGCATCTTTCTCCCTTCATGGACCTGAAGAGAGGCTGGAGGTTGGCATCTTCTCTCTCAATTTGATACTGGAAGTACAAGAGACTAAAGAGCCAGGATCTCTCTTTTCTCTTGCGCTCACAAACTCTGCCCCTCATGCAGGAATGGGGAATTAAGGAATTAGTCTCCTTTAATGTGGAGACCCTTTGAGTCAAGGGTTACATCATGAATAACTTCTTTTCTGCTTCTGCTTTCTCCACGTTGCATCAGCTCTTGGAAGCTTCTGACCTCCCTAGATTCATGATTTATTATGGTGAATTACGATTCCATTATATTCTGTGCTATATAATCAACAAACCCCACTGGGATACCCACTTTAGCTTGAACTGTGCTTTGTTGTATTTTTTAATGGCATGGTAGTAACTCTAGCCATGTAATTATCCATTTAGAAAGCACTGGCTCCTAGATGTGGAGGAAAAAGCAAGAGTGACTGATTCTCCATCCACTGGAATTAGCCAGGTAGCTCACCAGGCCTCCCCCTGCCCATAGGTCTCTCTTTATATGGACTGAGAAGAGTGTGGTGTGAACAGGACACAGGACCTGGAGAGCGATTCAAGTTTGCATCTACCTCCACTTCTTACCTGTGTGGCCTCTAGCAAGTGACATCCCCTCTCTTGGTCTCAGCTTCCTTATCTATAAACGAGGGGATTAGACCAGATAATTCCTAAGGTCACTTCCATCTCTAAATTTGTGAAGCCAGATAAGCCCCTTGCCAAGGTTATCTAACTGTAATGGCCTTCCCTTCTGAACAAATCTAAGGAGACTTTTGGACTGACCCACTTGGACTCTCTGAGGAAGCTCCGTTGGTTCATACTCAGCCAATCATGGAAGCTTCTGATTGGACAGCTGGTTGTGGGTATCCACCTCTGAGTGTAAACTAATCACTTAGTTTAGGCCCGATAGCCTAACTTTTCCCAGTCAACAAAATCTGAGGAAAATAAGTAGTGGACAAAGTTCTGGGCTTGTGTTTAAAAGACCTGGGTTCAAATTCCAGTTTTACTACTTATATTCTGTGCCACCTTGAGTAAGGATATCTCAGTTTCCTATAAAATGAACTAGGTCTGCTCTAAGGCCCCTGGTAGATCAAACTTTGAACAGGTAAATCAGACAGATGCTAGAACTCTACAGTAGTGGAAATATAAGCTGATAATCAGGGCACCCTTGAAATTCAAAATGATTTCCCCTTCTGGTCAGGTGAGAATGCGGGTGCTAAACTGAGTTCAATTTCATTCCTTATTTTGATTGACATTAATTCAGCATCAGACCTAATTCATGGAACTGGACCATTGGCAGCTTACATCTTATCTTTCCCTCCCTCCCACACAGGACTTACTGGCAAAGCCAAGCACTGCTCCCCTCCCCAAGACCTCAGTATACCCCCTCAGCTCATCTCCCTAATAGGGCAGGTCAGACTTATGGGGAACAAAAAGGATTATTTCAGGGTCAGAGGGGACTTCTGAGGGTGAACAGAGTTTTAGAAAAGTTAGATATGGAAAAAAAATTAGATATGGTAGACCTCTGGAGAAAATGGAACAAGGATAAAAAGGAATATACTTTTTTTCTCGATCATGCATGGCACCTACACAAAAACTGACCATGTCTTAGGGCATAAAAACTTCACAATCCAGTGCAAAAAGGCAGAAATATTAAATCCGTCCTTTTCAGATCATGATGCAATATAAATTATATGTAATAAAGGGCCATGGAAAAATAGACTAAAACTCATTTGGAAATGAAATAATCTAATCCTAAAGAATGAGTGGGTCAAACAACAAATCACAGAAACAATCAATAACTTCATCCAAGAGAATGACAATAATGAGACAGTATATAAAAACTTATGGGATGCAGCAAAAGCAATTCTTAGGGGAAGTTTTCTATCAATGGTTACATGAACAAAATAGAGAAAGAAGAGATCAATGAATTGGGCATGCAACTAAAAAAGTAGAAAAATAACGAATTAAAAATCCCCAATTAAATACCAAATTAGAAATACGGAAAACCAAAGGAGAGATTGATAAAACTGAAATTAAGAAAATTATTGAACTAGCAAATAAAACTAAGAGCTGGTTTTGTGAAACAACAATAACAACATTAAAATAGGTAAACCTTTGGTCAATTTGATTTAAAAAAAAGAAAAAACCAGGTAACCAGTATCAAATATGAAAAGGGTGAATTCACCACTCATGAATAGGAAATTAAAACAATAATTAGAAACTATTTTGCCCAACTCTATGCCAATAAATTGAACAATCTTAGTGAAATGGATGAATATCTACAAAATATAAATTGCACAGATTAACAGAAGAGGAAGTAAGTAACTTAAATAACCCCATTTCAGAAAAAGAAATTGAACAAACTGCATCAATGAACTCCCTAGGAAAAAAATCTCCAGGGTCAGATGGATTTACAAACAAATTCTATCAAACATTTAAAAAACAATTCCAATACTATATAAACTATTTGGGAAAATAGGCAGAGTCCTGCAAAATTATTTTTATGCTATAAATATGGTATACCTAAGCTGGGAAGAGTCAAAACAGAGAAAGAAAATTATAGACCAATTTCCCTAGTGAATATAGATGCAAAGATTTTAAATAAAACATTAGCAAAAAGATTGCATCAATGTATCATGAGAATAATACATTACGTCCAGGTAGGATTTATACTAGGAATGTAGGGCTGCTTCAATATTAGGGAAACTATCGGCATAATTGATCATACCAACCACAAAACCAACAGAAAGCTTTTGACAAAATACAACACCCATTCCTATTAAAAACACAGGAGAGCATAGGAATAAATGGAGTCAGAAGAGACTCCTGAGTCCAGAAGAGAGAAAGTGGGATAGGGATTGCTATGTGAGATAAAGAGAATTATCATGGTGGGTCTCTTGGAAGGGGCTGAGGAAGAAGAGGAGACGATGTTGCTGGAAGAATCTTTTAGGTCTGGGAAGGTGTTTTTGGTATCAGAACCCAGGAAAAGAGGTTCAGAGGACAAGTGATAGAAAATCAAACTTGAAGGATGTGACTGAATTCTGGTCATCCAACCAAACATTTCCTTCCCAAGCACCTGGACAGACCTGAAAGGAACTGGGAGGCAGTGGCATCAACTTAAGACAACCACAACTGAAGGTTCTGCTCCCCCCTCTCCAGAATCCCTCCTCAAGGCCAGCTCTCACAGGGATAAGGATGCTACAGGTGAACAGGCAGACGTGATGGTCTGGGAGTAAGGAAACCTGGGTCAGAATCTCTATTCTGCCAATTTATCCTGATGCGATCTCCAGAAAATCTATTCCCTTATCTGAACCTGGGTTTCTCCTTTGTGAAATGAGAGGTTAGTATTACATCCTCACTTCCAGTTTGGGAGTAATTGCAAAGGGTCCATTGTCATCAGGGTTAGAATGTGGTCAATAACTAAACAGGTTTCTATTCTGCTGTCTGAATAACTGAATGGATTAGATATCTGAATATTAGTGGGTTTGCACATATGTGATTAATAACATACATGTTTATTTATTGAATTCATGGTGGCTTTTTGTCATCACGTACTTTCTCAATCAATGATCAGACTTGGCTTTCTAGCTGTTCCCCTTGCTTGTGAAGGAGGTGGAGCATCTTCCTCTCATAAGAAATACATACTAAGTTAGAGATACTCTGTGAGACCTCTTCTACTCAAAACTAGAGCTAGAGTTCCCATTCATATGTTTGTGTTCACTGTCAGTCAAAATCAGTTCAAATTGTAGATATTTAATGAAAAAGTATAGGAAGAAGGTAGCAAGGGAACATTCCCCCAACAAACTGGGGCACACTATTCCATAAAATACACACATCACCAGTGGGAAAAGCAGACACACTTAGGGAGTGTACCCATTCATATGAAGCAGCATAGAAGTCGGGAATGCGTATGGTCAGGGCATATATATGCAAAGGCTAACACATTACTGGACTGCTATGGTCTTCTGGTAATGTCATTAGATTGCTTTTGTTAGCCAACAAACCAATGATTTCATATGGAGTGTGATCTTTAATGGGTATTTAGGCATGATGTGTAGTCTCTACCAAGAATTTCCACCTGTCGGTCTCATGGTTGCTCCTGGATAGTGATCTGCTGGTCCCATGGCTACCATTCTGCTTTCAGAGGTCTATTGGATATGCTGGCTCCTGTGTGCTACAGTGCAGAGACTAGGAAGTCCCTAATTGTTACAGCATGTTGACAGATATGCACTTATAATCACTGCTATGAGCCACTATTTGCTCAGCTAAAGACCGTGAACCAGAATTCTCCCAGGTTAAGATTAAGTCTCAATTTTAAACTTTCTAAATTTGGGGCTAGATGCCAGCACTTTGTCCTAGACAACTGAGTTAGGACTAGAAACTGTCTTATGAAAATGAAAAGGAGCAGGGAAAGAAAGGACAAAAACTCTACTGAGGCATGACTTCCAACCCAGTCCTTGATTCTAATTTCCTGTCTTGATGATTCATATTGGGAGATAAAGAGGTTTAATTGACCAAAATACGGCACCAAAGCTGGAGGAAGGTGGAAGGAGTTGTGGTGGACAATTAACAATAAAGCCATGTATTCAGCTCATATATGGGCTCTTTAAATTTTATTCTGTTCATTTGCATTTCAAGTCAGAGAGAAGCTTCAGAATTTGTTACCCTAAGTCAGACAGTTGTCTGTCCCAGACACAGGGGTTAAAATACAAGATTGGATATTGTTTGGTTACTTAATGTTTAATTAAATTCCTTTATCTCCCAAACTTTGCCTTGGCACAGGGCTTGGTTTTTGCTAGTTGGGTGTTGTGGCTTAAAGCCTCTAAGATTAAATGGTTGTCAGGCTTCTTTTATTAGATAGAGGCTTTCTAGTCACTACACACAAGCTGACTGGAGCTGAAATGGCTCAGTTCAGTAGGGGGGCTTGAATAGGTAAAGCCCAGAAACTGGTGGAAGGAAGTAAGGTCCAGCAGGGACCATGAGACCAGTGAAAACACATACTAGCACTGTCCTAACACTGCTTCCCCTGTTGAAATGAAAGAAGCCCAAAAGGAGGAAAGAAATGAAGAGGAGCACAGACATGCCATGATACTCGGGTACAGGCTCAGCAGAGAGTGAGGCCAGAGAGGGCAGCATGATTATATCATGAGAACACATTTGTGACCCTGAAGAAGCACAGGATGCCCTGAATGTGAGTTAAGCTTTCTGGAGGTCTATGTTGGAGAAGGGGGTACCCTTCTTGGATAAGGAACAAGACTCCAAGATTTGAGATGTCCTGTACTTAGAATCTCTCCTCTCAGACAGTCCTTGGTGACAATCAGAGCTCAACTCAGGGGTAACCTCCTCCGGGAGGTCTTTCCTGACCCCCTCTGGTTGTTCTCTCTCTTTCTACTACTCAAATGATCTTCTACTTACTCATCTGTCTATATGATATGTTCCTGCTAGAATCTGAGCTCTCTGAACACAAAGACCCATTTTCTTTCTTTTTTTTTTGTCTTTGTATCACCAGTGTCTCAACACAATGGTGCTTTCGTGGATAGTGTGAGTACTCATCTGCACTTGCTCATTCTATGTGACTTGTCATGGTTCTCCCATGAACCTTCTGCATGGGTCTATTCATTGTGCTGGTTGGGGACTTTCGTTTGGATCTCTTGCCATTTCAGAGGGAAAGGGCTACCCATTATCTGCCCCTTGCTCTTACTACGTTGTCAGTCAGTATTCCTTCTGGGCATAATGTTTCTGATGACTTCCTGTACCCTGATCTTCCTGCTCATTTATTTGTACTGTATTTCACTTTGACTATGCCCACCATGCATCCATCTCTCCACTGCTCTTTGGGTGATCCTCAATGTTATTTATTCAGAGACTGTGGTAATCCAAAACTTAAAGCCATGCAACAGCAATGGAAGAACACTGATGCCAAGTGTGAAAATTTTCAAAGTCAGTTGATCCTGCTCATCTCCTGTTTAACATTGAATCCACCTCATTGAATACTGGCAATGTTTATTGAAAACATACATATAGGGAGAGAGAGAGAGAGAGAGAGAGAGAGAGAGAGAGAGAGAGAGAGAGAGAGAGAGAGAGAGAGAGAGTTCTATGGACTTTCCATCCAACTGCACATCATAATCTTGACAAAATTGTTTTCATCCACCTGGTCCTTCCTGTGTGGGTAGTTAGATTAAATTCCTTTAAATTATTAGAGATCTCATTTAAAAGTTTCTGTAATGTTCTAGGGTTCAATACAGCCAATACAAACAAAAGCATTTGGAGGATCTCATCATCTTATCTTATCTTTATATAGGAAATCTTTTTCAATAGCACTTTTTTGGACATCCTTGATTATTGTGGCATATACCCTCCTGTTTTATACTCCACTTGATATGATTTAAGCAGAGGGTTAGTGAAGTTTTTTTCTGTTATTTCTTTCAAGGAATGTTGTATGATTCTTAAATATGCATGGGAGACACCTTATTGGAGGACAGCCTTTAAAGGTAGAATTTTGCTTTAGAAAAGCAAATTTTTTTTTGTCAACAAACACAGTGGAATATTGTAGTTGTGATAACTTTAAATCAATTGTGAGACTATAAACATATGTTTTCTGTTCCCTTACAATATTGTTATCAAATATGCCTTGCATAATTTTTTGAAGAGATAAGAAAAATTGGTAGTTATTGATATTCGCTTGTTTTGTTAGGATAGAAATAAGGTTGGATATTTTTCCAAATCTTTTCTATTCTCCCCTCTTGCAGATATATTAAGAATGATTGCCCAAGAACCAGAAGAACATTATACACAGTAACAGCCACAGTGTGCCAGGACTGTTTCTGATAGACTTAGCCCTTCACAGTACTGCAAGGACCTAAAACATTCCCAAAGGACTCTTGAGACAAAATGCCATCCACATCCAGAGAAAGAACTATGGAATCGGAATGCAGAATAAAGCAGACTATTTTCTCTTGTGCTGTGTTTTGTTTTTTGTCTTGGTTTCTCCCATTCATTTTAATTCTTCTATGCAACATGACTAATGTGAAAATGTGTTTAATAAGAATGCATGTGTAGAACCCATATAAGATAGCATGCCATCTTGGGGAAGGAAGTGGGGAGGGAGAGGGAGAAAATTTAAAACTTATAGAAATGATTGTTGAAAAGTGAAAACAAATAAAATTCAATTAAAAAAAGAACGATTGCTCAATGCTCTCAAAATTGTGTCACTGTCACAATGCACCACCTCTTATTTGTATACTTGGCATGTATGTATATCTGTACATATGTGTATGTACATCTGTATGCACACATATACACACTTATATATACACGGAAACATCAAACATATATACACATGTATAATCACATGTATATATGCATGATTATACATACACATGATATATGTACATATACATACATGTCATTTGTCCTGTTCTCAAAGAGGACCAATGACCTCATGGGATAATTGCTTTGAGTGTGATTTGGATTTGAGTAAGGCAGAGTTGTCAGCCTTACTTGGCGTCTCTGATGTCGAACCAAGCTCTAAGAGCTCTACACCACCTGCTTCACCCACCTTCATGGTTGTTGGAATAAATTGTTCTCTTCCACCCTTCCACTGGGGGAAGTCATCACGTCTTTGATGGGGTAGATGCCCCCTAAATCACCAATGAGTTTGTGGCCTGTTGGTTACCCTCAACTTTATTAGGGTTGCTTGCTGAGATGGTTTGACCAAGATATAGCTGCTTTGTATGGAGCCAAAGGTGAGAGTTGGGTGTCAGGTGGACACCAAAGGTAGATGAACAGCCTTGAAAAGGGCTTAGCAGCCCTCACACCAGAGATGCTAGTCTTCCTTGAACCTATATACCATATACATATATATATGAATATACACACATATATACATACTCACAATAGACACACATGTATATATATACATACATACATACACCCATGTGTGGATATGTGAGGCAGCTGGTGGCACAGAATAGCACACTGGGTCTGAAGTCAGAAAGACCTGAGTTCAAATCTGACCTCAGATAGTCACTGTGTGACCCTCGGCAAGTCACCTAATCTCCCTGGGTCTCAATTTCCTCATCTGTAAAATGAGATAATAACATCTACAGGTTTATTGTGAGGATACAATGAGTGCTTAGTGCAGTGCCTGACACAGAGGAGGCACTAAGTAAACATTTGCTCTCTTTCCCACTTGCCCAGTGACCCAGTCCAGCTGCTCTTCCTATCACTGTTTTGTGTCCTGGTTATTTCCTCACCCAGTACATACAAAAAGAAGATTTGTGTGACAAGAGTTTGCTATATAAGCCTGCATAGATCTTTTCCTTTTTCATTTATTGGCTATCTTCCATCCAGTTCATCCTCAAATACCAATGGGATTTCCTGTGTCAACACCTAGATTGGTGGTGTTCTTCGCTGACAGACCTCTCCACTTGAATCGATTGTTTGCTGATCAAGTTGACTTAGGTTCTTTTGGTTACAAGATGGTGAATGACCAACTAATTTAATTTCCTTAGCAAAGGGCGATAGCTGGTGTCAATGTCTTTTCTTTTATCCAGTTCACATTTTTCGTTGCCATTCAGTTGTCTCAGTTGCTTCTATCTTTTAATTTTGCTTCCTTCTACTAGTTCTGTCTTCATTTTGGCCTCTGATTTAACAAGTTGGCAATCCAGTTGTTGTATGTGTGCAGTTGATTTGGATACAACTACGTGTTAGCAGTCAATCATTTATTATCTATTCAAATATATCCAGCTTCATATTTTGAGAAGTCGTTCGGTGTTTGCACATTCAGTGCTTCCTGGTCCATTTCTTGAAGAAAGTATTCATGTTTCCACATCTGTTAAAAAAAAAAGGAAAAAATATGAGGAGGTTGGAATGGAGGACTCTCACATTTCCTTCGACTCTAAATCTATGGTCCTTACATTCTATGTGCAGGCTCAAGACTTCTGTGTAATCTACACAAATTTGGTCTCTCAAGTTTCTTATTCTGAACTATATTTGTTGCCTTATTTTTCTCAATCCTTTATTATGCCCAATCTTGACGTCATAGATTGTTACAGCATATGTTAATTTAATTTGGACAGTCATATTGAGTTCTTTATGGAATTTCTTCACTTTCTGGTCTTCCATAACAGATGTTGATGCATAAGTTATCATTATTTTAATCATCTTCCCATAAATGCTCACATGAGCACTTCAATGCAAGATGACCAAACATCCCATAAACTGACATTTTCTTTTGCTCTGGATACATGAAAACTCAACACTGTCAATTCCTTGGTTTTTTCTTTTCCTTTCACGGAGAAGCTATGAGTTATTATTTAACAGCAACTTCCTTCTGATTTCATTTAGAACGAGGATGGGAAGATGAGTACAATCGCATTCTTCTAGTAGTCTATCTTGTCACTGGACAAGAGTCTTGCATTTAGAGTATTAACATTTATGGACTGTCTCAAATAGTGATTCTTAGCACCTTCTTGCCCCTTTCCCACTACACTGCCATTATCATGATATTAGCAGAAAGAGCTACTCAGGACTGATAGCATTTTGCATTTTTCTTGGTGTAAATGGATTGTCATGAGTAAAGAATCTATCACCACATGGTCAGTCTACTGAGGACAAACATCTTTCTTCTTCACTAGGCTGGTACATGGGCAGTGGATGAGTTTGCTTACAACAGTATCTGGCACATAGTAAGCACATAATAAATGACTGTTGACTGACTATTATGGAGGAGTTTTGAGGAGAATACCCTTGGTAGAAAAGAAGGAAGCTGACTTTGCATTGAAAGCCATATTTACCCTGGCTATTGAGAAGCAAGCTACAAAGAGGGCTCCAGGCGGATAGAAAGAATATTTACAGAACCAGTGGCATGGATGGCCTTGGCCACATGTTTTCCACTCATTCATCACTACACTGCACTTATTCCATGGATTCTGTGTGTATTTGTGGAAAAGCATATCCTAGGCTTAAGGGAAAATGTTTTTCATCTATCATCTTTACTATGCCATTTTCTTAAGGGCTCTTACTGTTTTGGTTTTGTCTACTGGTGATGGGAAGCATACTAGTAGGGTCTCCTGATCTATGGTTTTTGGAGTATAACCCCACAGAACAACCCCCTAGAGATTAGAAACATTAGTCCCTCTCTAGGATGAAGTATAGTATGTGTAAATTTGGGTAGCCCAGAGGGAATGCTACAAGGCAATAACATTTGACATGAAAGAGAAAAAAAGCCACAACTTGCACTCTTTAGAGCTGCTTTTAAGAAAGTCTGGGAAAGACAAGAGTTGAGAGATAGTTATTTTATAAGGAGAACTGAATGCCTGCTTCTAGAGAAAAATGGATTAGCTGCTGAAGAATTTCTTCACTCATTAACAAATTACACAAAGCCTATTTTAATATTTCATATATCAGAATGTCTGATATCCACAAAAGAGCTCAGCAAACAAATAAAAAAGTTACACATGATGACTACAACAATGTGAATGTAAATAGCAACAATGCAAGATAATCGAAGTCGAATGTGGTAAAATTATGAATATTGAGCTTGGCCCCCAAGAAGACATATAAGAAGACGCTTCACTCGGCTCCTCTGTAGAGGTGGGGAGCCATGGGTATGGAATGCCACATGTGACATCAGATTTTTTCGATGTGTCAGTTGACTTTGTTGAACCTTTTTTCACTCTTTGTTACATGAGTGTTTGTTGGCTCTCTCCAACAACCTGTCTAGCCCTTTTTCAGTGACCTCCAGCAGAACCTCTAAGGCAGTATGTTCCATTTCAGGCTGGCTTTCATTATTAGGTTTTTCCTGACGTCAAGCCTAAATCTGAGTCTTTGACACTCTCCTGACACCCGCCCCCCCCCCAACCCCCACTGTCTGGTGTCAGTGTGTAGATTTTAAGAATAATAAGAGAACTGTTCTTGATGAGCTCCTGTGTCCTGGTTCTGAGGACCTGCTGAGGCAACTGCCAGCGATCTCTGAAATAACAAAAATCATAGGCGGCTAGGTGGTACAGTGGATAGAGCACCAGTGCAGGAGTCAGGAGGACCTGAGTTCAAATCTCACCTCAGACACTTGACACTCACCAGCTGTGAGACCTTGGGCAAGTCAGTTAACCCCAACTGCCTCATCCTGGGTCATCTCCAGTCATCCTGATGAATATCTGGTCACTGGATTCAGATGGCTCCAGAGGAGAAGTGAAGCTGGTGACCTGCACAGCCCTCCCTCACTCAAAACAAAGTCAAGTGCAAGTCATGTCATCATTTCTCTGATGGTGTGGTCTTCTTCAGCAATGAAGGATGAACACACACATAGCAATAATCACAAGCTCGGACAGACTGTAGAAATTTGCAAAGTACTTTATAAGATGCATTATTTCATTTGAAAGATTATAGAAAATGGGAAAGGCGCTGCCAGCTCAGTGCAGAGCACATGAAGCCCTTTGCACATGGCTAGCTGTAGAACTAGGAAAATCAGGAGGTCCCAGGGCCTTCAGGTAAGGTGGGGGTCTACTAGGGCTCTCTGATGCCTCATGTCCTAAAGGTGACCCTGGGCACCCACAGGTGCTATTCATAGTGTCATAGCTCTGGCTTTGAGTCTGGGGCTAAGGATGGGCAGGGGATCTGTTAGTTGGGAATGTGTCTGGTGAAGTATCATGCAGCTGGGTTCCAAACAGCTCATGAGAACATCTCTGAATAGGCTTTCTTAGAAGGCAGTGGGTTCCTCATCACTAGAGATTGTCAAGGTGTGGAGGGGGTTGATACCTGAACCAATAGGGGGAATGCAATAATGGATCAGTGATCCTGTATAGAAGAAACAGGAGGCCAGATATGGGAATAGGAAACAGGCTTAGGTCAGGGACTGGTTGGGTTCCAGGTTAAATCAAAAGGGCAGGGGTGGGGTCCCTCACTGAGCTCTGCCTTGCTATCCCCTCTGATCAGTATCCATGGTTCAGAGCTCAAAAACAGGTGAGTTATCCTGGGGCTGGGCCCAGTGTTCCCACCTGCCTGGAGAGCCAGCAAGATGTCTGGCTTGGGTTTCACTGACTTCACAGAATCACAGGAGCTTTGGAGTTGACAGGAACCTCATGATGCCCATCCCTACCCACAATGGCACAAGAATCCCCTTTACAACATTCCAGACAAGGAAAGTCAGGAACGTCCAACCTCTTGTTAAGAATGTCTAGAGATGAAGGGCTCATTGTCTCTTGAGAGCCTATTTCCCTTTTGGACATCTTTATTAAGGAAGGATAGCTAGATGGCGCCATAGTGCATAGAGCACCAGGCATGGAGTTAGGAAGGCTCATCTTCCTGAGTTCAAATCTGGCCTCAGACACTTACTAGTTGTGTGAGCCTGAACAAGTCACTTCACCACGTTTGCCTCAGTTTCCTCAACAGTAAAATGAACTAGAGAACAAACTGGCCTGTATCTTTGCCAAGAAAACCCCAAATAGGGTCACGGAGAGTTGGACACAACTGAAATGACTGAACAACAATTATTAAGGATGAATTGCTCTGGTTGGGGTGGTTTGAGCAGTCACATAAGCAGGCAGCAGGCATGCATTAAACATTTATTAAGTGATTATGACATTCCAGGCATTATGCTGAGTTAGGGATACAAATCCAGGCCAAAAGACAGTCCCTGCCCTAAAGGAACTTCCATTCTGATGGAGAGATAACACAGAAAAGGGTCAGGCCAACCTGCCTTCTTAGTGAGACTTTGGGATCCCTTATGGGTTTTTCATCTTCTTTTCTTAGAGCTGTCAAATAATGAAATAAACTTACTTAGAACACTAGTGTCAAGCAGGAATGAAGAATCCCTGGGGGGTCACATATTGATTTAGTTTTAAAATATAATATTATTTACATTTTGTTATTTTTATATTTGTTTTGTGAAATTTCCCCAATATCATTTTTATCAGGCTCGGGGAGAACCCAGGAGTGTTGTAGGCCATGCACAGCCCCCCAGGCCTGGTGTTTGATACCTCTATCTCAGAAGGTAGGGAGTGAACTTCATGAATACATGAACCCCTGTCAAGGGTCTCATGGAACAGACTTCTGTGTTGGGTGGGACCTTGGCTTAAGTACCGACTCTGGTCTCTTTTAGCTCCAGTCACTGTTTCTCACTCTGGACTTACCCAATGGACATTGTCTGTTTGCCGCAGAGGACGAACATAAATCTTTTGCTACATCCAAGTTTCTCATTTGTATTCTACATTTCAGTGAGTCTCCAGATGTCCTAGGGTTAGCAGCAGAGCCTCTAACTCCAAGTTTGTTGCTCATTTCCAATACTGCAGGACTCCCCAGATGCAGTCCTTTGTGGCTACCACCTCTGCCCCCTTTCAGAGGCAGATGCTTAGGTGATCACATCTCTACCTTTTAGCTGCTATAAAGCCACCAACGAAAGTGGGATGAGGAGCCTGAGAGCAAGGAGGGCCTTCAGGGGCTACCTAGTAATTTAGCCCTCTCATTTCACTTCCAATCAAGCAGCTGCTCCAGCATCTTCTTCTGCCCTGTTGGCCAGGACCTCCCTGGGTATCTGGCTGATCTAGGACTGACTATCCTTCATCTGGCCCATCCCAGCTCCAGCCTCTTCTTGTTCCAGTTCATCTATGGAATGTGTACTTTTCTAATAGACAGCTTTTCCCAGGCCACCTTCCTTTTGATCTCAGGCCTTCCTTCTCCTGCTGTCATTTCCTGCTTAACCTCTGGCCTTTAGAGGGAAGAGCAATAGTGAAATGGGGACCTCCTATCTCATGCTACAATTTATCTCCAGCCTGTTCTCCAATCCCCTCTGAAAAGGCACCTTCCACTCAATGATGGACATTCTCTTCCTCATTTCTCCCAGTCCAGTTCCTTATTCCCACCACAAAGTTCTAACCAGATGTTACCCATCCCTTCCACTGTACCCTCTGGAAGGCCTATCCCATAGGTAACAAACTTCCCTTCATTCTAAATCTTTTCCTCTCCCACTCCTTCCATCTTCCAGTTATTATTGAAACCTGACTCCCCTCTGAGGACACAACCCTCCTGGTCACCCTTTCCAATACTGACTACATCTTCACTCATTCCCCTCGACTCACTGGTCGAGGTGGGCGAGTCGGAATGCTCCTTGCTCTTGATTGCCGCTTCCAGGTTCTCCCCCTACTTCCATCACTAAGTAACCTCTTCTCTGAGGTTCATGGCAGCTTTGTCTATAGACCTCCAGGTCACTCCCTGTTCTTTCTCAATGAGTTCTCTATCTGGCTTACAGAACCTGGCTGTCTTCACTCTTGCACATATACTGCTGAATGAAGAAAAATATGCAACCATTTTGATTGCATCCACTACAGATTTATGTTACCTCAACTGGGCCCTCACTGCTGCTTGGCAATCCTACTACATCTCCCTACTCCCATTTCCCTCTCCCACTCTCCACAGAGCTTCTTCTAAACCTTTTCCTCCTTCCTCAAATCACCCATGATGCTCTTCTGTCCACACACCATCTTAGCAAGGAACCTTGCACTGGGAGCTCATTCTTCTCCCTTCTTCCTCATCTCCTATCAATCAGATGCATTCTGTCATTACCTCCTTTACCTTTGTCTCCTTACCAAGGTTAAACTCTCTACCTATATAATCCCATTCCCTTCTATTTTCTCCAACAGATTACTTTTGCCATGCTCATTCTGTTGATTTACCTTCAATGTCTCCATTTCCGAACTCCTTCCCTATTGCCTACAAACATGCTGATGTCTCTCTATCCTCAAAAGGCCATCATTCAATCCTTCTATCCCCACTATCTATGTCTTCTGCCTTTTGTGGCTAAACTTCTCGGGAAGGTTCTCTCCTCTCTTCTTAACCCTTTACAATTCAGCTTCTGACCTCATCATTCCACTGCTCTATCCAAAGTTACCAAGGATCTCTTAGGGGCCAAACCCAATGCCTTATCTCAGTTGTCATTCTTCTTATCTCTCTGTACCTCTGCTACTGATCATCCTCTCCTTCATACTCTCTTCTCTAGGTTTTAGGGACACCATTCTCTCTTGGTTCCTTCTATTTCCTTGGCTGGATCCTCTTCCATATCACACCCTCTAATCACAAGTGTCTAGGGTTCTGTCCTGAACCCTCTTCTCTCTATATATTACTCTATTTGCTGATCTTATCAACTCCCAGGGATTAAGTTATCTCTGTGCTCTTAAATTTCCCCTTCCTCCCATAGCCTCTCTGCTGAGCTCTGGAGTCTTCCATCTCCAATGGTCTTTCAGACATCTCATATTGGAATGTTTGGTGTACATCTTAACTGCAACATGTCCAACATGGAGTTCATGATCTTTCCCCCTAAGCCTTCTCCCCTCCCAACTTCTCTGCTACTGAGGGCACCACCATCCTCCCACTCTTTCTGGCTCATAATGTAGGTCTCACCTTAGATTCCTCACTCTCTCTCAAGCCCACTCATCTACCCCGATGTCTAAGCTGCTACCAAGACTTGTCAGTTTCACCTTTACAGCATCTCTCCAATGCTCCCCCTTTTCTCTTCTGACACTGCCCCAACTCTAGTGCAAACCCTCATCACCTCACACCTTGCCTCTGCAATAGGCTGCTGGTGGGTCTATCTGCCTCAAGTCCCTCCTCACCCCAGTCTATTTCTCATACAGATGTAAAAGTGGTATTCTTAAAGGATAGGTCTGACCATGTAACCCCCATGCTCAATAGACTCCAGGGGCTCCAGGATCAAATACAGAATCCTTAGCTTGGTGTTCAAAGCCCTTCATAACCTAATCCTGTCCTCCCCCACCCCTACTTTTATCTTATGTCTTGCTACCCACCATGTACTCTTCGATCTTGGAAAATTGGTCCCTTTAGTGTTCCACAAACAAGACACTTCATCTCTGGGCTCTGGGCACTTTCTCTGGCTGTCCCTCATCCCTGGAATGCTCTGCCTCCTTATCTCTGGCTCCTGGTCTCCTTTGGTTCCAGCTAAAATCCTTTCCCAATTCCTCTTAATTCTAGTGCCTTTTATTTAAAACGATATTTCCTATTTATCCTATATATAGCTTGCTTGTATTTGTCCTCCCATTATACTGGGAGCTATTTGAGGCAGGAACTGTTTTTGGTCTCTTGTATCCCCAGAGCTTAACACAATGTTTGGTGTTTAATAAATGTTTAGTGACTGAGTGGGAGTCTGAAAAAGTGAGGAAATTGGAACCTAAGCTATAGCCATCATTAATGAGGTTACTATTGTAGACTATGAGGATGATGAAGAGTTTAACCTCTTAGGTCTCTGCCAAGTATCTTTTCCTATGTGATACTGGGCACGTCATATTTCTCCTCTGAGCCTCTGTGTCCTCATCTCTAAAATGGGAGTAGAAATACACAGAGTTGTTGCAAAGAAAGTTCTTTGTAAATATTAAAGCCTTACAGAAGTAAATTGTTATTAAAATGAAGCCCTGAACTCATGCAGAATATGATTCTAGAACAAAGGCAAGGATAGTGCCAAAGGCAGGGGACCTAACCGGGAGACTGAGACTTCAACTTCCTTCCTCTTCCACTTGTCAGCCTGGGCTGGGTTGGTAGCAGTTGGAGGTACTGAAACTTCTTGGACTTGGGACTGGAGGTTACAGAGTGAGAGATTTGGGTTCCAAAAATATACTAACCAGGAGAACCAGAGTGGAATAAGCTGCATCAGAGGGGAGTGAGTCCCCCATTGTTTGAGGTCTTTCTTGGAGCAAAAGCTGGTTGACCACCTGTGTGGAACAGGTGGTCAGGACTGGATTGGTCTGGATACCACTGAGGTTCCTGCCAGAGCTGAGTTTTTTGGATCCTGGGATGAAGGTCAAGTCCCTGGGGATTTGATGGACAAAGTTCAAAATAAGCATTTTGTAGGAAGAGTGCCCATCTGCTCTGCATTCTTTTAAGGCTAGCCCAATTAGGGTATGGTTAGGACAAATGAGATGCTGCATAGTGGCTTCATGGTCAGTCAGGATTCTGTTGAGCCATCCATGACATGACAATTATCAAAGGACACAGAATCTTAGGAGGAGCTAAGAACTGTGTTTTTGTCCAAACCATCCCTGAGTAAGATTCCTTTTACAACATGCCTACTATGTGGGGTTAGCCATCTTTTGCTTGAAAACCTCAAGGAGGTAGGGTTGGGAGACAGGGAAGGGGGGAAATTTCCTATCTTCCAAAGTCACCTGTTCCATGATTGGAAAATTCTCTTTCTTAGGAAGTTTTTCCTGACATCAACCAGAAATCTGCCACTTGCCTCAATTAGTTTTGCCCTGTGGAGTCAAAATGAGCAAGTTTAATTGCTCTTTCACATGACTCCCCCTTCAAATACTGGAGGACAGCTCTCCTGTCTCCTCAGTCTCCTCTTTTCCAGGCTTGACAGCCTTTATCCATTCCCTCAGTCATCACATGGCATATCTTGACCTTCCAGCTGTGGGATCGTCATAAAGCATCCTTCCCTCACTCAGTTTCAGCCTGAATGACAGGTCCTGGAAAAAGTGTGCAGCAACACATCATACCACTGGATTGGGGAGGTGGCTTTCTGTTAATAGGGTTGAACCTAGATTTAAAATGGATGTTCATTGGAAAGAGGGGTGATGGCTCCACTGGCCTTCAGATCTGGCCAAACTCTTAGAATGTAGGAGATGTGGCATCGTCTTCAGCCCTCAGAGTAGCCGAGGGACAGGTCTGGAGAACAGCTCAGAGGAAGGTAATGATGTGACTTAGACTGGAATTAAGAGGTCTTTTAAAGACATGAACATCTTCTGAGGGGGCTGCTTCTGCACAGTCCTTAGGCAGAACAAGAATGCGCCTTTAAAAAAATCTCTGTGGGGCCTCATTAGTGGGCTGCAGAGTTTATAGTATATTATCAATACTATAAAAATGAACAATTTTGAGGACTTTTAAAAACATTTGAAGGATGAAATAAGCAGCACCAAAAGAATAATTTCTATAACAACATCACTGTAAAAACAAACTTTAACAGCTTTAAGAATTATGAGCGATACAACTGTTCATGATCCCAGAGGACAGAGGATGAAACTTGCTGTTCCTTATAGAGGTGTGACAGAATTAGGGTGTGGAATGTGACACGTTAGTACTTTTGTATACAGTCATTGAGGGAATTTGTTTTGCTTGACTAATCATATCCGTTACAAAGAATTTGGTTTTTCTTTTTCCGGTGGTAGGGGGAGTAGAAAATAGATTTATTAATTAAAAAAAAAGAGAAGTGTGCGTGGGTGCAACATGTTGTATGTACTTTCAAATGAAGCCAGTGCATTATTAGCTTTGTTTTGTTACAAGACATCCCTTAAGGAGTGGAAATAATCTATAATATAGTGTTTGTAATGTAAATTCCAGTGGCTCCTTATCACTTCCAAAATCAAATGTAAAATCCACTGATTGGCTATTCAAAATCCTTCATCCCCTGTCCCTCCCCTTCTCTGTCTTCTTACACCTTATTCTCTGCTACCTGCTCTAGGATCCAGTGAAAATGTCCTCTTTGATGTTCTTCAAACAAGATGCTGTATCTCTTGATTTGAGGCATTCTCACTGGCTCTCCCCAGTGCTTGGAATGTTCTTTCTCCACCTCCTTGGTTCTGTCAAGGACCAGCTAAAATTCCACCTTCTACAGGAAGCCTCTCCCAATTCCCCTATATTCTAGTCTAGTGTCTTCTGTCTGTGGAGACTTTCAATTTATCCTGAACATAATTTGCACATAATTGTTTGGTTGTGTCTTCCATTAGATTGTGCACTCCTTGAGAGCAGGGACGGTCTTTTCTCTCTCTCTTTCCTTTTTGTATCTTCAAGTTTAATACAATAACTGGCATATAATAGATGTTCAATATGTGTTTATTGATTGACATCAATGAAACTTTTTTGTTTTTGAAAGAGCAAGTGGCTCAATTCCTTTCCCTGCTTGGAGCTAAGGCCTGTACCCCTTAGTATCAAGATAGTCCCAACGGGGTCCAGGTATGGTAATCAATCTCCAATCTATTATAGGAATGATTGTGTGTCTCACATCTTTAGAGTTATTGTTAATAATTATATTCTCAATTTATAGAAATTGTTGCTGGATTTGCATATTTTTCCTGGGCTTAAACTGTTTTCATCCTAAGGCCAGAAACTTGCCAGTTTTCATTAACTCTCTCCCTCTCTATGAAGCAAAATTGTGCTTATTTTGGGGAGTCCAGTCAACCAATCACCCTATTGCCTATTTTCTAGAAGATTCCAAGGTGCTGGTTGGGGAGACTGGAGGCCAGATGCACCCCAAAATCTGTTCTGTAGGGGATATATAGTTTTAACACATCTGGCAGATGAGTGGAGTGTTTTTGGTTGATGGATGGCAGCACTCTCAAACGCTACACAGTGGTGTTAGGCCTTGGCATGCTCCCAGGACTGACCCACCCACAGGTGAGCTTCTGAAATGCTTCCTGGAGTAATGTGGAAAGTAGGAAGGCCTCTCCCAGGTAAATTGTCTTTTTAAGTACAGGCAACTAGGTGAATCTCTTGAAATGTAAGATTACACACCAGCATATTTGGTGATATTGGAGATGGAAGGGTCATCAGAGATCCCCTAAGAGAAGGTCTTTTAAAGACATGAGAATCTTCTAAGAGGGCTGCTTCTGCATGATCCTTAGTAGGCAAAACAATAATGTTCCTTTTAAAAAATCTCTAGTGGGCGGAGGAGCAGCTAGAACAGTTTATACTATCATCATTATAGAAAGTGAACAAGTCAGCCCATCTTTGAGGTAAGTGGCCACCCAAGCTCCGTGTGAAGAGGTCTACCACCTCATAAGGCTGTTCATTAGAATTGTGGGCAGTTCTCGTTGTCAGGATAATTTTCCCCCTCTGCTCCTAGTTCTGCTCTGCAGGCCCAAGCAGAGAAAGTCACACTTGGATGGCAAGTATTCCAATGGAGCATCCCTCCAGGTGGGACCTGGGATACTCAGCTGATGGGAGGAGCAAGTGCTCCCATCATGTGCTTTTATTTCTGCCTTGATACTCATAATAACGTCCACGAGCGTTCGGACTGTGCTTACTGTGGGCCAGGCACTGTGCTAAGAGCTTTCCAATTATTATATCTTTGGATCCTCACACTGGTGAGCACTGGTCGTGCTACTGTTATCCCCATTTTACAAAATGGAGATACTGAGGCAGACAGGGGTTGAGTGACTTGCCCAGAGGCACACAGCTAGCAAGTATGTGAGGCTGGATATGAATTCAGGTCTTCACTCCAGGTCTGGTGCTCTACCCACTGTACTACCAAGTGAAAGCCTTGCTTTTTCCGAGGTTTGGCTTAAATGTAATCCTTTCCACAGGCTCTTCCTGACCCTCCAGTTACTGATCTCTCCCCACTGAACTACTTCACATTTTTTCTGCATTTACTTTTCTGTGTACACATCAGTTTCCCTCAATAGAGCGTAAGATCCTTGAGCATAGGGACTGTTTCATTTTTGTCTCCATATTCCCAGGCTCAGTATCACCTGCATAAGCCTTACGTGCATTGCTCAAAGAATGAATGAATCTCAGTGACCAAAAGCTGTGCTTTGGGGGTAATTCCTGTCTTACTAGTGCATTCATTCTTGTAGATGTTAGAGGTCTGGTGCCTCACAAGGATGGGAGGAATCATGCCATGGTTTAGGCGGAGTAGGTAAAGTACATTTTAGTAGCAACTTTAGTGTAACTGCAAATTTATTTTATGTTTCTAATGTCACCGAAAAGGTACAATTTAGGAACGCCAAAGTCCCATTCTGCTACATTAAAAAACATAGTTCCATAAAAAAAACGCCCTCATTCAACTCCAAGTTTGGATAAATACAATACAGAGAATGAAATGTTGGGATTTTACATCATATCTAACGGCGACTTAGCACAGCAATGCTGCAAACCAGAAGCTTCCAGAAACATTCCACCTTCCAAGGGTCAACAGACAGAACAAAAATGCTGCTAGGAGGTCCCAGGCATGGACAACAACTCTTTACACTCTAATACAAAAGCAGTGATCGCATTAAGGATATTCTGTGAACACAAGGGAACTGACAGAGCCAGGGAAGCTGAGATCCACACTGGGGCCACATTGCAGCCAGGAGAGGTGGAGGAATACCCAATGTGTCAGTCTAAATGAGAAGGGACAGGTTGGCACCCAGCCAGGGGGTGATGGACAGGCCTCTCAAGGTGAAGGGCAGAAGAGAATGATGCTAATATTTCTACATTGTAAGCAAGTCACCTTATGTCTTTTGGAAGTGAAAACCCTTGGTCTGGGAAGGCAGGAAAAGGATCTGCAGCACAAATGCTTCAAGTCCCTGCCCTTCTTCTGGCCAGGTTTGAGGCTGGGAGTGGGCCATAGCTTCTTGATCTATGTGGCCACAGCAGGGGGCTGTGAAAGGTGGCTCACAGGTGAGACTTTGGAGGCTTGGAAGAAAGACTTATGTCTTGGCTCTGCCGATACCTGCCTTGGTGGCTGAAAGCGAGGACCCAGACTTCATAACCACTTGTGTTTGGGGTTACAAATGAAGACCTGGGTGAGGCTGGACAGGCAATGGGAGCCTAAAGTGGACAGTTTTCTTTGGAGTTGAGAATATTCAAATCAGGAATCATGAGTTACATAAAAACAGATGTGGAAACGTATTCCAGGATTAAAAAAAAAGTTTGAATCACAGTAGATGCTTAGATAGTGCATTCAATTCACTAAACCCTTAAGCCTGCTGATTAAATAAAATACATCCAAACTGTTTATCCGCAGGTTCAAACAATGAGTGTCTTCTGAGCTGAGCTGATTTAGATAAAGAAGAGGAGACTTGTTTGCTTATGTCAGGTATCAGAAGCAATGCATTTTAGATGCTAGGACCAGCTTCTTTACTTGCAAGTGGGAATCCACTGTTTGACTGATACTCAAATGTCAAGTGGAATGAAGTCAAGACTTCCTTGTCACACTGTGTGTACACTAAGGCTGTATGTGCACGTTGTTTGCTGGTGACACAAACAAAGTACTTCTGAACCTGGGGGCAAGCAGGTTCAGATGGGTGGTAGAGTGAAAGAAGAAAAGAAAAGTGAGGGAAGGGGGAAGGGAAGCTGGGACAGTCATGTCCATCCATGGTGAAGACACTGAAATGTGCCTGTTCAGGAGGTCTGACCCCTGACACTGCCTGGTTTGGCAGGTGCTGGGGGTGGGTACAGGCTGCCTTCTCAGAGTGTTTAAATATTCACATCATGCACAACTGTGGCAGGGTCACCCACTACAACATAATGGAAAATACTTTCTATACTGAATCAGGAGGAGGGTCCAAAGCAGAGCTGGAAAATAAATATCTTGCATATATCTCAAACTCTGTTCTTCAAATAAAACCTTACACCTCATCACAGAAGTCAGAAAAAGGCCTGAGGGAGTCCAGCGCCTTCATCTACAACACTGATTCATCTCTGAGGCTGAGAGTGGAACATCCCATGGAGATCTCCAGTGGATTGTCCTCTAGCCTCCTTAACTTAAGTGACAAAGTCAGAATTCAGACCTGGGTTAGGGTTTGGGTAGAGGCCTGGCTCGATGAGACGTGTCAGATACAGCATCCTAAATGGCAAGAGGGAAGATGGCCTCATCTGAGACTTCAAGGGGTCTGGCCTGGGAGGAGGGGAGGGTCAGAAGCATCAGAATTTTACTAACAATCACTCACATATGAACGGTGCATTAATTCTAGGACAAATGCTGCAGGGACTGGGCCGGGACAGTGTTCGTGGTAGAACAATCTCCTCTGCTTGGGCAGCCAGGGCTGAAAACATATACTCATGGAGGGGAAACTTTACGTAGCTACATTTTTTATTCTTTCCAAGATTCTTGCAAGAGGCAGAGAGATGTGAGACACTGAGTGCAGTTGGGTGAATGGGGGATGGGGAGGCGGTTTGGAGAAGAGAAGCATTTCTCTTGACTTGGGGCCACAAGCCTGGCAAGGAGCGGCCAGTCTGCCGGTCAGCTTCCCATTACTCTTTTGCTTCCAGGAAAAGGGTTTCTTGAGGAAATAGCTTTACCTCCAGTAATGACTTGTTGGGATCCAGCTGAGTGACCTGAAATGAGAGAAAGCCCATGTTAAGAGGGTGATGATTCAAGTTGACATTTCCATCATACCTACAGGCTTATCATGGACACTTCTACACCCTTACCTCCCTGGGAGGTAAAAGCTGTTATCTCGGTTTTATAGAGGAGGAAACTGAGGCTCAGAGAGGGAGAGTGATTGCTGGGAAAAAGAGAGGTACAGAATGTGTCACTCAGCTGCGAGGGGACAAAACCAGGGTTTGAATCTGTGTGGTACCAAAGTAGTACTTCCTGGCCCTTTTAAATAATGTGTGTGTACTAAGATCCTTATGGGCATGGCTGGGCATCCATGGCTGGGCTGTATAACAACTGGGTCTGCAGGGCAAATCTAATCAATACAGTATTTCCCCCATGAGAATGCTGTGGTCCTGTCCTGGCTGGCTCAACTCTCCCCACCAAAACCCAGAGCTTCTCAGAGAGTATCCTTTCAGGGCTCTCCTCCTTGATCTGAAGGAGATGACACACCTCCCCCCCATTCCTCCTATCCATGGAAATAAAGAAACTCATATTGATGACCAAAGCCTTCCCAATGCCCCAGGCCCAGCCCAAGGTCACCTTCTAGATATTGCACTCAGTCATGGCAGACCCACAGTTGGTCTACTACCAATGCTCACCTGTTATACTGGGTGAACACTGTATACTCTGGAGTGTAGATCCCAGACAGGTGCTCAACTGCCCATATCCCCTGCGCCAGTCATTCATTCCCCTTTCCTGAACCATGCTTGGTGTGACTATATCAAGAACCTATCTGGTCTATATTGCTGAACCCACCTCTCCCTTGGCATCTCCATTTCTATCACAGTAGCACAGAGTCACCTTAGCTCTTTTGGTTGTTGGGTAACATCCTGTCCAAGACACTGAGTTTGGTGTTCAGATAACTCCTCAATCTGAACCACCAGCCCTTTGTAGCCTCGTCTCATGTTGCCCCCTCCATTTGTTCTACACTCCTATGCTGTGCTCTCTGGGCATCTCTCCTTGGGAAACTATGCCCTCCATGCTCCCTCTCTACTAAATTTCCACCCACCCTCGGAACTAACGGAACACTTTGAACCTCTCTAATGAATTTGCAAAATATTTTTGTGAACCACAGTTATCGGTGTCTGTGTTGTATTCAAGAGGGCAAACAACTTTTGCATAAGGTATGTGGGGAAGAGTCATGGCTAATAAGGCTGAATAACAGATTGGGGCCTGGTCACAGAAGGTCTCAAGTGCCAGACCAAGGAGGCTGGACTTTTAAGTTGTGGGCAGTGGGGAATGCCTGAAGGTTTCTGAGCAGAGGCCTAGCATAATGAGCTTGGCATATTAGAGGTAAGGACAGGACCTGCACTCTCACTGGTCTAGAGGACTCCTCCCCCAATGCAGGCTGATCCCTCTGCAATTCCTAGTCAGACAGTTGTCTAGAGCACTAGGAGGTTAACTGCTTTGTCTAGGGTCATAGCTATTTATCAGAACTGGAACTGAACCCAAGTCTTCTTGACTCCAAGGCTGTCTCTTTATTGACCACACCCTGCTATCTCTACTGTCAGGATAAACTGGATTGAGTAATGGGGAGAGGGAAGAGACATAAGGTGAGGGGATGTTTAAGAGAAAACCTAGAAGGTAACGATAATGCTTGCTCTTAGGTACCTAATGACCCCATTGCTTCAGAATTCCCATCTGTCCAACTTTTTAAAGGGCACTAGAATGCAAGGGCTGCTGGGTTGACTAGGTTATAATCCTGTGTATTCCAATGGAATCCAGGAGACCCTAAAGAAACCAGAGGAAAGCTTTTGGTTGCTGTGTGGCCCCTTATGGATTAATACAAAGACAGGGACAAGACGTTCATAGGCTGACAAAACGGGAAGAGGTTGTGATCTGTTCCAATGCTTTTATCAGTGATTCGGAGGTAAGTATAAATAGCTTACTCATCAAATTTACAGATGAGAGGAAGCTTGGAAGGACAGCTAACATGCCAGATGCAAGAGTCAGAATTCTAAAAGATAACAGCTACATTACAATGATAGCTTAAATTGAGTAAGATGAAATTTCCTCAGTGCCCTTGTTGATGTACTGAAGACAACATCTTGTTTTTCTGGGTACTTCATCAATCACAAGGCACCCATGGCTTCTTATCCTGTGAGGTTCCTCCTTTCTCCTCTTCCACTGATGAGCTCCTCACAGGGGGCTCCGGCCAGCCCCAGCCTTCCTTGCCCTCCTGGCTCTGCTTCCCTCTTCTGTACCCTCTTCCCTTCTTCTGTACCCTCACACTATGTTCTTGCTTTGGTGCCTCCCCCTCTCCTCTGGCTTTTCAGACCTGAGAGCAGGGACTGTCCTTCTGCTTGTGTTTGTATTTGCAAACTTAGCACAGTGCCTGGCACACAGTCAGTGTTTAATAAGTGTTCTCCTCCAAGTCCTCTAATATGCCATCGTCTGGGTTCTTTTGGGGCCACCCTCTGCTCAAGGGTGACAGGTCAGGCTGCAATCCTCCTCTAGGTGTACACTTCCTCAGTGATATCCCTGATACTACTCCTTGCATACAAGTCATCATCAAAATCATGCTATGGCCATCACTTATCTCTCCACTGTCCAATGGATCATTTGCAACGTGGAGTCGCTAGAGAGTATGGTGCTCTGAGGATCCATAGAGCATCATTGAGAGAACATTTTTGTTTAGAAAAAAAATAAAGAGATTTTGAATCAATAAGCAGTTTGGGAATACTGAAAGTACTATATAATTTTCAAGTATAACCCAACTTATCATCTTCCTTCTATTAAATTATGGTCCAAGTAATGCAGTGTTTGTCTGAGAGACACACATACTAAGGGAGAAACTCAACTCAAGATCCTAATTTGGAAAATGGACACTTTCGGTCCAATGGATCTAACTGATGTGGTCCTGGAATAATCTGGGGCCAAACTTAATCAGCACAGGTATCGTTTACAAATGAGGACTCATGGGGAATTGCACCATATGAAAGAAATTCCTCTCTTTCAGAACTTATACAAGACATCCTCTATTTCGGGAGTAAACATTTTGGGGCAAGCAAATACCCTGCTGCTTTCTATCATTAATTTTAGTAATCAGATGGTAACTGAACAAAATTATCTTTGTAGATTGATTTGTCAAGGAATATTGTATCATCTTAACATATCTGTGAGAGAATCACAGTTGGAGAAGAGACTTTAAGGCTGCATTTTGGTCCACTGAGTCAAATACTTTTTGTAATAAACAAACCATAAGCATATTCATATGAGTCTGGAAGAAATGATCAATGAAATGTTTCTTGGTGACTTTAGGTATATGGTGAAACCAACTCTGCCAGATCCGTTATTCACTTTCACAAAGAAAACCTATGAACTCTCCTTCCATTTGGAGGCAACCTCTTGTCATCTCCTACTTTCACTGATCATGAGACTACCACTATTGAAGTGATTCAGTTATTCTAATACTATGCAACATTGCTTTTCACTGGACAAAGATCTCACCTTTAGGAAACTGTCAGTCCCCCCCCAGCCCCAACCGTGAAACAAAGATTAAGCTTCATTTTTTAAATTTTTGTTATTTTGAATTTGGCAAATGCTAACAAATACAGACATTCTCATACACTAAGAATATAAAAAGATGATGATTGCATGTGAAACCATGAATCTCTATTGTATATAGTTTGTATTTCTGAAAAGAGTATAAGATGAATTCAACAGATTACTTTTAAAGCTGTCTGTTTGCCTCTGTCTCCCTCTCTACCTTTTTCTACTCTTTTCTTGTGTGGAAACTGTGCCTATTACCAAGTCCAGTCGTTGAGGTGAGGTTGGACATGGGCAGAGAAGAGTGGGAAAAATCACAATCCTGTTGCTGGGAAGTAGGCCTTCTCTGAAAGTGTGCTCTTTCAAACATCATCAAAAAGGGCTGAGCAATCCTGTCTGCAGCTCTTTTAGGGCCTAAGTATCTTGTCCATTTGGACCAGGACACAGGTCGGTGTTCTCTTACTTATCCTGGGTATCAATTCTTTGTTAGTCACTTCTGGTATGTTACTTTCAATATAAAGTTATTCTTTGCGGAGAAAACAAATAAAAGAACAAGGAAGCAGTTTTGCCTTTTCTCCTGTTGTCTGTTATCATCATTCCATCCACTCCAAACAATTTGATACTCCTTTTCCTTCCAATGTACCTTAAAAACATTCCACTAATTCCACAAAATCTTACTTTCTAGTAGTACTAGTACGGTAAGGCTAGACAGATAGGATTGATTATCTTTAAAAGCTAACCAGAGGAGGTTAAATTTTATTCTAGAATTAATAGGAAGTAGATTACTGAATAAAGCAATAACATGGTCAGATATGTGTTTAAAGAAAATCATTCTGTGTGTGAACTGAAGGGGAGGAGACTTGAGGTGGGAGAAGTTGAGATGTGAGGAAGATCACCTGTGTGAACACAGAGATGGGCTGGTCGTGAAAGCTGTATAGGGGTAGAAATGGCAGGATTTGGCAACTCACTGAATAGGTGAGGGGAAGGACAGTGGGAAATTACTACAAATCTGGGAAGCTGGATATAGTGTGGTGCCTTCAACAGAAACAGGGAAGTCTTGGGGAAAAGGGAAGGTTTTAGGGGAGAGAAAATGGGTATATTTTGGACATGCTGAGTTTTGGATGTCTCAGGAACATCCAGTTCAAAATGTACAAAAGGCAATTGGTAATGAAGGGTTGAAGCTAAAATAAATAAAAATAAAAAGAGACTGAGTAGTTAAGTAGTTCAGTGGATAGAGTGACTTGAAGTCAGAAAAACCTGAGTTCAACTCCTGCCTCAGACCTTTAGTTTCTATCTGAATGTCAGAAAGCAAGTTATTTAATCTCTCTGACCCCCGGTCTCTTCATTTATAAAATGGAGATAATAGCAGCATCCACCTCATGTGGTACTTGTAAAAATCAATTGAGAAAACACATATAAAGCACTTGGAAAACCTTTAAGCACCATGCAAATGTTAGTTGTCATTTAATGTGTCTGCCTCAATTTCCTCCACTGAAAAATGAGGATTAACAATTACATGCACCCGTGGGGGTGTGAGGATCACATCAGATAACATTTGTAATGCACTTAGCACGGGGCCTGTGTATTCCTCCAGGAGAACACCACAATGCGCGATGACTAACTTGAATAGACTTAGCTGTTCTCAGCCACACAAGGATCTAAGACAAAGTTCATGATGGAAAATGGTATCCAGATCCAGAGAAAGAACTACAATATGAATGAATGCAGAATGAAGCAGACTATGTGTTCTCTCTCTCTTTTTTGCTGTTTTGTTTCTTTCTTGTAGTTCATCCCATAGGTTCTAATTCTTCTTTACAACATGACAAATATGAAAATATGTTTAATATGACTGTGTACATGGAGCCTGTAGGAGACAGCATGCCATCTTGGGAAGAAGGGATGGGAGGGAGGTGGAGAAAATTTGAAACTCAAAAGCTTGTGGAACTGAATGTTAAAAACTAGAAATAAATTTTAAAAATAAATGTTTCTTCCTTTTCTCATATTATTGTTATTTATAGATCTGAGAGTCATTAGCAGAGAGAGAACAATTTAACTCAGGGGAGGTGATGAGGTCATCAAGAAGGAGTAGAGATTATATTTACTGACATAATCATGTGGCTTTGTTTTGATTACTGTTTTATACTTTTCATAATATTGAAGGTGCTCTGTATTTCAATTCAACTTGGCCACAGTGCACCTTTTTAATACGTTTCTACAGACTATTTACTAGTATTTATTCACTCCGGTTGGTGCTGATACTCATTCAGGATACTGAGTTATAACATTCGGTTTTGACTCTCTTCGGTGTAAGTATTAAGACTATATTTGTATCACAGAAGCGATCTGTATGATCCTTTCTTTCCTATTTTTGTAAACAGCTTATGTAATAACGGAATTGTTTTTTGTATGTTTGATGGAATTTAGTTTCAAATACATTTCACCCTGTTTCCTTCCCCTCTTTGGAATTCCCTTTATTTCTTATTACTTTCTTTTCTGAGGGTAATTTATTTAAATTAATTACTATTCTGTAAATGTTGATATTTTATACCTCTATTTTTTACATATTCATCATTTTATCAGTTTTGTCGGTATGTAATTGGGCAAAATAGTTCTTTATAATTTCCTTTATTATTTCTGAATTCTTTTTTTCCTTCTAATTTCAGATAGTGGCAATTACTTCCCTCTCTTTAAGTAAGATTAATAGGTTATATTATTTTTAAAAGTTTCTACTGATAATTAGTAAGCTAATGTTTTCATTCAATTTTGTGAGTCTTTCCTTTAATCTTCAGAATTTCTATTTTGATAGGGCTTTGGGGCGTTGCTTACTTTTCTAATCTTTAATTATTGTGTTATTGTTGCATACTCAATTTCTTCTTTTTCTCTCTGGCTGATGAACATGTTCAGAGACTGCAAACTGCATCTCAAAAGTTTTTGTATGTTGTCTCATTGTCATAATTTTCTTTGATGAAATTGTTTATTTCTAGACAACATTTTTACTTTTTTAACTCTCACTGTTTTTATTCCACCATGGTCAGTAAACAGTGCTCTGTCTTAGTATTCAATCAATCTTTGTAAAGAGGACATACAAGAAGATTAACGTGTACTTCTTTCTATTCCCATTCAGTCACCACCAGAGAGCTCGCATGACTAACACTTAACAATTCCATTTTCATCCTTACCGCCTTTTTTGTTTACATTTTTGTCAGATTTGACTAGATCTGAAAGAACTGTAGTTCCCACAGTTTTGGCTTTGCTTGACTACTTTTCCTGAAGTTAATGAACTTTTCCTTTAAGTAATTAGAAACAGTGTCATGTGATGTATATTTATTAATTACTGATACTTCATTGCCCATGGTGCCTTTTATTGTTGTTCCAGACCCTAATTTTTATTCTATGTTTATGTTTATGTAAGCAGCACATCATTTGATTCTGCTTTCCAATCCTTTCGGTCATTCTATTGTTTTCTGGGGAGCTTATATCACTTACATTCACAGCAATGACTATTAATTGTGATTTCCCTCTGTCCTATCTTCATTTATACTGTTTCCTCTCTACGCAACCTACTGCCTCTTTACAAAGAACAAGAAGGTGGTAAAAGAAAGGTTCTATCATCAATACAAAAAAAGATCTACAACTGAACTGATCTGCCTGAACACCATGCTCCACCTCACCCATATCATGATCATGGGCCTTCCTTTTAAATTTCTACTTTCTAATCTCCCTTTCAAAGTTGAAATTAGTTTTGTGAGGTAAGGCAGTGGGAAGAATGCTGAGCCTGGAGTCAGGAAGATCTGCATTCAAATTTGACCTCAGACACTTACAAACTGTCTATCCTTGGGCAGGTCACTTTATCGGTTTATCTCAGTTTCCATATGTAAAATGGGAATAATACCTTGAAGAGTTGTTTTGAGGATCATGCGAAATACTTGTAAAAGTGCTTATGGAGTCCAGTTGGTGCCACATAAATGCTTTTTCCTTTCCCTTCCCTTCTTCTCCCCTTTTTTAAATGACTATTCCTTCTTCAACTCCGGTCTCCCTTATTTAAAATAATCTACTTTCCCCCATCCCTGCTTATTTCTCTACTGAATTTAATATAATCCTATATTAAATCCAGCATACATCTGTGCAGTCCTTTGTCCAGTTCAGATAATAGTGAGATTCCTGTGATACCCCCTCCCCTCCCTTTTCTTCCACATTTGTATATTCTCAAATATCCCAAATGCAATTAGTAAGTTACACTTCCTTATTCCTCATTTCTTCTCTAGTATATTTCTTTATCCCCTCATTTTCTTTCCCCTGTTAAGACCATAAAAATAGAACAAAACCACCCATAGACACTGATTGTCTTTCCCCGCAGTTCCCAAGCAACATTCTCAAGAGACCCTATTCTTCATCATAATTTATACCCTTCAAATGTATGCACTTTTTAAGATTTCTTTTGGCTCCTGTGTTTTCATTTTAAACTATCTACTAAGCTATGGACTTTTCATCAAGAATGCTTGAAAGTCTTCTATTCCAGTAGGGTCTAATTTCCCCCATAGAGAAAGTCTTTAAGGGTTAAGTTATTCTTCATGGTAAGTGTTCCATCTTTTGCCCTGTCCAATACTGTGTTGCAAGATTTCATGGCATTTATTGCAGTAGTTGCCAAGTTTTGTGTGATCCTTAACTATGGTTTCTTGGTTCTTGGATGCTTGCAGCGAGTTTTGTTTGACCAGAAAGCTTTGGATGTTGGTGATGACATTCATGTGTATTTTTAAATTTGCAATTTCTTTCAGCAAGTGATTAACAGGTCATTTCTATTTTCATTCTGTCCCCTCTGGTTCTAATAGATCTGGATAGCTTTCTCTCATGATATCTCAGAATATGATATCTACAATTTATTTTGGGGGAGGGGGAGGGAGAGGGAACTGGTCCTAGTTTTCATGGAGTTTGAAGGTTCTTAAATGATCTATCCTCGACTTTTTCACCAGATCAGTCGCTTTTCTTTTTTTTAATACATTTTCTTCATTTTATCCAATCCTTTAATTTTATTTTAACTTTTTTTGTTGTTTCATTGAGTCACTGATTTCTATTTGCTCTATTCTAATTTTCAAGGAGTCTGTCTGGATAAGGTTCTCCACTTTGTGTTCTAAACTATTTGTTTTCTTTTTAATTCTTAAGATCTCTTAATTTACATTTAATCAACCTCTCTTGCTTTTTTCTTTCTTGCTTGCTTTCATCTCTTGCTTCACTACTTCTAGGTACGTTATAATCCCTGAGTCATTTTCTCCCTAGTGTAAGTTGTTGAGTTACTCTTCTGGGTGTATTTCTTGATCATCTCTAAACCCATAATATTTCTTTAGAGTTTAGTGTTTTCTACTTTTATCTCCAGCTTCAGTTCCTGATTTGCCACTCAGGGCCAGGTTCAGGCTCTGCCCTGCTCTCACACGCTTTCATAGACGATCTGGCCCTGTCTGACTGTGACTTCCTTTACCTGGGCTCTTGTCACTGATTTGCGTGAATTGAAAATGCCTCCCATGACTTGGTTTGGAGTACTAATGTCATCATTAGTTTGGAACAACGCAGGCTGGCTTGCTGGGAACATTTTCATGGTCCCCACCTGTCTCCATCTCTTTATTAAGACTATTCAGAACACTGAAGAGTTTTGCAACCCTAAGAGGGTTCCCTGACAGCGCCTGGTCAAAGTGCTGTGAGATTCTAGCCTCCTCCCCAGGGCAGAGGGCTGCAGCCTTCGGCTCGAGAGTCTCAAATTTGAGTGCAGGCAGCTTCTGCTTTGTTTTTTTTTTTTTTTTTTACCTGCACTTGAACTAACTTCCCTAGTGGAGGGTTCCCACGGGGTTCTGGTTTTTTTTTTTTGTTGTTTGGTTGATTTTGCTGCAGTCTTTGACTGTTTGAATATGCTTACTACAGTTTCTCTTTGAATTTCTTCTCTCTCATTTGTTCTGGCGCTAGTTTTTGATCTTTGCTGGAGTATATATGGGAAAGCTTGATTCTGCTCTATAACTTTTCACACTTCAACAGAAGTCCCCCAAAGATGAAATTTAATAGGGATAAAAAAAATTCCACATGGTTGAATTTTTAAAAGTCAGCTGCATATGCACAGGATGCTAAAGTTGTGGCTAGACAATAGGAGATATGAAAAGAGGGTTTTGAGAGAACTGTGTTGTGTGATATGGAAGCCAAAAAAACTCTCATGTCATTTTAGACTGAAGATTGATACTCTCCAGAATACGGGAGGTGAAAGCCCTGGGGTTCTCTTTATAGTGAATCCAGCTCTCTCCTCCAGCCTCTTGTCCTGCTGGTGCCTCACTTCTCCCCACCTGTAAGAGCATTTCCTAACTGGACCACCAGAAAAAAATGCTGTCATTTCTTGGGGGACTTAGTCCACTCAGTACTAGCACTCCTGCACTGGGCCAAAATGCCTTGATTTGTGAGAAAACAAGCACTAACACAATAATCTAGCCAACCCCACAGTACCTGACCAGACCACACTTCACATACCACTGAATCACATGCCCCAGCCATTCCTTCCCCCTCAATGGCAGAGTTCTACCTGCCTCCTCTCCCTCAGCTCAGCAATCAAATCAATACCATGAAAGCCCCCTTTTTCGACTGTCCCATGGATCAATTCACTATCTCTGTGATTTTCCAGACACTCCTTTCCTTGGCCAACACTCCAGGAAAATGAATTAGAATTTAAGTTCCCCAATCAGAACTCAAGTTCTTTGAGGCTAGGGATCATCTCACTTTTGTACATACATACTCTGTACTTGGCACAGTCTCTGACCCACAATAACTGCTTTAAAATGCTTTTTTCACTCATTCATTCACTCATGCACTAATTCATTCTATTACTTTGACCACACCTGTAGTATTATATTTAGTTCTGTGTGCCACATTTTACAAAAGACATTGACAAACTGGAGCATGTCCACAGGAGAGTGACCTCTAAGAAGACTAGAAACCATGCCATAAAAGGATTGGTTGAAGCAATGGGGATGTTTAACCTGGAGAAGACTGAGGAGGGACATAACAAGAACATTCAAACATGTGACAGATTTTCACATGGAAGTGAGGCTAGACTTTCTTTTTCACTCTCAGAAATAAAACTGGACCCAACAGATGGAAATCATAGTGGCAGTTTTAGTTGATTACAAGGAAGAACTTCTAACAATTAGAAATGTCTAATTATGGCAAAAGCTGCCTTGGAAGGCAGTGAGTTCCTCAGCATCCAGGGTACAATGCTTAAGAGTTTTGATACTCAAAGTCCAAATGTTTGAGGGTATCTGGCAGAGAAATTCCTGGCCGGATATAGGCACAGGTTGGGCTGGCCACCTCTGAAGTCTCTCCTAACTCAGAGATGATGGGATTCTATTATTGGCAGTGGCAGAGGGAGACTCTGTAGAGAAAAAATCACGGTCCCATCAGAGGATCAGAACAAAAAATTGTTCTAGGAACAAGAAATCAGCCCCAAGGTGGGGTGGCTGGGAGGGCTTTCTGATAAAGCACCTCATTACTTTCTTTCTCTCCTGCCTCACTGGAAGATGCCCTGAGATCACCATAGCTCTTGGGTAGAAAGGGAGACTGCCCCCTAGGAAAGCTACTCTTGAATCTGCTCAAGCCTGCAACTAATTAGATATGCTTGCTTCTCAAATCCACACCCCACTCCCCATGGGCTAACCTGGGCACAGCACAGCAGAAGTGTGTTGGCACCACTGTCTTTGTCAGGGAGGGCCTGGGTGAATGCACACTATCCTCCACACTGTATCCAGATGGAAACTGGCTAAGCCCAAAGTGGGGGATGGGAATAGGGGTGCCCACAGAGGAGACACATCCTTTTTCAAACTCCCTAGCTGACAGGCAATTGTGAGCCCAGAAAGATGTCCCAACCAACAATTCCTTCTTCTTGGGAGGTGCAAGTCAGCAGCAGGCCCTGCAGCTGATCGGGGTATCTGTTTTCACCCTCTCTGCCAGCCTCCCCCCCTACCTTCTGCTTTTTAATTCACGGGGGGCAGCCCCCTCTGCAAATGTTTACACCCTTCGCCAATTACCCGACAATATGGCTCTTGCTTCTGTCAACAAACAAAGCTGTTGCTGTTTTGTTTTAGCTCCTTGGCATTTTCTGCTCATCTGCTTTCACCATTGTTCCTAATTAACATGCCAGAACTCCAACCTTGCCAGCTTGGTTATTTGTGGTCTGTCAACAGAAGGCTACCAGGCACAGGGCAGAAATCTGTGATGACCAGTGAGTGGCTCAACCTGCTCTAAGGGTGGAAATTGAGGTCAAGAGAGGGCAGATGCCTTGGTCAAGGTGACTGTGTGGTAAAAGTACATCCCAGCGGTTACAGCTCCTGTCACAGAGCTATTTCTAACCCCCTCTCATCTCCCCCTACACTAGGAGCACAGAAAGTGATTGCCAGATGAGGTCCTGTTGAGCCTGTATGCTTCACACAACTGTGTGAAGCAGTCACTACAAGGATTATTCTCCTGTTTTAAAGATGAGGAAGCAGGGGCTCAGCAAGGTCACAGGATCAGAGATGAGAGGTGAGTTAGGCCAGGCATGCTGTGGGGTTGGTATCTTGGAAGCAGTAGGAGAGAGTGGAGGGAGTAGGGGTATGGAGTCAGCAGACCTGGATCCAAGCCCCAGAGCTCTCTGACTTGCTGTGCATTCTCTGACAAGTCTCCTCTTTTCTCTGGAGGCCTTTGGAGGCTGGTCCCTCTTGGCCATCAGAGTTGGTGAACTGGTCTCTGAAAAGCCTCCTCTCTACCATCTCCAACGCTTCTGCTTTGGTGTTGATTCACTGCAAACACGGCTCCTTCCCTGGAGGCCTGGCTGGCAGGGGGGCTTTTCCTAAAATGATAAGCACTTGAGTTTTCACTGAAGGTTATCTGAGACATGAATCTGCAAGTGAACTGTTACCAGCTCCATCTTTGCTCTGCTGGATGATGCCAGTCCAGCCAGGAGGATGTTGGCTGCTCTAGCAAGGGGAGGCCAATGGTTCAGTAAACACTTCCTGACCACCTAATAATAATGAAATGGCATTCTTAAGACACTCTGAGGTCTGCAGAAGTTTCTTAGACATGATTTCATTGCAGATTCACAGCCACTCCAAGGCAGGTACTGCAGCATCAGTATCTCCATTTACAGTGGAGGAAACTGAGGCTGAGACTTACTCTTACAGTGAGGCAGTGGCCAAAGTGAGCTAGGATGTGAAGCAAGGTCTTCTGGAAGCCAGGTGGATCCATTTCCCCTTCCATGCTGTTCAGGGTTCTGTGTTTAGCTCTGTTGGGGGTAGACAGAGATGAGGGAGGCCCAAGGCCTGCCCCCTAGTGGTGTACATCTTGGCAGGACTCTGCCCCGCCTGCCTGTGTACCTTCTCTGGATTTCAGTTTTCTTGTCAATAAAAGTGGGAGTGGGAGTGGGAGTGTCACACCAGCTGATCTCTTGGCTCCTCCTAGTCTCAATCTTGCTGCTCAGGCAGCTCTTGGAGGATGTCTGCAGACTCTGAGCCTACAATGTCTCCTCATGTTGTCTTTGCTTCTGTTCATCTGCTGGATGTGAAAGTGCCCCCAGCCTGCCATCTTTCAAGGTGTATGCCAAACACCATCTGCTTCAGCTAGTCTTCTTAAATCTCTCCCTCCTCTTATCTTATGGTTTTTAGAGGGTTAAGGGCACCCCCTTGGTTCAGCCTTGTGCCTTTATCTTCATGCTCTGCAAGCTGGTGTTCACAGTCCTCCTCGATCCCTACTTTCTAGTTTTATTTCACTTTTCATCTGTTTTGTACAAGCAAATGGTCAGACTGGCTTGGCTGACTTGGGAACTGACCACACTGGCATACTGACCTAGGAGAGGGGAGGAAGGGGAATAAACAGGCAGAAGCTTTGGGGGATCAGGCCGAATGAAACCATCATTTCCCTGATACTGTTCCTGCCTAGCAACAAAGAGAAACAATTAGGCAAAACTCTACGACATGCACTTGTCTGACAATGCAATGTATTCTGTCCAAGGAGTTCCTCACATCTCTACCTTGAGGAAGCAGGGATAGCTTGGGATCTCTTCTCCAGAGCCTTCCCTAGTTTTTCCATTACTAAGCTTTTAACAAGTCCTCTGTGAAAGCCCAACTCCCAAATCCCCAGGAAACCTCTTCAGCTCCCCTGTTTGGTAACAGCCTCCCTCTCAGAACAGGCCTCTGAATGCCTGACTTGAATTCACTTCTCTGGTATTGCCTCCCCCCTTTCACAAAGAGCCTGCAAAGTCTGTGCTCCTTCCAGCAGCCCTGAGAGGAAGGTCCTGCTAATGTTACTGTCCTCATTTCCCACAGTAGGATACTTAGGCTCAGGAGGAAAACAGTATCTTCAACGCCCCCCAGCCAGTAAGTTCAGAGGCAGAATCCAAACCTTGGGTCTTACCCTGGTAGCTTGGCAGTGCTACCAGACTAGGGAACCTGGAGTCAGGAAGAGCTGAGTTTGGGGGTGGCAGGGGGGGTCCCTAGGTGAGTCACAGAACCTCACTAGGCCCCAATGTCCTCCTCAGCCATGATAGTGCTCATTGCACAGGGATGCCCTGAGTATCAGTTCAGGTAACAGTACATGTAACAGCTACTGTTATCCCTGTTGTCCTTGTTAGTCTTTTTTTTGGGGGGGGTATTCCCACAAGGCACTGCACATACTAAGAATTATGTTGTCTGTTGACTGAATATTGAATATTTGGCTCAATGGCAGGAGCTTGACAAACATCAGAGAGGCCGCAAGAGTTGCCACTGACCCCAAGCTGTTGGATAACCAGGGTCAGTTACTTACCACCCTTTCAATGCCCCAGGAGTCTCTCTAACACCCTGAAGTTACAGACTGGTGGCAGAGCTGCGCTGGTAAAAGAGTAAATTCTGCAATACCACTAACTCTACATACTAGAACTGCCCTCTTCCTCCCCCTCAAAAAAAAAAAAAGGAATGGAAAAAGTGAAATGTGTTCAAAGGAGGGGAACCAGTATGGTAAGGCATATGGAAACTCTATCACCTACCTACTGTGGTGTAGATGGCTGTGCTAGATATGTTGGAAGGGACTGATGCAAAGACACAACTAGATATAATTCTTGCCTTCGTGAAATTTATAGCCTGGGAGGGGGATCGGGAACCAGAACTATACAGGTCAGAAGTGAAAGAAAACTGGGAGAGTGAGAGAAGAGGGTAGGTGTAATCACACTGTATTCAAAAACTTGAAGGGCTGATGCAGGATCAAGGAACTTAAGTTATTCTGCTTGGCCCTAGAAGGAAGAACAAGAACAAATGGAGGAAAAATTACAGGAGGCAAATTTCAGCTTAACATAAGACAACAATTATGGCTGTTCAACATGGAAATAGGCTCATGTGAGGGGCGAGTTTCCCACCACTCAAAGTATTCAAGCCAAAGCTGGATTTTATAGGGGAGCTTTCTAACTGGGGATTAGGAAGGGGAGGTTGTGTAAGGAGGGTAGAAAGAGAAAGTTTGGCTTAGGTGTCCACTAAGGCCCTTTATAACTAAGGTTTCAAGATTAGATCAAGCTCAGGTTCTGTTCGATTCTCCAAGAATCTACCCTCATCTTCAAGAAAAGCAAAAGCTCAGCATTTTAATACAACAGGGAAACTAGATGCTTTCTTAATAAATACAGAAGAAAGCAAGGATGTTCCTTTTCTTTTATATTATTTTATACAGCTCCAGAAATGATAGTGTCAGGAGCCCCATGCCAAGACCACACCTCTCTCTTCACTCCTCTCTTTTCTTACTATTAGAAGACACCTTGTCTTCCAGAGCTTCCTAGAAAGTAAGCCGTGCCCTGAACTTGGCATGACAACAGTCCTTTGCGCTCACCCTCTGGATGAACTCTGCAGCAGCTAAATCACAGAACTGGTTCAAACCGGCCTCAGGTGGTCCCTGAGCTTGGACAAGTACCTGCCATGAATGGACATATTGTTGCCGCTACCCCTCACTGCTTGATTCTTTGTCTTGCCATAACTATATGTATCAAGGCTTAGCATTGCCTCCTTGCGTCCTAGACCAGACTCCAGTGCATGTGTTTTCTCTCCTCCAGTGGAATAAAGAAAACTTTTTACCATAACCTCTGTGGGCCCTCTGGTCATTTCTTTTTCAGAGTTGACCGCAGTAATCATAATAAGACAAAAGAAAATAAAGACAGGCAAAGACACAAAGCTATCCTTATCTTCATGTTGAATTACTTAGAAGACCCTAGGGAACCAACAAAGCCACTGATACAATACCTTCAGCAAAGTTTCATGCTACCACACCTTCCCTTCCAAATTAATAATATTTTCATATAATAATAAGAAATCCAATAGGGAATAATAAAAAGAGAAGTCCCATTTAAAACCACTAATAAGTACGTAGAATACCTGGGAATAGTCTACCCAAGCTCATTCAATATTTGCAAAGGTACAATTACAAACTGCCCCTTAAAGAAATAAAGAATGCCTAAGACAAGCTGGACAGATATTTAGCACTCAGAGCTGGGCCATGCCAATATAATAAAAATGACATACTACCAAAGTTATTGTATAAATTTAGTTCTATGTCAGCCAAACTACCAAATGGATACTTTTACAGAGTTAGATAAAATAACAAAATTCATTTGGGGGAACTATATACCAAGGGCAAAACATTCCCTTCTAGATCCAATGGAAAACCCTGTTGGCATCTGATGATACGGTGACATTAGCCTCCACATTGCTCCTTGTCCAGGACACTTATACTTAGACTTCACTGCCTTTGCACTGGATGTCTTTCATTCCAGTCATGTTCTCTCTGAATTCTCTGGTTTCCTTCAACTCAAATCCCATTTTCAACAAGAGGTCTTTCCTGCCCCACCTCAATACCAGTGCCTTCCCTCCAAGATTACTCCTACTTACCCTGCTAATATCTTGCACGTACACAGCTGTTGGCATGTTATCTTCCGCATTAGACTGTACATCCCCTGAAGAGAGTAGCTGCTTTTGCCTTTCTGTGCATCCCCAGTGTTTAGCAAAGCACCTGATACACAGTAAACACTTCAGAAATGATCGTTGATGACTAAAATGGAAATAGCGCTTCCTATGCAAACTATGTTATAAGGCAGAAATCATCAAAATAATTTGGTATTGGCTAAAATGTTTTAAAGTGGATCAAAGAAACAGACGAAACAAGGAAGGAACAGAAATACTTTGAACTCAATATTTGATAGGGACTGGGAGAAAACTGAAAGCCTGGAAGAAATCAGATTTAGACCAACATCTTATACCATATTCCACAATTCAAAGTGGCTATGTGATTTAAAAATCAAAGATCACACATTAAACAATTAAAAGAGAAGTATATTATATGCCCTTTGCAGCTACAGATAAGGAATGGATTTTTTTCTTTTTTCTTTTTTAAAATTTACTTGTTTTCAGTTTTCAACAATTGTTTCCGTAAGTTTTAAATTTTCTCCTCCTCCCTCTTCTCCCTCTCCCTCCCCAAGACGACATGCAATCTCATATAGATTCTATACATTTATAAGGAATGAATTTTTAACTAAACAAGGGACAGAGGCTGATACAACGGACAAAATAGATAATTTTGAGCAAAATTAGCATTTAGGATAAGAGGTTGTCTGAGAAAAAACATTTATATCAGATTTCTTAGTCTGCTATTCAAAATATATGAACAACTAACAGAAATACATGACTCCAAGATGTTTTCCAGTAGATAAGTGGTCAAAAGATGTAAACAAACAATTTTCAAGGGGAAGATGAGACTATGGAAAAGAAAGATTCAAATCACTAATACAAGATAAGCAAATCAAAACATCCTTAAGGTTTTACTTCATACCCAGCAAATTGGCAAAGATGACAAAAGATAGGAATAGTCACTACTGTACAAGACGTGGAAAGACAGGCACACTAGTGTTGGTGAAGTTGTGAATAGTAAAGTCATTTTGGAATTATGAAAAGAAAGTGACTAAAATGCCTACATACTTAGACCCTGAGACTCCATTTACTGTGGGTAAGATTGTCAATGTCACCACAAATCAGAAGCAGAACCAACATCAAAGCCAATATCCCCAAACTAAAACCATAACCTCAAGCCCCAAATCATAAATTTAGGAGACAACTCAGGTTCACTGAGTTCACCAGCAAGGGAGCCCCATCTGCATGACAGAGACTCTCTGAAGGAACAATGGATGAAGTTTCCTAGGTTTTACTCTAGGCAGAAGGTGACTAAGGTACAGGACTCGACAAGGCTTGAGGCTAGGGGATAGTGACAGCGAAGGCTCTTCGTGAGGTTAGCTTCCTTTGTAAACCTGTCACAACAGAGAAGACCATCTGGCTGCTTCAGTAGTAAGGAAGGTGGAAGCCAGGGATGGGACTGTAATCTGCACAACTTGGGTCAGTGGCATTACAGAGAAACTGAGACAAAGTTGACTTGCTTTAGCTTTCTTGGTGACCCAGAGTACGCTGCGCCTCCAACCCCAACCCAGGTCACTGATAAAAGGAAGGGCTCCCTCCACCTCAGACCCTTTGGTGGTGGCAAAGAACCAAAAACAAAGCAGACACTCACTAACCTGGGGGAGGCTGAACAGTTATGGTACAGAAATCTTAGGACTGGCATAAGAAAAATGAATAGGATGAAGAGAGAAGTGTGGAGAAACTTCTAAGAACCATCTGATGGAAAGTGAAATGGAAGATCCACAGAACAAGAGACGCAGTGACTTCATGGAGAGAATAGAACAACTGATGAGCTGGGCCCCCAGAAAGCCCTCTGAGGGGGTGGGGGGAGTGGTCCCAGAGCACAGAACAAGGATTACAACACTCAGTAGTTCTGCCCAACTTTTTTTTTTTTTTTTAATATGCTTACTTCTTTTTAAATTCTTTTTCAGAGTCTGATGGCTTTTGAGGACAGTGGAGATAGTAGGAAATGTAAGCAATATAAAAACAAAATATATCAATAAAAGTTTATTTAAAAAAAGAAAAGTTTAAAGAGGACAACCTGTAGAAGCTCTCTCCCACAGCCCATAAAATACATGTAAAAAATGACTCTAAACAAGTTCGAGAACAGCAGAAGCCACAAAATCACCGAGTGAAAGAGATTTCCAGTCCAAGGCAGCCTGGAAGGCTGACAGGAAAGGTCTATTGCACCAGGCTCGAAGCAGAGTGCAGCCCAGCCTTGATCACATGGTGTGGCAGGGACAGCACCAGAGCAGGCTTCTGGGTGCAACTGGCAGCAGCTGTGGCTCCCAGATCCCTCAACTCACAAATGCTAGAGACAGCTTCAAAGGTTGATGAGAAGGCTCTTTCACCCTGGATGAGAAGGGAGCAGGATCCTCCCCTAGCCCTGGTCCCAGGCAACAGCAGCAGCACCCATTTTTGGAGCCCTCAGCCTAGAGACCCTGGGGGAATCGAGCTGTTGATCTGGGTCTCAGCTCTGAGTGGTGGCCCTGGGTGTGAGAAGGAGCGCTGGTTGGTGGAGCTGGTGGAGGCTCTGAAGAGGGAATTCTATTCACAAATCCTGAGCAGAAAAGCTTGTGGTAGCTCCCAGACCAGAGCGCAGATGAGGAGAGGAGTAAACTCCTCTCCCTTGATTGTGTCACCCTGCAGGAACTAAGAACTTACAGGTGCCCAGAGTATACCCTCCACCTGACAAAAGACTCAAAAGTCAAGTAACTGGTTGGGAAAATGCCCCAAAAAGGGGAAAAAAATAAGACTATAGAAGGTTACTTTTTTGGTGAACAGGTATTTTCTTCATTGCTTTAGATGAGGAAGAACAAGGCGTGCCATCAGAGGAAGACATAAAAGTCAAGGATTCTGCATCTAAAACCTCCAAAATAAATATGCAGTGGTCTCAGGTTATGGAAGAGCTCAAAAAGGATTTTGAAAATCAAGTAAGAGAAGTGGGGGAAAAATTGAGAAGAGAAATGAGAGAGATGCAAGAAAATCAGGAAAAATGAGTCAACCAACAAGCTTGCTAAAGGAGACTCAAAAAAATGCTGAAAAAAACACCTTTAAAAACAGACTAACTCAAATGGCAAAAGAGGCCCAAAAAGCCAATGAAGAGAAGAACGTTTTAAAAAGCAGAATGAGCCAAATAGAAAAGGAGGTTCAAAAACTCACTGAAGAAAATAGTTCTTTAAAAATTAGAATGGAGCAGATGGAAGCTAATGACTTTGTGAGAAACCAAGAAATTATAAAACAAAACCAAAAGAATGAAAAAATAGAAGACAATGTGAAATATTAGAAAAATCCAGGATAGACAATTTAAAAATTATGGGACTACCTGAAAGCCATGATGAAAAAAAGAATCTAGACATCATCTTTTATGAAATTATCAAGGAAAACTGCCCTGATATTCTAGAACCAGAGGGCAAAATAAATATTGAAAGAATCCACCAATCCCCCCCTGAAAGAGATCTGAAAAGAAAAACTCCTAGGAATATTGTAGCCAAATTCCAGAGTTCCCAGGTTAAGGAGAAAATATTGCAGTCAGAAAGAAACAATTAGAGTATTGTGGAAATACAATCAGGATAACACAAGATCTAGCAGCTTTTACATTAAGGGATTGAAGGGCTTGGAATATGATATTCCACAGAAGTCAAAGGAACTAGGATTAAAACCAAGAATTACCTACCCAGCAAAACTGAGTATAATACTTCAGGGGAAAAAATGGTCATTCAATGAAACAGAGGACTTTCAAGCACTCTTGATGAAAAGACCAGAGCTGAATAGAAAATCTGACTTTCACATGCAAGAGTCAAGAGAAGCATGAAAAGGTAAACAGGAAAGATAAATCATAAGGGACTTACTAAAGTTGAACTGTTTATATTC
>CM053770.1:670945325-671014443 GCA_028658325.1 Potorous gilbertii
AAAGAGAAGATGGGATAAGGGAAGGGAGGGATGAAAGAAGAGAAGGCAGATTGGTGATACGGGTAATTAGAATGTTCAGTGTACTGGGGAGGGGGAGGGGACAAATGGGGAGAAAATTTTTGAACCCAAAATCTTGTGAAAATGAATGTAAAAAGTTAAATAAATAAATTGATATAAAAAAAAAAGAAATACAGGTAATGGGGTACAGAAATCTATCCAGCCTTCCAAGAAAAGAGAGAAGATGGGGATAAGGGAAATGAGGCGTGTGATAGAAGGGAGGGTAGGCTGGGAGAAGAGGTAATCAGAATGCATGGTGTTATGAAGTGGGGGAGGGGAGAGATGGGGAGAAAATTTAGAACTCAAAATCTTGTGGAAATGAATGTGAAAACTATAAATAGATAAATAAATAAAAATGAAAAAGGGAGAATCAGGATATGAAAAGAGATGCGATGCATTCTTCTTGCCTCCAAGGACAGAAGCAAGAGCACCAAGGAGACAGGTAGGACCCTCAGAGGGGCCAGGACCACCCCCCATGAGTAACAATAATAAAGGCTGCAGTGAGGGTCCAAGGGGCCTCTCCTCACAACCTTTAAAAGGGATTGGTGGAAATATTATCATGTCCATTTTGTGGACAAGGAAGGAAGGCTGTCATGTGCAGGAGGGATGAGACTTGTAGTGAATGAACCTCATCATGCCAGGGAACCCCTGAGAGAAATTCCCATTCCAAGAAGGTTCCAATTGGCTTCTGGCAACCAGAGCCTGAGTGGCATCCCACCTTTCCAGAGCAGGCTATATTCACCAAACAGCTATCAAGTAAGTGCCTACACTGTCCTGGGCACTGAACTTTTAAGCAGACATGGCCTGTGAGGGAGGGGAATGTGGCTGCCCAAAGGGGAAGTTGCCACATGATCCCAGTGCCAACAAAGGCTTTTGAAAATAGATTAATTGTACACATTCAGAGTATTTACTGCAAAAGGGCATTTTAAAAATACCTCTTTCTATTCAGAGGAAGATGTTCTACTCATTCTTATCTTAACTGCAATCTTGTCCTTTCTTGAGTCCTCAGGTCAAGAGAGCAGCCATGGGTGCATGGGTTAGGTTTTTATACAAGCTAGAAAAATGGGAAAAAAGCTGAGCCTGTGTCCAAATTGACATGTTATTGAATAGAAATGATTTAACTCCACTTGAATTCTCTTCTGGGTCAGAATTCCAGCTTTGCTCCCCAGGGACTATATAACCTTAGACATGCCACCATCTTGATGCAAGTATTTAACAAAAATGATAAATCCTGCCTTGCTTTCCTATAAAGGAGTAAGAGAATGGATGTGAAAAGGCTCTGGAACCATTGAGTGTCAGATAGATACTGACTGCCACCATTATTGACTAGTATTGTTAATAATAATGAAACCTTGCTAACAATGGGAGTTTGGCTGAGGTCCTGGGGTTCCTCTTCATGAAGGTCTTTAGGCAGAGCCTGGATGACCCTTTGTTGGGGATGTCACAGAGAGGATCCTTGTAGAGGAAGGTTTGGACCATATGCCGGTCCCATGTATGTGACCTGACCAACATCACAGAGCAGCAAGTGGCAGAGCCAGAGACCTTGAACCCACATCCCTTCACTCCACATACAGCTTCTCATGGTGCTGTGCATATTAGCTGGAGTTTGGCTGGGGAGAATTTCTAATACATTTTGATGTATATCCAGGCTATGAAAGGTAGAGTGAGCACTCTCTCATACATGAGCACACACACACACACACACACACACACACACACACACACACACACACACACTCTCCAGCATCCTAGAGCTTTGGCTTTGAACGTGAGTTAAAAGACTTGAGTCCTCAGCTGTCCACAAAAGGCTTGCCGCCATCATGATTTATTCTGATGTATTTACTTATCCAATTACCCCAACAGCAGGAGATCATTAAATCTTCCAGTTACCAGATGCAGCACTTTGAATATCTTGAATGTTACCAAGGCTCTCTCAGAGCTATGTTGATATTACATTTTTATCTCTGCAAAAGCTTATGAAACTGGAAGGCAAGAACTGTGAATGGAGCAGGTGTTTGCTTTGAAGGCTAGGCCAGTAGGAGCCTGGATGAGGCCCAAACAGAGATGAGGGTTTCCCTAACTTTTGGGGTGACTTTCAGGAGGAGTGTTGAGAGAAGAAAACCTGAATTCCACTAAAATGGAAGCTATTAGAAATAGGTGAGATCAATAGATTGGAAGTCAAGAGATGGGTTCAAGGGACTGCTCTGCCACCAGCTTGGGAGGTGACTCCACACAAGGCCTCTCATCTCTTAGTGGCAGGTTCCTCATATGTAGAGCAATGCTGGTGGAGATGATCTCAAAGGGCCTTTTCAACTCTGATGGTAAATGATTTTATGAGCAGAATGCAAAGTAGGCTGGAAATAAATTTAATTATGGGGTATGGTAAATCCCCCCCTGGCTCCATTGGTTTCTCTTATCACTGATATCATCAACGAACTAATACTTACCAAGGCCCAAGGGGTGGGGGTGGGACAGAATAGTTCATCATGGAAACATGATTTTTGAACTACCTTCATTACTGACTTGGAGAAGTCCTCCTCTATAATAATGGAGACATTAGCACCTGTCCTTTCAATTCTATGCAGTTCAGTGGACAGTAAATGCCTAATCTGTATAGAGATCTAGTGCTCAGGATTAGGAGAGATTCAAAGTTTAAATATGGTAATCCTTACCCTTGTGGAGCTGGTTATGTAACAGGGGATACTACAGCTGTGTACACGTGTGTGCACAAACACATACACACACACACTAAATAAACAAATAAAAGTAAAGTAACAAATGGGTCAGGGAGATGAAAATGAAGCGGCATGTTTGGTCTGAGGGGAGAAGGGTCAACTACAGATAGACACTCTGATCACCCAGGTGGCATATGAGTTAAATTTCTGAGGATGGGGAGGAATGGAGAGAGCAGTTTATGCATAGGAAACTGCCTGGACAAACAGTAAACAAGTGGGAAAGGAAGGGGTATATATAAGAAACAGTGAGTAACTCAATTCAACAGCAAAAGTCAGGAGTGGGAAATGCCTCTAGACAGAGGAGGGCTTTGACTAGCACACAAAGGAACTAACTCGATTTGGTATGTGATGAGGCACTCCTGAAGAGTTCTGAGCTGAGGCCTGACATCCGGAGCTCTGTACAAGGATGACCAGGTGGACAAAGGCATGATGGATGCTCTGGAAGTGGGAAGACCTACAAAGAGGCTCACAGACCAGTCTGAACTGGAATGGTGACTAGGACACAATAGAGAGGATTTTGCAAATCTAAAGATTTTTGTAGGGAGAATCCATAAGCTTTGGCAACTCACTGAATCTGAAAAGTGAAGGAAAGGAAAGATCAGAGACAATCCTATTGTTACAAGTATGAGCACATAGGTCACACAGGGAGAAGTAGGGAAGGCAAAGAGCTTGGTTTGGACAAGCGGAACCTGAGGGTCTAAAATGCCAAGGAGAGGTGGAGACTGGAGCCAGTGATGGCAACTGAGGAGTTGGGGCGGGGGGAGGAGGTTGTTGTGAGACCCAGATGGTTCTGGGTGGAGAGAGCTCTCAAACATGGAAGTAGGCATCCTAAAAGGTTGGTCCAAGAGCCATGGATATGTCATTTTGAGAGTCATTTTCAGAACTTCATTCTATGAAAGAGGTATTAGACTTACTGTGCTTGGCTTCCGGGGGCATAACTAGTAGTGATGAAAGAGCAGCAGGGGAGGGAAGGGTGACAAGCAAATTGAGGTTCAATATAAAGAGCTTCCTATTAATCAGTCTGTCTAGTGAGACAATGAAATTTATCCCTTCACTGGATAAATAATAGGAACATAACGTCCAGAAGAAAGGTAGATGATAGTCCTGTGGTAAGAGCATAACTGGCCCAAGGTGCTCACATCTGGGCATCACAGTTTAGGGGAAGCCAGGACAGAAGAGGACCTCTAATTCATGCCATATGAGGAAGTATGGAAGACACTGGGGATATTTGGCTTAGAGAAGGTAAGATTTCAGGGATGTGGAGTTAAGTGTTTGTAAGGTCAAGTGTCCTGCTACAAGCAGGAAGGATTCGCTTTGTTCTAGTTGGCCCTCAAAGCTGGAATTAGAAGCAATGGGGAAAAGGTGCAAAGTAGTCAACTGAGGCACGAGGTTAAGAGGCTTGAGGCAGTAAATTCCCCTCATCACTAGGGATCTTGAAGGAGAGAAAATGTCTTATAGAAAAGGGATTCCTACTTTAGTTCTAGGTGGAAAGGATGAACTCCTTACAGTTCTGAGATTCTATGGGGTTATGAGTGCAGATCACTTTATCTGCCCAGGAGACAATGATTTCTGTCAGTGGGGGCTGGGCCTGAATTGGAAAAATCCCAGATCCTCAAAGTACTGAAGAATTCTAAGTGCCTGTCTCTCATCCCTGTACTAGGCAGGACTGGGGGCTTATCCATCTTGATCTCCCCAGTTCCTTTTAGGGGACCCAGTAAGACATTAGGCACCTAAAGAATGGAATTGCCCTTCTCTGAGGTCTGAAAGGGCCCGTGGCCCCACCTGTGCACACTGAAGGGCCTGGGCTGCACTGTACAGCCTGCATTCCACGAAGCTACCACAGTCACCCTTTCAGGAAGGAACAGATTTTTCCTTGTTCATTTAAATTGCTGTTAGAACTGGCTAATTAAAAGGGTTTAAAAATTCTTAATACTCTAAACAGAACAAACTGGTTCTGAATTATTAAGCAACATTGTTGATGCGTTCTGGATAACCTTATGTGACTTAGTTGCCACCTGATCCTGAGCCAGAGCTCTGATGAATCAGCGTGAAATCCTGTCAAAGCCTCAGCTCACCAAGGCCTTCAGCTCCAGGCTCTAGATAAACTGCCCGTGATGCATAGTCTCAGCCCCAGAGCTCACAAGTAAATCCTGCGGGACAAGGAGGTGGAAGGCTGGGAGATCGAGGGCTCAGAGGATCTTCATCTGTACCCAAGCCTCATCACAGGGCCCTTGGAATCTGCAATAGCCAAGCTGGAAAGGGCCTTGGAGATCAGGGGAAGAGCCCTCTCACTTCAGAGGATGAAGCTAAGGCTGAGGAAGAAAACTTCTTCAAGGTCACAGTGGCAGAGCTGATATTGTCAGCCAAGTCTCCTCTGCCCCACATTTGGGGGGGGGGCGCCTCTAATAAGGGTCCTTCTGGAGGTAAGGACTTTCTAACTGTTCATGAAGAGGAGCCCCAATCCTTCCTGGTGCCTCTCTCTACCTATCCCCAAGCCCCAGGTACCAGTGTCCTTCCTTGAAGGTCCTTGGCATATGTTTGTATTGTATCCTGCCTTTGACGAAGCCTGGCTGTGTGGCTTTGGACAGGTGACTTAGCTTCTCAGTGCTGTTGTGGAGAAGGTGTCTCCTTACCCTGCTGAAAGCACAGGCCCAATTCCTGATCTTGTCTCTACTTACCTATCCATGTAGAAGGTGTTTCCCCTATCAGAATGTGTGAGGACAGGGAATTCAGGGCTTTATCTCCAGGGCTTGGCACAGCAGATGCTTTCTTGACTGGGGCTTGTTTCCACAGGCCCCTCTACAGGGCACAGGAAGAATCTACAAGGAAGACATGTAGGGAGACCCCTCCCAGCTCACCTCTCCACCCCTTTTTACCCTCTACAATGGTGAGAGAAGAGGGAGAAGGAGGCAGCAGCTGCCTTGGTCCAAGGATCACAGGACTGGCTCAGAGGAAGGGGTGGGGAGTCAAGGCAGCTATTCCTTTACTTAGAAGGGATGTGAAAAATTTCTTTCCTCCTGGTCTGATTCCAGTTCAAGTGAACTACCTCACCCAGCATGGTAGGATGAACCCTTATGACCCCGAACCGAGGTCAAGCCCTGGCTTTGCCACTAATCTGGACTTGGTTTTCAATCCTTATCCCAATACATGATGATGATACTACTGAAGTTTACCTAGTGTTTTAAGGTATGCAATGTGATTTGCACACATTATCTCATTTACTTTTGTTTCTCAGGACTTCACAGGGATTATGAACCTACATTTTAAGGATGAGGAGAAAATATACCTTGGATATATTGGAGGCAAAGCCAAGAAGGTAGATTACAGTTAACCCAGAAGAACACTCTCAACATTCTCCTCCAAAAAACTTTAAAATAGTATCTCAAATCAAACTGAAACATCAGAGCCCACAAAAGGTCAGGGTGATGCATTTTTCAGGACTAAGAACATTTAGAAAGTCAGCAGAAGTTGGTGACACTGGGTGGAGCCCACACATATAGTGGCAGCAGCTTCTAGAGCTCTCAGCCCACAGACAGTAAGGACATTAGATGACTGGTCAGAAAGAGATTACAAGGAATCCTTTGCTGGCACTGGGTACAGCGGGTGCTGATTGGCAACTTTATTGCTCATAAGCAATTCTGGGTCACAGTCCCAGGGTAGAGTGGAGTACTGGTGGTCAGTCACAAGAATACAGAGGCCCTGGTCATGCTACCAAAGCAGATAGGAAAGCTAGTGCATGCAACTGCAAGGGACCAAGGGGAGGGGCATCTTCCTGGGTAACAACCAGAGATCACTGACCACAACTCTCCCCAGGTCACACCATCTTGAAACAGCAAAAACTTGCAGAACTTGAAAACTAGCTCTGATAACAGTCTCATGAAAAAGCCTGAAGTTTGGACAGTGCCTTCCTGTCCCCAGATGAGCAAAGCCCAACTTTAACATAAAGTTCTAAGTCAAAAAATAGGCTGGAAAAATTAGCAAACAACAAAAAGTATTTGATAATAAAAAGCTACTATGGCCACAAGGAAGACCAAGACACAAACTCAAAAGAAGACAGAAACGTGAAAACAGCTACAGAAATGAGGCCTCTGAGAAAAATGTAACTAGACTCAACCCCAATAAGAATTCCTGGAAGAGTTAAGGAGATAAGAGTGATAGAGGAAAAACTGGGGGAAAAAAATGAGTGATGCAAGAAAATCATGAAAAGAGAGAGAATTAACAGCTTGGTAAAAGAGCCACAAAAATACTGAAGAAAATATCACCTTAAAAAGCGGAATAGGCCAAATGGTAAAAAGGGACACAAAAATGTACTGAAGAAAAGAACCCCTTAAAAAGCAAAATAGGCCAAATAAAAAAAAAAAGTACAAAATCTGACTGAAAAAAATAATTCCTCAAAAATCAGAAATGGGCAAGTGGAAGCTAACGACTCCATGAGACATCAAGAAACAATAAAATAAGGACAAATGAATGAACAATAGAAGAAAATATGAAATGTCTGATCAGAGAAAATGACTTGGAAAAGGATGAGCTTGTTTAAGAATTCCTGGACGATTCTATCACTTCGTTATAAAAGATACAGAGTAAGATGGTACAGAGAATGGGGAAGATGGGTAAGGAGAATATTCTTCGGCCAATTAATTTCTCTGTAATAAATTATTTTCATTGTTATAGAAAAAAAATATTGTTCTACTTGAAAGCCTTAATCAAAGAAAGAGCCTAAACTTGAGAAGTCTTATATCAATGGATACAAACTGAAGTGAGAAGAACTGGGAGATCATTGTGTACAGTAAGAGCAATGTTGTAATGAGGATCAGCTGTGAAAGACTTATCTACTCTGATCAATACAATGATGTAAGATCATTCCAAAGGATTCATGATGAAAAAGTGCTATACACCTCCAGAGAGAGAACTGATGAACTCTGAGTGCAAACTAAAGTATAATTTTCTCACTTTCTTTTTCTTTTTTTTTTTGAAATACGGTCAATATTGAATTTTTTTTGCATGTTTTTACATGTATAATTGATAGCCTATTGCTTGTCTTCTCAGTGGATGGGGGAGAGGGAGGGAGAAATTGGAACTCCAAATTTCAAAAGAAAAGAATGTTTTTAAAAATACATTTTAAAGAATTAAAAAAAAAAAAGGATGAGAAAACATATTAAGAGAGGCTCTCTGACTCATAGCCAGTAAGTGTCTTAGGGAGTTTGTCTTCCAAACCACACTGCCTCATAGTAGTTGTGTGATCACAGACAAATCAACCCTGCCAGGACATCAGCAACTCTGCCTGTCCCAGGAGGCTCTCAGAGAGCAGTTGGTCCAGCCTGAAACAGAGCAGGAAGCAGTCTGTGGTTACTCTGCCTCTGTCTGGAGACTGCTAGTGAGGAGGAGAGCTCCCCATCACCCCAGCCAGCCTGAATGATTTTCTACATCACATTTCCGTTGAGTATTTTTGGTTCTGCAGGAAGGTCCATCGCCCGAACATTCCTAATGAAACCATTAGAAAAGACAGCCCTCAAAATGCCAGTTGAAGTCACAATTTCAGATCAAAGGTGGCTGTGGGAATTGACAAAGAAGGCTCTACATTAGGGCTGGTTATATGCAGAGCAGAGAGGGCACAAATATTCTTTCTCTGTGCTGGTGCTGACACCCAAAATGGGGCCCTGGCTATGGGCCATGGCATGCCAACGCATGTGTGCATGGGCTCAGGAGTACCACCCTTGGCTTTGGGAAGTACAAGGAGTATTTGGAAGAGATTAATCTGTGCAATTACACATGTGGCTGTTTCTGCTCACAAGGGAAATTAACTATCATTTAGATTTAAAGTCTTTAAAAGCATGTCTTTCAATGAGAAGCACCATGAATACTAAGTAATTTGTCAGTGATTGAGTTCATAGCAGGTGGTAAGTGCCCTGGATTATAGAAAGGTCCTGTCCACGTATTGTGAATAATCCAAATTATTATAAACACTCATCAAATTGAAGTTTGTAGGAGGTTCTGTGACTTGCCCAGGGTCACACAGATTAGTAAGTGACTGAGGCTAGATTCAAATTCAGGTCTTCCTCAGGTCTAATGTCCTATTCATTTGTGTTTTAGCTACCTCAGTAATTCTTAATGGGTTGAATGGCAGGACTCAAAGATGTATCACTAATGGTTCTATGTCAACTTGGAAGATTTCCAGTGGAGTGACAGACATCTATGCTTGGCCCTGAACTGTTTAACTTTTTTATAAGTGACTTGGACAAAGCCATAGATGGTATGTTCATCAACTTTTCAGATAAAGCTGGAAGAGGTAGATCATCTAATGGATGACTTGTCAGGATCTGAAAAGATCTTGAGAACATATAGCACTGGGTAGAAAATAAGATGAAATACAAAACTCTTATACGTGGGGTCAAAAAAATCAATTCCAGAAGGGTGGGGTAGGGGAGAAATGGACAGTAGTTTGTCTAAAAAAGACCATGGGGTTTTATGGGATTACAAGCTCAATGTAAGTCAGTATTTTGATGAGGTGGCAAAGGAGGTCTCCGGCAGTAGGGCGTTAAGAGAAGCAGTGTTTGAGGTTGGGGGCAGGCAGCCTCACTGTCCTCTGCCTGGTTCAGAGTCCATCTGAAGTACTGTTTTCACTAGTGGTACCACTATGTGGGAAGCATACTGATGAGCTGGGAGGTGTCTAGATGAGGAGTACCCAGGATGGGGAAGGGCCTCCAGTTCATGGCATAGCAGGACTGGTTTAAGCAATGGAGTCTTTTTCCTGGAGAAGACTTAAGGGGGACAAGACCGCTTTCTTGCACCCCATCACCTTCTCTTGCTTCCATCTTCTTTACATGTACTTGTGTACACATCTCAGAGTCCCCTTTGGTGGTGTGGGCATCCACATCATTCATTCTCTGTAGCAATACCCAGTTTTCCTCCTTCCCCTAAATGTTAGAATTTTATTCTTGAATGCATCCTGTCCTTCCTTGGCTCAACTGCCTGGTACACTTATTAAATTTTGCTTACTTTTTCCTGAACTCTTGGAAAGTTGCTCTCCCAAGTCTAGGGAACACATCAGATAGTGCTTTCATTAAAGATCGTCAAATTCATGAGCATACAGCTGGGCAAAATAATTTTTAATTATTGTTTTAATTTCCTCTTCATTGGAGGTGAATTCACCCTTTTTCATTTTTGATACTGGTAATTTGGTTATCAGTTTTATTGGTTTTTTCATAAAACCGGTTCTTAGTTTTATTTGTTAGTTGAATAATTTTCTTAATTCCAATTTTATCAATCTCTCCTTTGGTTTTCAGTATTTCTAATTTGGTATTTAATTGGGGATTTTCAATTTGTTCTTTTTCTAGTTTTTTCAGTTGCATAGCAGTGTAACTCTTGACAAGAAGTAAACTATGACAACTACTTGTCTATCCAACTCTGATTCTTACTGGGTCCTCCTTCCTACCTCTGTGACTTTGGGAAAATTATTTAGCTTTTCCGGGTCTCAGTTTCCCTGGCTATGGAATGAGGGGATCAGAACAAGTACCCTCTGAGGTGCACTCCACTCTAAGAGGATCACCTTGTGTTCTTTCTCCTGACGTCACCTGAGGATCCACACCATCACTCAGACTCACAGAAGATGAGAAGTGGCTCTAATATTCAGTTCTCTCTCTTAGAACAGCTTCATGGTTGTCAGCCTACTGTGTGCCAGGTACTATGCTAAGCACCTTACAAATACTATTTCATTTGATCCTCACAACTACCCAAGCATCTAGGTGTTACTATTACTACCACTATTTTACAGATAAGGAAACTGAGGCACACAGGGCTCAAGTGATTTCCTCAGGGTCACACTGCTAAGTAACCATCTAAGGAGGGCTGCATCTGAACTCAGGTCTGACTCAAGGAACAGTACTCTATCCAGTGTTGTTTGTCCATGGCAAAAACACAAACATTGTGCACTCTGTGAAAGTCACTGCCAATTATGTCATGATCTTTTACACTTGTGGGGAGTGGATACCCTTAGTCTTTGTCTTTCCTGGTGATGCCCCAGAATGTGACACCCTGCTGCTCAGGGAGCATGTGATTCTGAACATGTCATTCTCCTAGAGAAGATTAAATTTTTCTAAGGAGAGAGACTATCTAACTTTTCACCATGATTTCTCCAGTTTCTAGTCTGTTTCCCTGAATCCTTAACTTGATATTTCAAGTCCTGTCACATTTATCATAAAGGATTAGAATGCTAAAGTAGGAAATTAAAAGATAATTGGAATAATGTTTGGCCTTGCAGTACAAAATGAAGCGGGGCACAGACTAACATAATTTTGCCAAGATAACTTGCTGGTCATAGCACTTTCTTTGCAACAGTCCGAAAGGCAACCCTACACATAGACATCACCAGATAGTCAATGTGGAAATCAAATTCACTATATACTTAAATAAGCAATACAAAGAAATGGAAGAAAAACCCTGAATGGGAAAGATAAGAGATCTAGTTAAAAAAATCTTAGAGACATCAAGGGAAAGTTTCAGACAAAAATGTAGGTAACAGAAGTAGAAGAGATTAACAAAAGATGGCAAGAATACATAAAAGAACTACATAAAAAAATGTCTTAACATCACATATGAGCATGATGGTATGGTTGTCATATATCCTAGAGAATGAAGCTGAGTGGGCCTTAGGAAGCACTGCTACCAATAGGGCTAGTGGAGATGATGGAACTCCAGTTGAATTATTTAAAACCCTAAAATATGATGCTGTTAAAAGTGCTGCACTCAACAGTGGCCCCTGGATTGGACAAGATCAAAGGCAATGCCAAGGAATATTTAAATTAGTGAACAATTGTACTCATTGCACATGCCGGCAAAATTATGCTTAAGATTCTACAAGCTGGGCTCCAGCAATGTGGGAACCAAAAATTACCAGAAGAGCAGGCTGGTTTTTGAAGAGGCAGAAGAACTAGAGACCAAATTGCCAAAATTTTCTGGATTATAGAGAAAGCAAGGGAGTTTAAAAAATTCTACTTTGCTTCACTGACTATACTGAAGCCTTTGACTGTGGATCACAAAATATTGTGGTAAGTCCTCAAAAAGATGGGAGTACCACATCATCTTACTGGTTTCCTGAGGAATCAGTATGAGGGTCAAGAAGCAATAATTAGAACCAGACATGGCACAACTGACTGGTTTTCAGATTGAAAATGGAGTACAACAAGGGTGTATATTGCAACTTTATTTATTTAACTTAAATGCAGAATATATCATGTGAAATGCCACTCTGAATGAATCTAAAGACAGAATTAAGGTTTCCAGGAAATAGAGAACAGATTAAAGTATGTCAGAGCTGGGAGGGTCACCCATTATTAAAGCACACTAAGTGGGCAGCTGGAATCAGAAGATCAGATTCAAATACTGCTTTGATTTGAACTAACTTGGTGACAGTGGGTAAATAATTAACCTCTCACAACCCATTTCCTCATCTATCCAATGTGGGTAATAGTAACTACCTTACAGGGATTCTCTAAGGATCAAATGAGATAATGTCTGTAAAAGGCTTTGTAAACCTTTAAGGCAGGAAAGAAGAAGGAAAAGATGGAGGAAATGGAACACAATGAATATAAGAAAAGAAGGAAAGCAGAGACAGTAAGGAAAAGAACAAGGGTAAAATGAGGAGAAGGGATAGGGAAGGAGAAGCAAGAAAAAGGGAAGGGATAAAGTAAGAAGTTAAGAGAGGGAAGGGGGAGGAAGGAGAGACCAGGGCCAGGGGAGATAAAGCACATGGAATGCAGAAATTGGTCTTTCTTTTCATTTCTTGGTGGGCTGGCCTTGGGGCTGATAAGGAAATGAGGCAAGAAAACAGCAGCCCATTAATGTCTGAACAGACTGGGGTTGAGAGTGGTGACTGAAGGAGTCGTCAGCTACAATGGGAGCATGTAGTCCAGAAATGCTCCTAGGTCTGAGGGGAGGGGCAGGATGAGTGCTTTCCCATCTAGCCCTGGGGGCGAGGGTGGGGTACTGTCTGGGGTGATGTTCATGGAAGGAAGGCCGCCACCAATATGGGACCAACAGGAGTTCACAGAAAAAGCCTGAGGAAAGAGAAATTCCTCCTTTCTTTAAGAAGACAAGCTGTGCTCAAACAACCACAATAAGCATCACTGGAGCAAGGATGATGTCACTTCATTCTGTTATCTCCCACACAGTACTGTGCACGTAGCACCTGATGCCACACACCGCTGTGAAAAAGCCTTTAAGCTTGTGGAGAAAAGGCCAACAATGAGGAGCTGCTGCTCCCAGAGGCACCGCCACAGTCCTAACTGAGGAGACAGTATTTTCAGCTGTGCTTTTAAATGACCTGCTGGTCTGGCTGTAACTTTAGAGGACTTTTCCAAATTAGACACTAATCTTGCAGCTACAGATGGTGATTACAAAACAACCCTGTGGAAACTCTAGCAGCTCTGTAGGTAGGGATGGACCACCATTTACCTGGCATCTCCCTCAGTTCACTGAGATTTGAATGTGAATAGTATCACCCTATGGATACAAGTCTGTGTCAAGTGGGCCCAGCAAATCTGGTCAGGCTGTAGAGCAGTGGTGTTACATTCCAAGATAAATGGGCCTATTAATCATGCATAAAGATCCTTCCTGGCTGCCTATCAACTTAGAAAATCACAAGTGAACATTAATTATATTCTATCATATTTTTATTTTGTAAATATTTCCCAATTACATTTAATCATTTAAATCTGGTGTGGCAGCCCTCTGCACGGGTTCATAGGTTCTGTATTTGACACCTCTGCTCTAGGCAATGATTCTTAAACTGGGGGTGGAGACCCCATGTGGTCATGAGAAATTTGGCAACAGTAAAAGATTTTTGAAAGTTCAACAATCAAAAATTAATTAAAAATCACACTTGTAATGAATTCAAGGTGTTTCTGGCAGCACTTGTTCCAGTGGCACTGGACAACTTCACTGTAGCCTTGGTTCTGAACACAAAGCATGCGCACTTTGCACTGTCCATGCCCTTAGGTCATGCAAAGCCAAGGAACATGGTAAAAGGTAAAAAGGGGTCACAAGTGGAAAAAGTTTAAGAAGCCCTGTTCTAGAATATCCTTGACCATTTAGCATCTCAGAGGACATCCACTACCTGAAAAAGAAACCTTCTACAAATACTCATGATAAATGGCCATCCAGTTTCTCCTTGAAGATCTCCAGTGATGGAGGCTTACTACCTGTAAAAGCTGCCCATTTGAGAGCCTTCTGGATAATATGGATTGTTAAGTATGCCTCTATGCAACTTCTCCCCACTATTCCTAGCTCTGTCCTTTGCATCATGGAGAATAAATCCAATCTCTCTCCTGTGTAATAGTCCTTTAAATACCTGAAAACAGCTATCATTTATGCTCCCCTAAGCCTTCTGTCCTATAAGATAAACACACCTAGTTTCTTCAACTGAACCTTCTATGAAATGATCACCAATCTCCCCTACATCATAGTTGGCCTTGGTTGGACTTCCTAAAATGTAGCAGCCCTAAGTGGATAATCCAGATATAGTCTGACAAAGGCAGACAGTATCAGGGTTATCATCATCCTGGTCCTTACCCTACACCTCTGTTAATACAGTCTAAGGTCCCCTAAATTTTATGGGTGGGGAGACAAGTCACACTATGAACTCAGACTAAACTCAAAGTCCACTAAGACTCCTAGATCCTTTGCACATAAACTATTTTCTAGTCATGCTCTCCCCATCCTATACTTAGGCAGCTATTTTTTCAACCCCACTTAATAGTATTTTTTTTCTAATGACATGTAAAGATAGCTTTTAACATTCACTTTTATAAGATTTTGAGTTCCAAATTTTTTTCCCTCTCCTTCCCTTTATGATGGCAAGCAATCTGAGATAGGCTATACATGTATAATCATATTAAACATATTTCCCATTAATCATGTTATGAAAAAAGAATCAGAATAAAAGAAAAAACCATAATAAAGAAAGAAACAAACAAACAAAAAAGGGAAAATAACATGCTTCTATTTGCATTCACACTCCATAGTTTTATCTCTGGAGGTGGACAGCATTTTCCAACCGGAGTCTTTTGTCTTGGATCATTGTATATTGCTGTTAATGTGTATATAATGTTCTCCTGGTTCTGCTCACTTCACTCAGCATCATTTCATGTAAATCTTTTCAGGTTTTTCTGAAATGTGTCTGATCATCATTTCTTATAGCACAATAGTATTCCATTACATTCATGTACCACAACTTGATTCCCCAATTGATGGACATCCGCTAAATTTTTCTGCCATCACAAAAAGAGCTGCTATAAATATTCTTTGTACATGTTGGTCCTTTTCCCTTTTTTGTGATCTCGAGATACAGATCTAGTAGTGGTATTGCTGGATCAAAGGGTACATACAATTTTATTGCCCTTTGAGCAAAATTGCAAACTGCTCTCCAGAACGGTTGGGTAAGTTCACAACTCTACCAACAATGCATTAGTGTTCTAATTTTCCCACATCTTTTCTAACATTTATCATTTTCCTTTTGTCGTATTAATCTGACAGGTGATAGGTATGATGTAGTACCTCAGAGTCGTTTTACTTTTCATTTCTCTAATCAATACTTAGAGCATTTTTCCTATGAATATAGATAGCTTTAAATTCTTCAACTGAAAACTGTCTGCTCATATCCTTTGACCATTTATCAATTGGGCAATGACTTATGTTCTTATAAATTTTACTCCTTTCTCAATATATTTTGAAAATGAGGTCTTTATCAGAGACACTGGCTGTAAAAATTGTTTCCCAGTTTCTAATCTTGGTTGTATTGACTTTGTTTATACATAACCTTTTAAATTTAATGTAATTAAAATTATCCATTTTGCATTTCATAATGTTCTCTATCTCTTGTTTGGTTATAAATTCTGCAAATAATATCACCTGAAAATCAGTCCTGGATGGCACCTAGTCTCCTCACAGCCAAGGTTATGAGGGGCTGGAAACAGCATCTGTTTTAGACCACAACAAGAATCCCCACGCTGGGGACCTCAGAATCACTTCCAGGGCTAGTAGACCTCCAACCTCTAAAAGCTAAACAGCGCCAACTACTTCACTGAATGATGGCATGCTCAGTTATCACGTATCTTCTACAGACTGAATGTTTGATACGTACACACACATATGTGTATACAATCTATAATGATTTCTCAAATGTTTACATGCTGTTTGTTATAAAAAAACCTCGAATTCAAAACGTTTTGTTGAATTCACAGTAGTTTATAAACCAGGAAGAGGAGCTCTTACTTAGCATAACATGAACAATGGAGAGACTGCTAGTTTTGGAGCCAGGAGGCCTGGCCTTAAACTCACCAGCTACGAGACCAAGGGCAAGTCACATGACCTCTTGTTTCCTTATCTACAAAATGGGAAAAATCACTCCTATTTCTTTTAAGTTTTTCCTAGAAAATTCCTCCTATTTAGAGAGTGCTTCAGTTCCAAGCACTCTCTAGGTAGTTCAATATTCATTCGGTGGGACTGCCAGTTCCCATTTCTAAAGCTCTTCAGTGCTTTAGATAAAGTGCCTTCTTCAGAGCAGGTAAATATTTTGTTCTCTAAGAGTAGGGACTATGTCTTCCCCATCACCTTATACCCCAAGGGCCTGATCATACAAGAGCCAAACACCTGATAGAGTTATAAAATAAACATTTAGCTGTCACTGAAAGGGAAGATGAATTAAACCACTAAAACCCTAGAAAACTGGTACATCTGAGTCCGCAGGTATACACGGATGAAAAAGGTAACCTTCCCTGCTCCCAGGATTTTGCACAAGAAGAGATCTTGGGATCTAGTCTAACTGCTTCATTTGACAGAGGAGGTATCTGAGGGCTAGGGAAGTGAGGTGTCTTTCTGCTGTCACACAGGTAGCATAGAGTGGAGCTCTAATCCTGACCTAAATCTTCTTACTGCAAATCTAGTGCTCTCTCCATTCCATGCTGCTTCCTAAAATCTGGACAATATCCTCTAGGCCTGGCCTGCAATATGTGACCTTTCCCATGCCTATCTGTCATTATTTGTGGCAGACATTTTTCAAAGGACAGATAGCAGACATTTGCTTGTTTTTCTCGAATCCCCAGGACCTAGCACCGAATCCCACACATTAAGAGGGCACTTAGTAAATGTTAAATTTAACTGAATTCTCGCCCCCATCCCCTCCCCTCACCAAAATGAATTTATTCAAGGGGAGGTGGAAGGCACAGGCCACAGAGGGAACGTAGGGTTCTTAACTGGACATCAGCCATAACCTTCCATGCCAACAGAGATGGGACTTAGAGAGTATCACACAGAGAGGCTGGACTCAGTGGCTTCTCATGTCCCTTCCTGAACTATGATCCCATGGCAGTATTGGGGAAAGATCAACAGCCTCCCAGTACTCTAAATCAAATGGTCTGGTCTCCTAATGGCAGCTGGAGGGAGCTGTTAGGAGTAACTTTACAAATCAAATCAAACCTAGTACTTCTGTTAAATTATGGTGCAAAGCGTCAGGCGAGTCCTACTCATTCATGGGAATCGGAGCTTTCTTGATTTGTCTCTTCTCCTCATATGTCTTGTGTAAGCAGCTACAAAGTCCTGAGGACTCCAATCAATCAACAAGCATTGATTAAGGGCCTCCTATCTGGCAGGCACTGACAGATGCTGGAGAAACAAAATCAAGGTTGAAGTGGATCCTACCCACACAGAACACATATGTATACGTTACACAGAGCACAGTATCCCTGGTCACACCCCAGAATATCCTTGGGAGATGGCTCTTTCCTCTCCTCTCACTGTGTATCACTGCCATTCACTATCAGACCCACCTGATCATGCCTGCTGCATCAAGCATGGTGGACAAGATGATTTTCAAGGCTCCTTCCAATGGCAGCTTCTGTTAGGAGCAGGGACCCCAGGGAAATGCCTCAGCACTAGACCCTTGAGTTTTTCTGCTTCCCTAAACAAAACAGCCTTAGTATAGAGAGCAAGTAGGCATTCTTTGGGAGCCCTGCCAAGTTAAGCAAGTTTGGCTGCCTTTTCAAGAAGGCACAGAGGAGTTTGGAGAGGACAAAGGAGCAAGAAGAGGACATACACCACCACAGACCAAACATAAGACTCTCTCCTTCACTTTGCGTTAAGGGAATTCATAATACCTAGGAGTTGCAAGGACCTTGATAAGTGCCCATACAGCCTTTGCTCAAAGACCTTCATAGGAGTCTGCAAGGCCTAATGTTCCAGAAATGACAAGCAAACAGCTATCAGTGGGGTGGAAGGCACTTTCTAATGGGCATAGCTGCCTTTGTTGACAAGGTGGAGCATGTGAAGAGTCTAGGATGCCCAGCGAACAAAAGGATGAAGAAACCCTGTCATATGAGAATTTCTTAAAGGCACAGGGCTTTGGATGAGTGTTAGCAGTGATGTGACCTTCAAAGAGCTACAGGGGACAGGATCTCCTAGAATTCAATTTCTCCCAACTCTCTTTTGCTTCTGAGATGGAAAGAGAGGACTTCCTCTGTTTAGCTCTATAGGAGGGAGGGAGGGGCCCCTGGCCCCCATCAGTGGAGGTGGGGTAACAACTTGTTAAGGATGGTGTAGAAGAGATTGCTGGTTCTAGCAGTTTCAGGGCCTGATGATGTAAGAGGTTAACTTTTACCTACAGGATTCTAGGAGCCTTGGGATTTTCCTGGTTTACTTCATGCTGCTTGTCCAGCTTGTATGATGGGACCCAACCAATTACTATGACCCACACAGCTTGACTCTGTCTTTCTTTCTGACCCATTCATATGGCCCAAATAAGGAAAAAGTATTTTAAAAGTGGTTGCTATGTGCCAGGCATTGTGCTAAGCACTAGGGATACAAGTGAGCAGTCCCCACCTTCAAGGAGCTTATGTTCTAATGGAAGAATTCAAAGAGTAAGGGACTTTTGGCTTCCCTTTGATCTACAGGGCTAGGCCAAACCTGGATCCCACATTCCCTGACTCACAGGAATAGACCAGCAAACATGGCTCCTAGTTTCCCTCTAATAAACAATGGCTTAGCCCAAATATATCTTCCTCTCTCAGGTACAAGACAGTCACAGGTCCCTTCTTTCTTGCCTCCTCCTCAGGCAGCAGGTCAGAGGAGCTTCCTACCTTCCCTCTGGCCCATTTAACTCCACAAAATGTAACTTGTGATTTCTTCTGACTTACATCTCTCCGCGGAAACGTGCTCAGCAACTTGAACTCATCCCAGGGAAAGCCTTTGGAGGCCACAAAGTCAAAGACAACTCGTAGCTGGCTGCTGGCCAGGAAACGCCGCTCCAGAAACTCTCCGCTAGGTGTTCGGATCCGTAGCTTGCTTACAGGCTCTGCACTCTCCTCTTTGGGCTCTGGAGGCAGAGACTGCTCCAAGGATAGCCGGATGGCCTGAGAGAAGCAAAAGGGAGGCATGTGACTTCAGCACTAACAGAGGATCCTATCAGCAGTTGCCATTCAGGGCTAGCAAATACAGGTACCTCATGCAGCCTGGAAGTCAGTGATAACAGGATGATTATCCCTATGACTCAGAGTTGGTGTGGCTTGGCCATGGTCACAGCTAGGAAATAACGGAATCAGGATTTGAACCCAGGTCTGCTCCCTTGGAATTGAGGGCACTCTCCACCACATCAATGATGCGGGTTAAAAAGGAAGCAGCTTATTTCTATTCTTTCTAAAATGTCAACAATCCTTTCCATGAGCTAGGTCTTGTGCCTGGACTGTGGATCCATGTATTTTTCATTTCTTAATATTAGCCTACAAGACAACTAATTAAAATAAATCCCACCTTTATGACACATATTATTAAAGCAGTTGTTAACTGCATGAAGGGGATAGATAATTTAATTGTTTGACTGAAAGGCTTAGATATTTTTGATTGAGGGGATAGTCATCAAATACTCAGACCTTTTCTTTTCCCAGCCAGCGTTTAAGTTAGGAACATTTACCAAAAAATATGCATGGCTGGAAAGTCCACATCTTACAGGAAGAAAAACTGAAGTTGTTTAAAAACGTCCACCAACAATCATATAGCAAAAGAGAATGAAAATAAACAGAGCAAGTATCAGATGTGTGCCCAAAGAACAATTCTGAGGGAAGCGCTGCTGTATTGGTCTGAGAGTCAGGAAACATAAAGTGTTTATAAGGTCTGAGAAGATCTCAGACTGTGGAATGCCACAGCTAGAAGGGATCTTAGCATCCAGGATTAAAGCTGGGAAAATCAAGGCCTTCAGGAGAGAATAGTGGATCTGGAAAAGCAAACAGCTGATTAGGAAGGTGCTGAGTGAAAAAAGGACACAGCTTTCTGAACCAAAGCTAAAAGTGTAAGAATGAGAGCATCCTGGCTAGAGATGACACACATGATGTAAGAACAGAAAATGTTAATAACTTTCTCAAATAATAGTTTAAATAAAAATAACAGAAGTTGCAGTGTGCCTCTGTCCCACATTTGACCTGTCCTGCTACTTGTGAAAAGGATTTATTTGATTCTGTTTCATTCATGTATTTTAACTTATTTAGCCATACTTCAATTAATGGTCATCTATTTTGTTTCCAGCCTTTTTGCTAACACTGTATATTAAAAAGCTATGCTAATGTGAGAAAATTTCGGGAATCAGGACAGGAAGAGAGTGTTTGGATGAAGATCACCACATTCAGTTCAACAATCATTTATCACAGTGTCTGGCAAATGCACTCAAGAAATGCTTGTAGCTGAGTGCCAGGTACTATGCCAAGGGCTTAGGAGACAAGAATGCAAATAGTCCCTGACCTCAATAAGCTCACATTCTGCCACCACAATATACAAGAAAGAATGCTCCTAACAAGAAACATCCCCTTCCAAGTACCATAGTTGGAGTGCCGTGTCCAGCTCTGAGGAGCCCATTAGGAAAGCTATTGAGAGACTGGAGAACATTCATGGATCCTGCCATGAAGTCAGGGAGGTTTATTTGGAAGATGAAAAGACTTTGGGGTCTACAGGATAGGGATGAGGACATGGAGGCTGAAGAACTGTCACATGCTTCATAAGTTTTAAACATTTAGTCATGGAATCAGGAAAAAGTCTTGGCTATCCAGAATTGGAATGGGCTACCCAGGAAGGAATGAACTTCCAGTCACTAGAGATCTTCAAGAGAGAGGTTAGAAGACCATTTGTCAGTCACTCAACAAGCATTTATTAAGTGTTACAATGTGCCAATTTATATATACACATGTATGCATATTTATAATAAAACAAGATGTGTGTGCATGTGCACACATGCATTAAGTAAACTGGAGATAACCTTAGAGGAAAAGTTTTGGGGAATGGAGTAAGGAAGAAGTGAAAGGGTGGTTGGTGGAAGACGAGACTTTGAAAGGCCTCTTGTAGAAGATTGATTTGAGCTGAGTCTTGAAGGAAGCCAGAGAAGTCAGGAAGTGGCAATGAGAGAAGACATTCCAGCCATGGGGGACAGTCAGAGAAATGGCCTGGAGTCAGGAGAGGGAGGGTTTTGCGTGATGTAGCCAGATTGTAGAGTGAGTGCAGGGCTCTCTTAAAGTAACATGCAAAAGCCCTGAAAGGGGGGAAGGGGCTGGGCTGTGAAGAGCTTTAAAAGCTAGAAAGATCATCTTATATTTGCTCCTAGAAATAATAGGGAGCCACCAGGTTGCATAGATATGTTCCAGGGTGGGTCATACTATACAGCATTTGAAGTTCCTTTATGTGATCCTGTCAAGCATTATGTTACAGATGAATGAAACCTTAGAACAGGGGATGTCAAGGCTGGGAGGGGCCTTAGAACAGTGGATGTCAGGGTTGGGAGGGGCCTTAGAGATCACCTATTTCTCCCTGTCTCCATTTATTGATTCAGAAAGAAATTGCAGCCCTTGCAGGGGCAGGCAGGTGCTGCAGGGCACACCCTTGTGGTTGGGCAGAGTCAGGTCTCCTGCCATGGATTGAGTCCAACAGTGCCCTTTGTGTAGCTGGTGTAGCCTCTTCATCAGACCCTCTGTGTCACTGTTTGGGGCCCTCTGCCACTCTCCCTCCAGCCCCTGTCTGTCTGCTCTTCTTTCGGTTCTGACATTTCTCTCCAAAGTATCACACTTTTTGCCGGCCCCAGACCCTCATACTCTATCAGAGTGAATGGGGGCAACTCAGGAGTCCCTTCTTTTGTATAGGAAAGGCCCCATCCCTGCTGCACCAGGCTCCCAGGGTTTGCAGCACAGGGAGAGCTGCAGTTTCAATCCACCCCCAGGAATGGGTGCAGGATGGCTAAGGGAGCAAACTCCAGTCAGAGGAATCCACAATGGGCCTGACAAAAGGAAGATGCTGAGCCCATGAATGGATCAAGAGGCACATTTCAAAGGCTGTCCAGACAAAAGGTCTTCTGGAACATGCACTGTCATAAAACAGTTGCTTTCAGGGGGTCCAATGGAACCCAAGTCCTGCTGAACCACTTCTGTTTGACAGAGCAAATATTTCATTTCCAATCTGAAGGAAGGACTTGGAAAAAGAAGGCTTGGGTTCAAGTCCCTGCTTCATCGCATAATTAGCTGTGCAACCCCAGGGAAATCACCACTTCCCTAAGCCTTGGTTTCTTTATCTGTAAAATGAGGATTAAGTACTCATCCCACCAGTCTGGGAGGGTTATTGTGATGAAAGCATTTTGTAAACCTTAAAGTGTCCTAGAAACGTGAGGTCTTAACTATTGCTAAATGAAAAAATAAATGAAAAATCTTTTTTTCCAGTGACTTTTTATGTTATTATCTTTTAAATTGCTTTTGATTTGCCTAAAATAAGCTTCCACTGGATTCTGGAACAGGTTTTTAGTAAAAGGATTATTTATTGGACTCTCTGGCTCTATGGGACCCTCCAACCAGAAAAGGATACACATCTCCAGTAGCTGGTGACAAGGATGGGAACTGTCAAAATGGCCTCCTTTTGAATGAGATATAGAGGGTAGGAGTCTTCTGGCCCTCAGTTAGCAGCCCTGTCAGCAGCAAGATAATGGAAAAAGCCCTGATGTTCGGGCTGCAGGCACAGTGATTATGCCAGGAGCAGCAGGGAGGTGGTGACTTTGGCCTGGACACCTAGCCTGCACCAGTGGACAATGGCACTCTTGTTTGTGCATCTTAGCCTTTGGGCCTTCCTTAGCGGTAGGTGGGCTCTGGAAACAGCCATGGGCAACAGTGTGGGCTAAAGGGACCTGGACATTCCTCAAACCAAAGCTACCTTAACCAATAATCCATATATGTTGGGATAGACTCAGACTGTGAGGAGCTTAAACACCAACCAGAAGGGAGTCACATAAGCTTCTAGAGATGGTAAGGAACTACAGTGATTGCAGTATGAGTAGCAAGAAGTCCTCACCAGCTCTTGCTTGGATTTTTGCAACAGGCTCTTAAATGGTCTCCCCTGCACAACTGCAACTGATATTCCTAAAACATAGGGATGGCTTCCCCTGATCCCAAAACTCAAGGGGCTGCCCCTCTGATAAATGCACATCCTTTGCTTTGACAATAAAGGACTTTATAACCTGGCTCCAGATTCCCCACCTCAGGCTACCTAGAATTCACCCAAATTGCCCTCCTTGTGATCCCTGGACACCTGTGCCTCTGCCCAGTTGTTCCCCTACCCAAGTATGGAAGGCTTTCTGGAACTCCTGACTCTCTTTTAGGCTCGGCTTGGGTACTTCCTGACTTCTCTAGTGTTAGGGTTTCAAGAACTCCTGAAGAATTATTTTGTATGTAATTGGCACTTTCTTATATAGGATATGCTGAATTCTTGTAGTAGAAGTTAAGCTACTTTCTTATATCCCCAGCACTTAGCACAGTGCCTGCATATAAGAGGAGATAAATATACATTTGTTAACAAATGGGTTGATAAATGATCTCCTTAGACAAAGAAGTCAGTTATATTGAGGGTGGCCAACTCTCCTTCAACATAAAAACTTTCTTAAATCTGATTTAGGGGTGCCCAAAATAACTCCAAGTGACTGTCTGAAGAAAAAGACAGTGAACCCAGGGATGAAGGGAAGTGAGACCAGAAAAAGAAAGCTTGAATTGAAGCTAGAAAGAACTGAAGGCTAGCCTGGTTTTTGGAGGGCAGCAGTGCTCTAGATGGGAGGCCCCCTCCTCAGCTCTGAGGCTTCAAGCGCAGAGGGAGGACGACATGGACCAGGACACCTACCTCCCGCTCCTCCTCCTGTTCTTTCCGCATCTGCTCCAAACGTGACTGTTCAGCTACTTCTCTCTCATGGGCTTCCCTCTGTTAGGAAAAGAAACATGTTAGGTATTATGAAGCTCTGTGGTAGCCCCAGCAGCAGGAACACTCATGCTGGGTCAGAAATGGGGGCCCAGGTCAACCTGTGTTAAAAGGCCCTCAGTAGCCCAGGATTCTTACGGTCCCTTACTTTCTGTATTCTAGGCTCCAGCCACTGTGAGAAAGATGCACTGCCTCTCTACCTTTACTTCCTAGTAGGTTTCCTTTGTCTTCCCTGCCTCGGGACAATTGGGAATTATGGCTCTAACCTCAGAAGGGGCCCTAGAATTCATCCAGCCCAAACCCTCACTTGATAGATGAAAGCACTGAGGCCCAAATAGGGAAGAGTTTTGGCCACAGTCGAAAAATCTTTGACTTGAGATCTCCAAGAGCCACACCAACAGCTTCATAAGGTCTCTGGGCCTAACTGATCTCTTCACACCTCATCTGCTTGTCTCAACTTGACCTGCTCCTGGTCTGAGGTCCTCCACTATCTCACAGGAGAGATTCAAGAGGCCCTTATCCTTTCTACACCCCAATTTTCTTCTCTATTCAATGGGGAGAGCAACCTCAGAGGGTTATGGCAAAGGTCCAAAGGAGATGTTGGATGTAAAATGTTTTGCAGACCTTAAAGTGCTACAGAAATGCCTGTTATTAATGACTAAATGATGTGGTTCTCAAGTGAGGGCTCTTATTGAATTGGGGGAACAAAACAGGTAAATGCGAAATATATGCAAAGTAATTTTTAAGGAATAGGCTTGTTCTAGAAAAACAAGACTTAAAGTCCAAGGGCCTGGATTTGAATTTCTACTTTGCTACTAACTACAATATGACCTTGGGTAAGTCATTTGCCTTCTCTAGCCATTTCATATATCTATAAAACAAAGAGGTTGGACTAGACAGATTTAGAGTTTTTTGGATTGCGGTAAGGTTTAGATAATGAAAGGATTCTTGGAAATCAATATGCTTTTCTCGACACATACCCCACCCTTTAGCACACATACCTTGGCTCTGTCAGCTTCAAGTGAAAGGCGATAAGCCTCGTCCTGCTCTCTCTTCATGTTTTCTCGGGCTTCACGCTCATCCTGGAGGAGAAAGCACAGGGCAAATAAGGGACAAAGAGCCTCCACCCCGCTGGCACTTTGGGGGAATCTGATGGAGCTCAGTGAATAACAGTAACTTTTGCTTTTATTTTGTAAGGAAAATTTTTTTAATTGGCAAACATTTATTTTCTTTCCCTCCCATGCCCTCCCTACCAAAAAAAAACAAAACAAAACAAAACACAACCATGAAAACGATGCTTGTCAAATAAATTAAATCTCCCAGTGGCCATAAACAACACTGGTGAGAAGTGCATCACTGGACTGCAGCTCTTCAACAATCCAAGCCCAGGGAAGTTAGATGCTGTCTCAAGCTCACACACAGCAACTGCACCCTAGGCAAATGTTCCTCTCAGTTTGTTAGGCAATGTGCTAAGAATGTTGTTCAGAGAAGTGGGGGTGGGTGTTCCTTATGGGGCAGTGCCCTGTATCAGTGAAACCATAGGCCTACTATGCCAATATTATAACTTTAAAGACCTCCTATGTCAGTCTTTGCACAGAAGGGGGGACTTTCAAGATGACACTGCCTTACATAGCAAAAATGAAGCGAGAAGTAGACCATTCAGGAAGTGCTTTCGTTTAGGTCAACTCTGTTTACAGGTAAGTATGAATAGCCTGTCATTGTGCTGTTATGCCCATATGCCCAAAAGAAGTTCCTTTCAGTCTACACAGCTGAAATCCTTTCATTGAGAATATGTTCTATTGATGTTACAATTGTATGGTCATGTAACCAATCCCCATGAGTTAACAAAAGTATTACAAATAAACAACTTGAGTTTAAAATAGGCTATTGTAAGTTCTGAGATGAGTGACTACTGGGATGGCTTTGCCGCTGAATGGGCAGAGCATCTGTCACCTGCTGCCCAGACAAAGGAATGCCCCCTGAACTTGTCCAGGAGGGATGCTTTTATCATTTTCATTCCTCTTCCCTTGTTCCACAGACAGCAATAAAGTGAAACAAGTATACATTCTAGATGTGCATCATCGAACTTGTTCACAAGTCATTCTCCCTGACATGCCTTTTCCTTTACTTCTCTCTCTACTTATCAATATCCTCCCTGTCCTTCAGAGTACCTTGTCAGAACTGGCCTTTGTCTACTCCTGGGCTAGCATGGTGACCAAACTTGCTCTCTTAATCTGAGGTCCTCCTCAATTTTGTGTCCTGGGCATTGGGCACAGGGCCTGGCACAAAGGAGTAAGTAGGTTAATAAACACTCCAGAGAATAACAGACTTTTGAAATTGGAAGCAAGGAATCTTTTGAGGCTCTCTCCTTTAATCTGCTTCTAAACCAAGAATCCTCTCTACAGTATGCTCATGTGGACATACCAGCCTTAGACAGCCAGGCTCTGATGGGAGGGGGAAGAGGAGAAATCTATTTTCTCTAGTTATGAAGAAGTTTTTAAAAATCTACATGAAAAGTATACCTATTTCAAACTTTTTCTCTCCTCTCAGCTCTGCCCTTGGGGCCAAACATGTGAAAGCCCCACAAACACTTGCTTCCTAAAATGTGCCACCCAAAAGCGAACACTGTCCATCCCTCAGGGAATTCTGACTGGAGACACCAAGAACAGAGGCATCAGCATCACCTTCTGTGAGAGACATTATTCAGTCCTCTGATGCCCTTAGACTGCACGGTTTCCACAGCGTGTTCTTTACATGCAAACTAAGTTAAGTTCCTTCAGAACTGTAGATCTTTTTCAGACACATTTCCCTCTAGTCATGCTATCTTTGTCTCATACCTGAGAAGCAAATTTACTGAAGTCTAAGTGGAGGGCTTACATTTCACTGCATTCAATTTAACCTCAACCTCTTTTTGGAGATGGGTTCTGTCATCCACTGTGTGCAAATCTGATGAGTGTTCCATGGAGGCTTTCATCCAAGTCCTTGATACTAAATGTCAAACAGGGGTCCCGGGGCACTTGAAGAATCTTCCTCTAAGCTGAGAGTGCACCATCACTGAAACTGCTCAGCAGGAGTCTCTCCTTTCTCTCCTCTGCTTCTGGCTTCCTTCAAGTCTCATCCTCAGCAAGAAGTCTTTCCCAAATCCCTTTAATAATAGTGCCTTCCTCTTACTCATCATTTCCACTTTCCCTTATATATATGCTATCTGTACAGAATTGTTTGCAGGTTGTCTTCCATGTTTAAAAGGGCAGCAGAGATTGTCTTTTGCCTTTTCTTTTGTATAACCAGTGCTTAGTGCAGTTGCTGGCACATAGTAGGCACTTAGTAAATGTTAGTTGACTCAGTGATTGACTGGCAAAGGAAATGGTTCCAATGAGGAAGAAAAGAGAGAGATCTCTAAAGAGAAGATGTACTCATACAGGAAACTCACATAACAACTTAAACATATTAAAAAAAAAGATGTACAGAAGATGGAAACAGAAGAAAGGACAAATAACAAAGGATGAATATAGAAGAGTAGCACAACTCAGACTGTATTAAAGCCAAGCCCAGAATGAGCTGAGGCTAATGAGGAGTGCTGGGTAAATCAAATAGGCTTCTTGCTGTGCCAAGAAAAAAAGGGAAGATGAAAGAAGAGCTAGAGCCATTGCTAGGGGGAAGGAGACAGTAATAAAAGATGGCAGAGGGAAGGCACAACTACTAATTTCTTATTCATGATAAAGTAGGAGATGGCAAGAAAACTTCTAGCAGACCTTGACAAGTTCCATTTACTAGCCTTGGAAGAATGACATACTAGAACATTGATGAAGAACTCACTGGAGAGTCACTGCCAGTGTTCTTGAAAAAATGACAGAGAATGGAAATGGTGGTTCAGGACTATAGATGATCAAATATATCCCAATTTTCAAAAATGGAACAAGGTAGATTCCTCAAACTTTAGGTCCATGAACTTGAATTTGATTCTCAGCAAGCTTCTAGGACATATAAAGGAAATGCTTATGACAATTTGGAAAGGGAAGTAATTGATCACCAAAAGCTAGCAGGCCTTCATCAAAATCAAGGTTGGCCTTGCTTAATTTTTTTGACTTCAATATTAAACGGGTAGAAGAGAGGAATGCCACAGGCATAATACATCTGGATGTTAATTTCTGGCATTTGACAAAGTAGGTCACATTTTTGTAGGCAAGATAAGAGTTATGTTGGATGAACAGTGTAGTTAGGAGGATTCAGAACTGGTCACATGCCTAGGTTTGAAAAGGAAGTCATAAATGGAGTTTTTATTGTTCAGTCATTTCAGTTGTGTCCAACTGGGTGACCCCAAAGATACTGGAGTGGCTTATCATTTCCTTCTTCAACTCATTTGACAGATGAGGAAACTGAGGCAAACAGAGTGAAGTGACTTGCCCAGGGTCATACAGCTAGTAAATGTCTGAGTCCAGATTTGAACTCAGGAAGAGAAGTCTTCCTCACTCTAGGCCTGACACTCTCTACTATGTCACCTTAACTGTCCAGTATATGGATATGTCTCCAATAACATGCCCTGTCCTTAGCTTTGCTCTGTTCAACATTTGTGTTAAGTTTTTATCTGTGACTTGAGAAATAGCTAGTTAGGTAGAAAACAATAGATTTTGCTTCAGAAGACTGAACTTCAAACCTGGGCTTTGACATTTGTTACGCAATGAGTTTAAGCAAGTCTGTTTTTCATTTACTCAATGTGTAAAATGTGTTTGTACTACCCACCTCATAGTGCAGTGATTTTTAAACCTTAAAGGCATATACAAGTTTAAGTTATCAAAAGGTGAAGGAAGAGATGGCATGATTATTGTTGACAAATAGTATAAAGCTGAGAGAGGCAATACGCTGCAACACCAGGGGGAGAATTTGAAAAGATTTCAAGAAAACTAGAAGGATGGAACAAACTTAATAGGACACAACTGATTAGAAACAAATGCAAAGTCTGACACTTTTTTTTTTTAAAAAAAATCAACTGCCCAGCTAAACTGGAAACTGAAGGGATGTCCATCCATTGGGGAATGGCTGAACAAAATGTGGTATGTGATTGTAATGGAAGATTATTGTGCTGTAAGAAGTGACAAGCAGGATGATTTCAGAAAAAAACAGGAAAGAATTACATGAATTGATATAAAGTGAAATGAGCAGAATCAGGAAAACGCTGTACCCAGAGCAACAGTTATGTTGTATGAAGAGCTGTGAGTGACTTAGCTATTCTCAGCGGTACAACGACCCAAGACAGCCTCAAAGGACTCGCGGTGAAGAACGCCATCCACCTGCAGAGAAAGTGCTGATGTCATCTGAACAGAGACCAAATCATACTATTTTTCACATTCTTGTTTTTGCTTGAGTTTTCTTGCACAAAATGACTAATATGGAAGTGTTTTACATGATTGCACATTTATAACATATCAGATTGCTTACAAGCTCAGGGAGGGAAGAAGGGTGGGAAGTAGGGATAGAATTTGGAACTCAAAACTTAAAAAAAAAACAATGAATGTTAAAAACTGTTTTTACATGTAGTTGGGGAAAATATTATTTAAAGCTAGTTAAAAAATCAGTTGCCAAAGTATAGAAAGAAGAGGCATCAGTAGATAAGAGTTATTTATATGGAAGAGTTTTGTGGGGGTTTTTAATGCACTGCAAGTTGATCATGAGTCAATAGCTATATTTGTCAGTGGGGAAAAAAAGCTAAGGTGACAAGACTTCATTAACAAATCCGTAGTGTACTAAACAAGGACAGTGACAGTCCTATTGTGAGAGATGGAATTGGAAGGAACATCCATTCTTATGCCTTCATTGAAAAGATGAAGAAACTAAGATCCAGGGAAGAGAAATTAGGTCACACAGGAAGTAAATGGCAGAGCAAAGATGTGGGAGTTAGGCTTCTTGGTTCTAACTACATTAGCCCACAATTGTAGACTGAGGCTTTTTCCCTCTTTAGATGAGGATACAATCACCTGGTACTTCTGTGAATGGATGTTAATAGGTCAAACTTATTCTAGACTGCTGGGCCTGGTCTTTCTTTCCCTTACTTTGCTTGAATAATCTAGTTTTCAGGCATATCATTGAGCCTTTAAAGACGGATTTCAGTGCTGGCCACACCCTTAGCTTGTGTTCTTTGCATTTTATACAAGTCAACCATCTTTCTCTCCAAGGAGGAAGAGACACAAAGCGCTGGAATAATTTTTACCAACAGGACTAACTTTCTCTGGGTCAAAAAAGGGCAAACAAATAAAGGAGGGAAATTTTTTTGAGAGGGAGAGGAAAGTTCAGTTTTATTGTGGGGGTGGGGAGAAGAATGCCAAATCTTGGAGCTTGATAACCCTAGTTTCATGTGGTATGCTCAGGGAGAGGATTTCCTTGAGTCTTGGTGATGGAGAAAATCGTTTACTGTCCCAGCTGTCAGTAGCAAAGGGAAGGCTTTTTTGTTTTAAAAAACCTTCTTCACTTTTGGTGACCATTTGATACTGGTCTCTTTTTCTCTTGACCCTTCCTGAGAGAATCTCTTTGCTGACAGCCCCTGTGGATCCCCCAGAGAAGCATATATACCAGTTATGCTCTGGAACGGCCCTGGATGGCCACCTTGCCCAGCCCTCTCTACAATATGCCTGAGCAGGGGCCACCCAGTGCCTACACACGACTATCTCCAGGGAGGGCTGCTATTCTACTCTTGGACAGTACTGTTCCTCGGAGGACATGATAGCTGCTTCTGTTTCGAGACTTTGGCTTTCTTCCTCCTCTCTGCTTGGCCCTAAGTGGTCAGCATTCCTTTTCTTCTTCCTCCACCCATCCCACCTCCAGACACAGGGAAAGACATCCCTTTTGCTCTTCAGATGATAATCCCTCTCTGTTTTTATACTGAAGCCCTTCTGGTATTCTTCCAGATAAACTGGAGAATGGAGAGTCCCTCTTCAAACCCCTTTTCCATCTCTTCTATGAGGGAGAACAGTTTGGCCATAATGAAAGCACAAACTACCTTTTCTTCTCAGGTAACTAAAAAGTTTGCCCTGCTCTCCCTACTACAGGGTGAGTTTTTTCTACATACACTTAACTGCTACATCTTCCTGATGGTTGCTGTCCTTCATTCTCAGAGGATCAAAATGACATCACTGTACTAGAGTCAAGTTTCGGTGTGTCTGACTATGATTGATCAGACCAATGCAAACTCTGAAGCTCTATCACAGCTCCGGCACAAATAGTCTGGGTGTTCACCTTCCTGGAAGAGATGAATTCACTGAACTGTACAGAATCCATCAATAAGATTAAATGTGCTATATGAAAATATGATGGTGTTGTTGACAGAAACAGAGAATTTAAAAAGAGAAATGGGTTCTGTTTTGGCTGTGCTGAGACTGAAATATGTCTATAGGGTATCAATTGAAAATGACCACGTGGCAGTGGTCGGGAATGTCCAGGTGGGGCTCAGGTGGGCCTAGATCTGTACATTTGGGAGTTCACCAAAGACTTTACATTTATCTTCACTAAATTTCATCTCCTTAGATTCATTTTACTGTCAGAGTCAGTGAATGTCTTTTGGGATCCTGACTTTGTTGTCCAGTGATCCCTTCCCACTTTGTACCATGTATAAAATGGATAAGCAGCCAAGCAGGCCTTAATCCAAGCCTAAATGTCACAGGGCTATCAGTGCTTGTGTTCCTCCACTAAATACTTTACTTCCCAAGGACTCCTTTCTCCCTTCTCCTAGTGCCTGCCTTATAACAATGAAGTAACGTGTGAAGCGAAACAAACCAAAACACAGGTCACTTCTGACATCATCCATTTCATCTTGCACTTACAGCCTTCCATCTCTCTTTGAAGATGGTGGAGCAGACCCATGTATGCTCATGAGAACACACAAGTGTTGATTAAGTAATGTGTGCCAGGCACTGCCATGGGAGAGTGGGGGAAAAGTGAGAATAAAACAGCCCCTTCTTTCAAGAAACTTCCCTTGTATCAGAGGAAGCAATTTCTATATAGAAACAGATACAAAGTAACTGAAAGGAAATATTAGTAAATGAGGATCAGGAAGGGTCTTGTTGAAGAGATGATACTTAAGGTGAGCTTTGTAGGAAGGTGAAGATGCAGTGCATTACAGGCAGAAGGTCAGTTTGTACAACCAGGCACGTAGAAAAGAGATGGAAGGTCACATGGAAGGGGAATAATATATGATCTACGTGGAAAGATAAGCTGGAGTCAGACTGCAAAGGCCTTTTATGTTGTTTTCTGACATTTATATCAAATACAGGAGTTTGCATTTTGTCCTAAAGGCAACAAGCAGAACTTTAGGAGTTCACTGAGCTGGAGATTAATCTGATTAGATCCAGGCATTAGGACAATCACTTTGGTAGCTACAGGAAGGTGGACTGAAGTGGGAGAGGCAAGAGACAGGGTGCCACAGGAAAGAGGTACTGAGGGCCTCAATGGCAGCAGGTACTGCTGGAGTATAGACTGGGCACTGATGAGAGAGATGCCAAGAAAATAAAATACAAAAGACTTGGAAACTGAATAGATGAAGGTGAATGAGGATGCCTCCAAGGTTACAAACCAGGGTGACTGAAAGGGAGGTGTAAACAAAAATAGGGAATTTACGAAGAGAAGTGGTCTGGGGGAGAAAGGTGGTTTGAAGATGAGGTCTCTATGGAACACTCAATTGGAAATATCCAGTTCAGCAGCTGGAGATGTGGGACTAGGAGGTACTGAGAAGGGTAGGGCTGTATATAGATCTGAGAGGATTCTACAAAGAGAATATAAACAGAGTTGAATAAGGTGTAGTTAGAAAAGGGGGTCCAGGCCAAAGCCCTGGGATGACCTATTGTTAGAAGAGGGGACATAGATGAGAGCTGAGCCAGAGACTGAGAAACAGCAGCCAGATGGGCAGGAGGAGAACCAAGAGAGAGCAGTGTCATCAAAACCCTGGGAGAAGAGGGCATCTAGGAGACAATGGCCACTAAAAGGATACTTTAAGAAGGGGTGTGTGCACTGGGTAGGGAGGGTTACAGTATGACTGAGCATGGGCAGTGAGCTGGGGCACAAAATACTCTAGATTCCAGGTTGTCTTCCCATTTGCAGAGTGTGATGCAGAGACATCAAGGATGAGGGATGGCAGAAAATCAAACCATTTGGTCACAGAGATCACCAATGACTTTGGAGGGAGCAGTTTCAGTAAAGAGCTCAGAATGTCACTGACTTGGTACCACAGAGTTGCCGTCACCCAGATCTTTCCTTGTTGTGCCTACCTTTCACCTTGGGCAGAACATTAAAGCCTTCAAAGACATATGAAACCAGGAAAAGCTGGCCAACTACACAAGGCCGTAAGTTGTACTACAGACCTCCTTCCCCAAATTCTCAGCTTGAGCAATGGCAGGAGGTCATTCAGAGGTGCTGGCCCTTCCCTTTTACCTGCTGCCCTGGAAAGACAGGAGCTGAAACTCTCACTTTTGGGTTAATGGCAGCAGCTGTTGCCTTCCTGGACCTACTGCTTGAACACCTTGAACTGCTGACTTTGTTAATACTACGAACCCTGATTTAAGGCCATCATGGACTTAGTACAAATGGAATATTAGTTTTTAACTTCTAAATTGCTCCTATGAAACATGAAAATTTAAAGTCTAATGGGTGAAAAATGATTTTTAGATGGCATAAGAGCTTTTCCTGAAGAGGGTGTTTTCTCTGGAGAAACACCTGCATAAGAGGGCTTAATGTAACATTTCAAGCATGTATGTTTCCTGTTTTTAGGTGTGAAGGATTTGCTTAAATGACTCTTCCTTTCCAACATTCTTTAGGGGCCTGTCATGTTTCTGACACTCAGAACAACTCACCAACCACTTGAAGGGAATTTAGAACAAGTGGAAGATTTTAATTTGTATATGAAAAACATTCAGGCAGCTAATTTCAGAGCCACCGCTCAGGAAGAAAATACAATGGCAAGCTGCATTAGCCCTACAGCCAAGTCGGCTGATATTGCATAACCAGAAAAATAAACAGCCTTTGTTGGTTAGGCTCTCCTGTAAGTGAAAACAAGATCTGGACAAGTCCGCCCAGCTGGGAAACAGCTAATAAAACATGACAGTCAAAGTTGAAGAAGAATGCAGGGCTGTGATGGCTCTAGGTGCCACACCCAGCTAAAGCTTGTCAGAAAGTGTTACTGTAATCCATGGAGAAGGCCCCACCTCAGGGAAGAGAGAAGGTGCTGTTCAGCTGGAGCAGGTGGGCCCAGCCTCCTGCCAATGGGTAATTAGGCATCTCCTCTCAGGAGCGTCTGGTGACAAATCCAGCCTCTATTCTTGGGTGTCAGGCACTGCTGAAAGACTCAGTCAGTGTGCTGTGGCCATGACTCCTTCTCCTGGCACATGCCACCCCCCCACCCCCCCACTGATGACAATCCCACTCAAGAGGGGCATTCACACACATAATCCTGGTCTGTTCATTCTGATGTTAACTAACGTGCATTAGTGTTACTGTAGGGTCTTACTTCCCTTGTAGAAGGTAAACTCCAAGAAGGCAGCACAGATCTCTGGACACAGGAAGTACTACACATTTCTTTAATGACAATAATCTTTCTGTGAGGCTGTAATTCTCACGACCTTACCAAGTTTCACTCCTTACCATTCAAATAACCCCTCCTGCAGGAAGTCTCCCTTGCTTGGTTCAGTTAGTAACAAACCTCTTCCTTTCACTGCACAAAGCAGTTTGTTGTTGTTTGTCCTTTGTTCTCGAAGAGGAACATGACACCAAGAGGATGACATGACTTGCAGCTGAGTTTGATTTGAATGAGGCAGGGCTATGCAAGGTCACCAACCTCACTTTCTCCTCCTGAGCCCTCTGGGTCCAGTGGCCTGATACTCACTTTGGGATGATTGTCATGTGCTCGTGACTATTTCCAACACCTCCACTAGGGAACTCTGTGAGAACAGAGCCCATAGCAAATCTAATATTGCTGGCCCTCTCTTCTCTGGCACACTAGCACTAAAGGAAAGTTAGTTGAACTGAATGACTCCTCTGAGTGAGCTAGCACGGTGTGGTGGAAAAAGTCCTGGACCAGGAGTCAGGAGACCCACCTTTCTATCCTGGCACTCTGGGTGACCTGGTTCAAGCTGCTTCTCCAGGACTCAGTTAACACAAAAGTTAAAAAGAAGAGGGTAGGAGGAAGCTGGACCAAGTGATTCCTCCTTGCAGCTTCTCTGCAAGGCTTGGAAAAGGATACTTTAAGAAGGGGTGTGTGCACTGGGTAGGGAGGGTTACAGTATGACTGAGCATGGGCAGTGAGCTGGGGCACAAAATACTCTAGATTCCAGGTTGTCTTCACACCTATATTCCCAACCTTATTTCCACAACAGGCTGAAGAACTGAAAATGATGACTTACCTCTCCAGGAGGTTAGGAGCCTTAGCTGGGTTAGCCCAGGAGTACCTTTCCTGCTCTGAAGCCTCTTATGCCAAGTCTGCTCCATTCAGCTGGGTCTTAATCACAACCTGCCCCACAGTGTTTTTGGTCTGTGGATGTGGTCATCTGCCCTCTATTATGTAGATCTCAGTACCACCACACCTGAGGAGATGATTTTCAGCAGCTGCTGTGGCCAGAAGAAAGTATCCTCCCTTGGTGGCCAAGGCTCTGGCAGTGAGTGGCCTTTGCCAAACACAGCTGGGATGGTCTTTAGGGCACAGGGCCAGACATACCTCCCTCCTAAAAAGCTCCTTAGCACAATGGGACTAGACAGAATGTAGACTCTGCTGGCAAAGACTTCAGGACCTAGGGCCATGTCTATACCAAGAGGAGGCATCTGAAGAGGCCCTAAAAGTAGAAGAACTCATGCAATGTACACATATGTATATTTCTTCTCTCTCCAAATAAGCAAGAAAGTCTTTGGGGGCAGGGGTCAAGTGGAACTGAATTGGGAGGCTAGTGCAGTGCCTGGCACATTGTAGGACTTTACTAAATGACTATTGCTACTGTTTCTGGTGGAATAATGACTATGGTGATACTGGTTGTGTCCAAATGAAGACCTCTTTATCACCACTTGTCAGGAATGTTGTAGAGCAAAACTATTCCAGGTAGGGTTAGACCCGACTTGGGTTGAACTAGCAGGCCTCTGAGGTTCCTGCCAGCTTAAACTGATGGGACTGTCATACTGGGCAGTCACTGCCCTATCACCGAAGTAATCAGCTAGAGATACTGCACAGAAGAGGTCTGGGCACTAGGTAGACCTACATAACTGGGGAACAGGAAGTCAGGCATAACATAAAGAATCTTGTATTTGGAGCCAAAGGATCTGGGTTCATCTTGCCTCCCCTGTGTGACCATAAGCACAGCATTTAACCTCTCTGGGCCTTGGTTATTCTACCTACAAATGAAGAAATTGGAGATAATCAGTCAATGTACTGGGCACTCTGCTAAGAATTCAATGATTTTGAAGGTTCCTTTTAGCTCTAAATTCTATGAAATTATGACCTTGGAGATTCTGGGCACTGAGGAAAGAGAAAGCTGAATTCTCAAGAGGATAACTTCATTTCCTGGGACTGACTGCCTGTGCTGTAAGGTCTCTGTGGAGTGCAGAACTATCCAGCAGCATAGACTGTTACCCTAACACCATCTCTTAGCTCCTCTGTCCTTGGTATCTTCAGCAGGATTTCAATTGTGAAAAATGTCCCTTATTGTTTTTGCCACATTCATCCCAAGTTCTCCATCTACCCAAAGGGTAAAGTTCTTCTTAAATCATTGTTATCTGCAGGAAGTATGCCTTGTGTATTTAAGAAGAGAAGAGAAAGAGAAAAGACAAAAAAAAAGATTCCTTTGAAATGTTGACCTTTTTAAACAAAGACATGCGTATGGCTGGCTTTGGGAAGAGAAAAGTCCTTTCAGGTTTTTCTTTGTGTGGCCTGGGATGATTTATTCTTGTTATTAAGAAAACAGTAACAGAATCCAGACTCTTAAGTCCTGTTTGTCATTGTAAGAGACCACAAGAACCTGCCTATGGCTACATCAAGACAAAAATGAACGGAGAAAGAAGAAAGACAAGGGGAAAAAGGATGAGAGATCTGAAAAGGAGACAACAAAGAAGGTTGAGAAACAAGGACACAGAGACTCTGGAGGAGACTCCAAAGGGGAAAGCTTCCTGACGGGGTAGTCAGAAACATGGCCCTTCCCATGCAGCCAGCATCTCTCTAACTGGTGAGGTTCATGGGTGAGATTCCATTCCGTCTGTGTGCAGCCAACCTCAGAAGAGACATCCAAGCTCCTGAAGTGGAGCGGACAGCTACTGACAAGTACTGAGGTGACATGGTCTGAGAGGTCACTAGGAGTGCAAACAAGAGCTTGGGGTAGGATTTCAGGAAGAAAAGCCACTAATGATGGGGGAGGACCAGGGAAGGTCCCTGAAGGGAGCAGTTGGCTTTTGAGCTTGTTGAGTAACATTTATCGGTCTAGATTCACCAGATGATGAACTGGGGAAGAATGCTTTGACCATAAGGGACAGCAAGAGCAAAGCAACAGAGGCAAGTGAGTGGAGACCACATTTCTGAGCTGATGAGTCCTGCAGATTTCCTGTTTACACAAATGATCATAGCTCAGAAGTTCCTACCCTTATGGTCTTGGATGGGGCCTGAGAGGCCAACTGATGCCTGTTATAGCTGAAGACAAAAATCTGCTTCCAAACAAGCTGCATTTGCTGGAAGGCTGCCAGTGAGGCAGGGCATGCTGCCTTCCCAGGTAAGCCATGCTGCTTTGGGACAGCTGGAGTTACTAGGCAGTTGTCCACCACACTGAGTACTAATCTTACCTTCTGCAGCTTTCGCCCATTGCCCCAAAGTCTTCCCTCTAGGGTAAAGAAGATCAAGTTTCCAATCCCCGATTCCCTTGCTGGCTGTTGTTTCCCCCTTGGGCCTTCCCTTCTCCAGACTGAAAACTCCCAATTCCTTTAACCCATCCTTTTGAAGTCCTTCCTCATCCTGGTCAGCCTCCTTGGGACAGTCACCAATATTCTGCGTAATATACTAGGGGTGGCTTAACCTGGTAGAGTTCAGTGATTCTCTGTATACATAAGCTCCTGGGGCAGAGTCTGCTTCAATTCTCTTTTTCTATCTCTTGAATGTAGCCCAGTGCCTGGCATGCAGTAAGTAGATATTATCACCCCCACCTAGTTCTCAACACAATGCCTGCCTTCATGCAGCCTAAGACTGCATGAGTTTTGGTTTAGCTGCTGAATTCATACTGAGCCACTGATTCATACTGAGTTTACTGCAGTCCAGCAAAATCCCGAGATCTCTTGGAAGGGTTGTGCTGCAGTCATTCCCCCCTCTCCCTTCCCAACTTACACTTCAGAAACTGATCTTTAGAACCCAAGTATAAGACTTTATATTAATCTCTTTAATCTCATCTTAGATTTGATCCAACATTAAGTTTGGAGCAAGACTTTGTCACCTTCTTAGAAAGTTGTCTCGGCCAAAGTACTCAGTGCTGCCAAATGGCTCGACATCAGAAATGGATATAGTTTTAGCAGTGGCAGTGACAATAAAGAAGTAAAAAGCATTACCAAGTGCTTTGCTGCTCTACCATTGAGACTTCCCTTCTATATGTGTTTTCTCCTTAATAGGAGGTGATGACAATAGGAGCTTTCGTAGAATGAGAGCTATTGGCGGTATGGGACTGATGTCTTCCTGTTTGAATCCTCAAAGTTTAAAAGAGTGCCTTGTATATAGACAGCACTACATAAATGCTTTTGCAAAGTTCAATGACTGATTGTGATGGATGGCTATCCCAGTTTTAAGCCATCTGCTGATCTGATTAACATGTTATCTCACAATATATCAAGGACCTGTGAGTACACTGACACAGGAGACTCTGGGATGGGAAGCTCCCTCTTCCAAGGCAGACAGGCTCCAGTTCTGCAACAGAAAAGATTGGTGACCTGAAGCCTTGAGGGGTGAAGCAACTGGGCACCAAGTGTCAGAGGTGAACCTCTAGCCCAGGGCTTCTCAGTCACTCATGAAAGTCTTACATCTACAATCACTGATAACAATGTTAATTTAAACTAAATGAAACTAAACACAGATAAGATAAGTGGGGGCACTCCATGGCAGACGGCCTTCTAAGACACAGAAATGTCTTTCAATCAATTTGGAATCTTTTTAGCTGTATTAGTGTCTCATCTACACCCTACAAATCTTCTGTATAAAGGAGCATGACAGATGCTTCAATAAAATCTAGATGAACTGCAATATTCCGGTGCTCGACCACATTAGTAAAATTGTCCACAAAAAAAAAGAAGAAAGCCTCATGGGGCGTGACCTGTTGTGCTGAAGCCAGACTGGCTCTTTGGGAGCATAATTACTTTGGATACTATTCTTTTAATAATGTTAAAGGATTTTTCAGGAGTCAAAACCAAGCTCACTGGCCAACAATTTATAGACTCCATGTTTTTGCCTTTTAAAGCTGGGGCACATGTCCCTCCCTTTCTCTGTGGCTTTTTATGATGTGTTTTTAGAAGTCTGAGTTTTTAATATGACTAATTATGTTGATTATTTTCCTAATGCTGAACCTTCCTTGAATCCCTGGCATAAGTCTTACTTCTTGGATAAACCATTGCAGTTAGTTTGACAGCATTTTATTGAAAATTTTTGAGCTGATGTTCATTAGTTGCTTATGAATGACACTGGCCTATAGTTTTCTTTCTGTTTTATCTTTATCTGACTCAGCCATTAGGACTATATTTGTCTCATAAAAGGATTTACTTTCTTAACTTTTGAGAATGATTTGTGAAATATGGGTACTAATTATTTTTAAAAAGTCAGATAAGAATTCTCCTATGAATTCCCCTCTCTCCCCTTTCCTCTGCTGCCTCCATAGTTCCTTTGCAGCTAGACTGATTTTGTTTTCTGAAATTGGGTTATTTAACATCTTTATCTGATGGATAGGTCTTCTGATAGCTTGGGTGTTTTATATTTTGGAAGCATTGCTCTATTTCTTGTGCTCTCCATGGTCTTTTAAAGATCACTGACAAAGGCTCAAGCAATCACATCTACCAGTTGTCTCAACATCCTAGAATGCGATTCAGTCCATAGCAATGACTCATCAAAGGCAGCGAGGTGCTATGCTGATATTTCCTTACCTATCTGGAGGTCCCCTTTCTACTCTTGTTGATCTAAATATCATTTATTCTCCTTAACAAAAAACATAGAAGCAAAATAGAAGTAGCTCTATTATGTCTTCCTTCTGCCCTCCACTAACTTTTTCTTTAAATTTCCTCTACAACCACCTCCAGCAAGTAGTCCCTGAGCTTTTGCTTGAGAAGACCTCCAGTCAGGAAACATGGTTTCAATTCGTAGTTCTGATACTTATTAGCTGTGCAAACCTCAGAAGTCCATTAAGCTCTCTGAGTTTCACTTTCATCTGCAAAATGGGGATAGCACCTTCTCATACATCAACCCGGGCTGTTACAGGGAAAAATGGTCAGTCAACCAGCATTTATGAAGTTCCCATTGTGTGCTAGGTACTGTGTTAAGTGCTGAAACGTGTAAACCCAAAAGAACCACAGAAATGTGAGCTATGGTAGTCCTGGTGCTGGTGATGAGGAGGATTCCCACTGGAGCCAGCCTATTCGACTCAGGCTAAGCTGAGCCTAAATCTACTTCCCTACAACTCCCATCCTTTGCTCTTAGTTCTACCCTCTAGGAAGAGACAAAAAAGGTGCAGAATCATTGGCAAACAGAATAAGCATGTCATCGAGGCCTTTATCCAAACCATTCACATCAAGTGTTAAACAACCCAGGGCCCAGCCCAGACCCTGAGTGAACCATCCTCCTGCCATGGAGATACTGAATGGTTAGCAAACATTCTGGTGAAGAGTCTGGGGAGCCAATATGTTCTGGGCCCCTATGACTATCTTACTCTTCTCCCAGATTTCCCTTCTCTATAGTCTACTAGTCATTTTATTACCAAAGGAAATGAGGTGAGTCTGGTAGGACACCTCCTGCCCGCTCAGTAATGACTCTTCCCTTTCTGGATGTTTAGTAAACTTGTCTCTAAGGATTCATTCTAGAATGTTACTAGGAACTGAAGTCAACACCACCAGCCTATGGAGTATGGACTCTGTGGTCTTCTCTTTTGTGAAAACTGGGTCCATGTCCTCCAGTGCTGTGGTGCTACTTTCCTGTTTCTGATGACCTTTCAAATATTGGTTGTAGTGGCTCAGCAAACACATGAGCCAGTTTTTTCAAGACCAGAGAATTTAGTTCATCTGGACCAAGGAACTTGGATTCATCAAGAGCAGCTAAGTTGAATAATTTTGTCTGCACATCTCCTCCTACCTTGCACAACAGTTATTTGTGCACATTTCTTAACTTTCCTGCTGGACCACAAACTCTGTGAGGGCAGGTGTTATATCTTCTTCACACTGGTACTTTCCACAGCACTAAGCACAGGTTCCTCCCATATGGGAAACACTGCAGATATCTGCTTAATGAATGAATGATAATATACTGTAGTGGCTTGAAGTTAGGGGACTTGGGTTTGAATATTGTATCTGACAGTGACATTGTTATTTGACCATAGATCAATTATTTGACTTTTCAGTCCCAGTTACATTGTTGTAAAACAGAGATGATAATATCTGTTCTATTTACTTTATAAGACTATTAGAAAGAAAATATTTTGTATGATATAATAACAGAGTGTTCAAAGGGGTTTATGCCATCAGATTGGGAGTTCCTTCCAACAATGCTGCTGACAGTCTATGAGTGCTAGTCCATCCTGTAGGACTCTCTTCTTTACCCTCCCCCAAAAGCTTCCATGTGGAATCCACCAACATGGCTGAAGGTCTTCCTTGATTGTTACTAACATCACAAGGGCACCAGTTAGCCCTTGCTTTTGCCACATGACCACACCATCTTCTTTGTCCTCCAATTTCCGAACAATATCCTTAACTTCTGTTCTTCCAAGTGCCCCATGGGTGATATGTTGCAGTTTGCTCACATCGCCTTTCCATTGCCCTCTGTGTGAAGCTTATCTTTAGGGAATCAGTGATGTTCCAGGTTGTTATATTATAAGACATCTGTATTGAAAAGACAGACTGACGTGTCCTTATGAGACACTTGAAGTCAGTAACAATGTTTGGCAATCTCCCTGAAAGCAGTCCAGTCCATTCTTCTTCCTTCTTAACTCTGGGCCTTGCTCACTGTCCACCTGTACTGTGTATCCCAGATGGACACAGAGTTGTACAAGCTCTGTAGAGCATTCACCTAGATGCGTGCTGAATTCTCTGTCCATTTGGTGTGTTTGGAGAGGCCAAACTCCTCTGGGTGATCATAGCTCTCTTCCAGGAAGCTCTGTGATGTCTCTTGGCTGGATGCAATCAGTGTGATGTCATATATAAATAGGAGCTGCATCTATATGGAATTCTTCCTCCACCCAGATTCTATACTGGGACCTCTTTCCATCACAATGGGGACAATATGCTGGATGAGCATATACCTCTCTCTTGTAGGTGAATCCTGATGTTTATTATGAGAGACTGTTGAATAGTGTTCAGTGGTACTGCACAGTATGTGGTAATATATAAATGTGAATTCTCATCCTAATGGTAACAACAATAACCCTAGAGAAGAGCTCAGTCACGTGAAAGCACAAAGAGGTGAACACTGCTGCTTCTGTGCTATTACTGAATTACACTGAGGATGCATTCAGCAAGTCTACAATCAACAAGTATTCCTTAAGCACTTAGTGTGTGCCAGCTACTGCACTGAAAGCTGTGAGGATGCAAGCAAAGGCCTATCAAGTAATAAACCAAACCTAATCCCTGGCCTCAAGGAGCTCACATTCTAATGCAGAAGAAGATATGTAAATAACTAGACTAGCAGGGAGCAGAAGGAAAGTCATGTGAGAGGAGCAAGGCTCACTTAGTGTAGAAGACTGGATTGGGGCTGAGTCTTGAAAGAAGGAAAGATTAGAGCTGAGGGGGGAGAACATTACAGGCATGGAGAATAGCAAGGTAACAAGGCAAGACAAGGAGCACTTATTAAGGACTTCTTACGTGCTAGGGACACAAGTATAAGCACAAAGAGAACTCATATTCCGATGGGGGGAAGACAAAACACAAAAGGGAGCTTTTAGGAGTGGTGAGGCTGGGAAGGAAGGAAGGGTCCAAGCCTAGAAAGTTAGGAGCAGAGCTGGGCAAGCAATGCAGATGGCAGATGGAGTGTTGTATGACAGCGTGGAGGCCAGTATCACTGGGTCCCCAGAGTACATGAAGGGGGTGAAGCCTGGAAAGGTCAAAAAGGGCTAGTTTATGGAGTTTATAAATGCTAGATGGAAGACTTTCTATTGGATCCTGGAGGTAAGGGGGAGCCACTGGAATAGAGGGGTAACATGGTCAGAACTATGCTTCAGAAAAATCCCTTTGGCCTCTGAACAGAAGTTGTATTTGAGTCAGGAGAGATGTGAAGCAAGGATAACAGGAGATTATTGAAATAGTTGAGGCATGAGGAGATGAAGTAATGCCTGTGTGAGTACAGTTAAGGGGACATATGTGAGACTGTAGAAAGGTAAAAACAAAGCATGTTGGCAACAGACTGAAATTTTGATGAGGTAAGGGACTGAAGAGAATGATAATGAGTTGAACTTACATCCAATACTCTGATTCAACAATTAAAAGTAATCATTTTATCTACCAGCACAAGAGTCCATAGAATATTCAAATTAAAACATAGGATAGCAACTTATTTCAGGACCAATTTCACTGGAGCCCACTGAAATGGAAGATAAGGATGAGATTACAGCGGAAGAAGACAGTCTTTAAGAGCTGAAGCACCCTCACTTCCTGGAGGGGTAGATGTCGATGCAGAGCAGGGAAATCACTTACCCCACAATAGACTCTAGGGTGGTGCCAGAAAGTGACCTTTGACCCCAGTTGAGAAACCTTTCTCCTCAACCTTATCACTCTCCTACCAAGCACTCTGAAGAAGCCTTTGGGCAGAGCCCCAGGAGTCAGACCCTTGCATGGATCCTTCTTAGCCAAAGGGACCTGTACTGCTGAGTGCATGGGGGCACTGGTCTCGATACAATGCTCTGGATTAAGTTAGTTTTAGACACACCGGCCCCCCAGCAATCTTCCTTTTCTGACCATAACTGAATCACAAGCTTATTAGGATTTCCTTTTAAAAAATGACCAAGGAAATTCATAATTGCCAGTGGAAATCTTTCTTTCTTATCTTATATTCAGCTGCTACTTGAGCTTTAAGATCTGGAGAATATTCTTGCTTAGCACAGTGTATGGCACATCGTAAGTGCTTAATAAATGTTTACTGACTAAATAACATACAAAACAGTTCTCCAGACTTAAGAGCTTCTTTTATGTCTTTCGCTTGTGCTGCACAACAACTTTCCAGAAGACACTTTTGAAGCAAACAGAAATCCTAACACCTTGAAACCAAAACGCAATCAAAAATTCAATTATATTGGGCCTTGGATTTTTCCCATAACCCTCATATTAAAATTTGTGCTCAGCATTAAAGGAATTAGAGTCAATTTCTTTACCAATGAGTTCTGGGGAACACAAATTACGAAGAAAGAGTGAACTGGGAAATCCCCATGCAAATAATGTGCATTCATATTCTCATACAACATAATCAGTAAATCTGGCACTAACGAGACACCCAATGGGTATGGCTGAGGAGCGAGCTTTGTGCATTACTGTCAATCAGTGTCTCTAGAACAGGATAAAGGTAATCTGGGAAGGCAACACACCTATTATTACAAATTCCTAACTAAGAACAGTGCTTCATTACTTTAAAATGTCACTATCAGTTGACAGAGTAACAGAAAAACATCTTTCTACTATGTGCCTGACTGCCTCCATCACTGCATGATTGAAATACTGACTTGTTTATGATGAATTTAAGTAACTTTACAGAGAGGAAGTGCATGCTGTCTGCAGTGCAAGCTCTCCTCAGTTTTTGGCATTGCCCATCTGGAACTCCTTCACTCAGACTTTTGGCCAGGAGGCATGAAAGGCATGTCGGAATCACGTTCCTCCATAGCCCAAATGAAAGTCATGATGCTGGCGCTCACCTCACAGTGGTGCCAGCAGGAAAATGCTTTGCACAGCAGGGCTACAAGTGCCACACAAGTGTGCTGGTGTCATTTTTTCATTTGATATCCTTAGGCAGCTGGTGGCACAAAAGAATGAATATTGTATTTGGGGTTAGGAAAGTCTGAGTTTAAATTTGGCTTCAGATACTCTCTTAGCTGTGTGATCCGGGCAAACCAGCCTCAGTTTCTTCATTTGTTCCACGCAGATTATAACAGCACCACCTACTCTCCTCTCTTGCTAGCAGGTTCAAATGAGATCATATCTGTAAAGCACTTAGAACAGGGCCTAGCACATAACAGATGCTTAATCCATTCTTGTTTCCTTCCTTTCTCCCTCCTCTTCCTTTTTTCCATAAATTGCCATAATCCATATTCAAAGTAATTCATTCAGAATCACAAAATCATGGACTGAACACTGCCTACATCCTGAGAGGCCCTGCCTTAAAGCCAGGAGTACCATGACCACATCTTGGCTGTGTGACCGTGCTCAAGTCATCGAACTTTTCTGAAGTGGAGGATCTAGGATCGCTGAGTAGGTGAAGGCTTGCATTACAGTTTCCTCACCTGGGATTCCCTCTACCAAAGAAAGCATGGATCTCATTTCCCTCATTGCTTTTGTCCTGCTCAGGGCCCTGTCATCCACTAGACATTTTTCAGGGCTCTCTAGTGTTAGGCTCATAGATCCTCAGCTGGAAAGGACCTTCAAGGTCACTATATCCAGCTCTGTCCGTTGGAAAGTCATCAAACATCAGAGGATCATTTCCCTGGAGTAAGAAGCCCTCTATGCTGGGAATAAGGTATCTTGCACATTCCAATGATGGGAAGTCTCCTCTTTCTATGGTAGTTCATTCGACTGTGGGGTGATTATGGTGTGAACAGGAGTCTGTCTCCTTGTAACTTCCTGGTTCTAACTCTGGGGCCAAGAAGCCTGAGGCAAGTTCCTATTTCCAAGGCATTTTTTAAAGGTAACGTCACAATTTCTTATGACTTTCTATAAAATATTAGTAACATATCCAGTTGTGAACTCTGACAAGGCAGCACTGTGAGACAGGGAGATCACTGGACTGGAAGTCAGGATACCTGGATCCATGCCTGGCTCCACTACTCACTTGTTGTGTGAGGATAATTCGGTAGACCTGAGTTTCTTGATCTGTGAACTTGGAGTTCTAGCACCTCCATTCTTGGTGCTTGTCAGTGGAACTTTGATGATAAAATGAGACCCTGGATATGAATGTCCTTTTTGTAAGTCACTAATGTGAGCTGTTCTTAATATTGTAACAAAAGTGCTCTAACTAGAGTAATTTTTCACTCTTGTCCCTCCAGGGAACTCTACGTGATTAAGAACATTTGAACATTGCTGAGAGAAAGCTGGCCTCATAATCCTAGAGATCTACTGATTGACTCATTCAACAAACACTTATCAAGTGCCTGTTCGCAGGCATGTTAGAGGGTTACAAAAATGTGTTCAGATCTAAAATATGCTGATCACAACATCCCTACTTCTGCAAAAAGCAAGGAAGGTCTAGGATACAAACACATGAGGAAAATCAGCAGTATGCTGAAAAGGATCTAGCAGCTTGGTGTAATTTCGCTGAGCAAGCTCTCAGTCACTCTCTCCACAACCAGTTAGACAGAGAAGCTCCATGAAGAATTTCACTCTCTCCCAGCACTGATATAGCAGAGTTTGGCTGATCTGGGCATCCACCATCACTATTTGTCCATCATGCTAAGGCCTGATGTTACCTTTGACCTTACCTCATCCTTTATGTCTTCCTGCTGTTGGGCCATGAAGATCTCCACTGCAGCCATCAGCCTCATCATGAGCTCATCCACTGTTGTGTTACCTAGCAACACAAGATGATTGCAGAACTTCACATTATTAAAGTTATTAAAAAATGGAAAGCTATTCTTGAATTAATCAGGAAGGAATAACTAGTGTGGGGAAAAATTACAGATTAGAATGCTTAATATCTCATTAAAATATTTTAATTTGTCTTTTTATTGAGAAGTTTGACATGTTCAACTAGGAAGTGGTGATGGGCAACATCGACAGCTGAAATTCAACAATTTATACATGATGGATAGTGACATTCTGCCCATTAAAGTTCTGTAACAGATGCTTGAGAATTAAGGACCAAAACTTGTTTTCCCTAAGCCATGAGGGCAGTTAGTTACTTACAGAAGCTAATGAACACACTACCATTGTTTTGGACATGCTTTTATTTCTACGACTATTCTGGGCCCACAGGATATCGGGGGAAGAGAGAGGGAAGGAGGGATGTCAGAACCTGAAAGAGAGGGAAGGGATCTTACTCAGGCATCAGCCAATCCAACCTCCTCAATTTGACAAGATCACTTCAAAGATCTGCAATTTTGTTGGTGGGACAATTCTGTTAATGCATGCTGCAATCTACCCCAAACATTGAGCCTTTTGGTGGAGTGGATGAAAGGCTCAATTTGGAGTTAGGAAGATCTAGATTCAGAGTTTGCCTCTGACACTGACTTGCTGTGTCAACATGGGCAAATCACTCCCCTTTTCTTGGCCTTAGTTTCCTCCTCTGTAAAATGAGAGGACTGGGCTCAACGATCTCTAACATGCCTCTAGGTAAGACCTAGGACCCTGTTATTCAAAAAGGCTAAACGATTCGCAAAGTGAGTGTGAAAGGTGAGATCAGAACCCCAGCTGTCCTGACTCCAAGTCCAGCACTGTCTCTACCTGGGAAGCCTGTCTGTCCATCTCATTTACAGAGGAGAAAATGGTGCTACAAAGAAAGAAAGTCAGTTCTCAGAGTCAGTGGTAGAGCCTAATTTACCAGGGTCCAAAGCCAGTGAGAGCTCCAGGTCATAAATTCTGCTCAAGCAACAACAGCCACCAAAGGGATGATGCAAAAATAAACAAAGACCTTTGTGGCTTCTTTCATTTACGGGTTATAGGAAAAATTCAGTGTCTCAAAGCACTGCTGCATTAATGGCTAAGAAATATGGTGAGATCTTCTGATAAGGACTGATGTTTGTAAGCTCCTTCAATGAAGTCACTGGTTTGAGATCTGTCCCAAGCCCGGAGAGCCACAAGATCCTATTAGAGCTGAGAGTATCTAGCCCAGGAAATCAAGGTCCACCCACAGAAGGCTGGTAACTTGCCCAAAGCTATGCATCTGGTAGAGCTGGAATTAGGCCCTAGGAACTCTGATGAATAACAATAATAAAAATTGCTGAAACTAATATAGTTTTGCGAAGATGCCTTCCAGCTCAACATGTCTAAAACACAACTCATGATCTCTCTGCTCAAGCTCTCCCCTCTTCCAAATGTGTCTCCAGTGTGGAGGCTGCCATCATCCTCCCAGTCATCTAAGCCTACTCCTCATTCTCACTCACCCCACACATCAAATCTGCTGGCAGATCTTGTCATTTCCACCTTCCTATCTCAGCTACATCCCCTTCTCCTCACTCACACAGCCACCAGTCTGGTTCAGACCCTCATCACCTCTTGACTAGACTAATTTATCTTGCTTCAATTCTCTCTAAGTCAATTCATTCTCATTCTCTTTTCTAAAGTATACGTCTGACTCTGCCATTACCCTACTACTATGCCTCCCTATTACCTTCAGGAGCAAAAACAGGTTGATCTGTTTTTCATATAAAACCCTTCAAACCTGGCCCTTTCCTACCTTTCAAGTCTTACCACTTACAGAACAGGTAGCAGCAAAGAGATCAACTGACTTAAAATCCAGTACTTTTTTCCAGACTGCCAACTCACTGAGGGCAGGCACTGGGTTTGCTTTTGCCTTTCTCTGCTCAGCACATAGCACAGGCCTAGTCCTGGTAGATCCTCTTGGCAGCTGATGCCATTGGTGGTCACTCTCTCCTCTCTGGGTTTTTGGGTCATTGTGCACCTCAGTCATCATCCTAACCCACCTGGCTGTTCTGCTTAAGTCTCTTTTGCTGGCTCATCATACATATTAAGCCCCATAGAGTTTTATCTTCTCTCTAAAAATACAAGTTAATTTAGGGACAAAGGGAATTAATATCTTGGGGCACCAAGAAAGACTTCAGGTAGAAAGTGGTGCTTGAGTTGAGTTTTGAAGCAAGACCTCAGTGGCCATGACCCGTCACAATAGAGATGTCCTACCTTTGACATTTAACAACTATATTAGCTGTATTGGCTGGCATCAGGGACTGATGCTGGCCTTTCTGAAGACTCCTTATACAAAACTCTGGCTTGGAGCTGAAAAGGACCTTCATGATCTTCTAGCTCAAATCTCAAGTTCATTTTACAGAGGGGGAAACTGATGTCCAGTGACTTGTCCAAGGACACACAAGTGGCAGGAGAGTCAAGAATTAAACCCAGATCTTCTGATTTTAAACCCTGTACTTTGTCCAGTGTCCCATGATGCCTCCTTCTATTAGAATACTTTGATGTTAAGAACATGTAGCATGGAGACAAAAAAAGGCAAAGGGCCAGGCTCTAGCACCAGTGGCACTGTGACTGCAGGACCATGGCCCCACGTTGGAGGATGGTGTGGGTCTTACCTTGTATGACATTTAACACTTCATTCGAGGAGCGCTTTCCCATGATGATGAGGAAAAGTGGAAACTGATCTGTCTTCTGAGTTCGAATGGTCTGCGCCACCACGCTACCAAAGTGTCTCGTGCACATCGTCAGGAACCTAACAGGAGACAGGAAAAAGGAAGGTGACTCAGGGTATCTTCCTCAGCACTGGGGTCATCTGTGCCATTCTACGGGAGCCATGTGGGCATGAGGCTGGTGGCATGACAGAGGCACAGACTGCTAAAAATCTGAGCCCAGATCAAAGTTGGCTGCACTGAAAAAGACAGACAGATGGATCACTTCGGTTCATCCCACACTGATCAGCTCCTAGGCCTATCTGTCCCCAGTGAGAATTTTTACTTTTCTTTTTTTAGTTTATTAGTGCAAAAAAAGTCAAGAAGATTTCAAGTGTGTGTTGCTGTTCCAAGCACTAGGCTTTGGCCCAGAAGTCTCATGCTAACATGTAGTCCTTCTTCAGTGTCTGAAGGGTGTTTTCTCTGGAAGCGGCGACCTTCTCACTTCATACTTAGTACTAGTATGAAAACAATGATTCTAAGCTTTTGACCAAAAAAAGCTCTGAGGTATTAGCATAGTGAAGTCCAGCATTAGTATTCTTACCACGATCGGGAATAAATGAAAAAACTGATAAAGCTTCTCTCCTCCATTAGAGGACTGTTTGAAATTAGCATTTCTTTCAAGAGAAAAGGGTAGCTTATGGAATGTTTTCAGATCTGATGGTAAAAAGTAAATGTCATAATAATGATGAATTATGAAAGACCGAATGCAAACACAGAACGCTTTAATAAGATCCAATTTAATGAAGTCTGTAAAAATAATGGACTTTTAATAACACGGGTCACAAAAGGCAAAACAGTGGAAATTCTGAGGGCTGGCCACTGGTACCAGCTTATTAATTCTTAATTATGTTCACGAAAGGCAACTTAAATCGTGTGCCTTCTCCCTTATGGTAATATTTTAGGTAACAACTGCTCTGAAGTACATGTTCTGGCTGATGAGCAAAGTCCTGTCACCACATGAGCTAGATGGCAAATCTATTTAGAAAGACAAACGGCCTTAAAATGCCATGTGCTCAGGTTCATTGGAGACCTCCAATTCTTAAAGCCAAGACATTTCTTGCTGCGAATCTGCTCCTCATTCTGGAAGTTTGGGCTGACTGTCCCTGAAGGCCTCCAGCGACAGGAGTCACCCCATGGCTCTATCATGGGGCGCTGCCAGTGGAAGCTCCCCTTCATGACCCTTGGTATGTTCGGTAACAATGATTATTACTCACTTGGAGTGACTCAGGTGTTACAATGTGCTTTTCTATTAAAAACTCTGGGAGATTAGGAGCATGTGGACCGTTATTCCTACTTGAGAGACGAAGAAATCGAAGCTCAGAAGGGTCACAGCCGGGAGTGCGGGCCTTTCCTGACGCAGAGGCCTCACAACTTTCCATTCTGGGCCCTCACAAAGACTGTTCACTTCTCTCCAAAGCATTTGAGTCTTCTGCAGTATTGTCAATGTGGGACGCCCTTCTACTGAGATTTGGAACTCTGTGAAGGCAGGGTCTAGGTATTACGTAAACTTTGCATCTCCTCAATGCTTTGCATATAGCAGGTAATAAATGCTTATTTAATTGACCTGTTCACAAAATCAGAGTTTTTAGGGACCTGAGGGGCTGGCCATCAAGCCCAGGCTATTCTTTCTCCTTTCTACTATGTCTCATCAAGTTTTCATCTTGGGGATACCTGAGAGGACTTCTAGTGATGGGAAATTCAGTAATCTTCTGGAGCAGCCCGTTCTACTTTTCATTGGCTTGAAGTGTTCATTAATTTTCCCTACAACAAGTCACTAGAATTTTTCTACATGTGCCTTCTGAGGTCAAAAAGAGTAAGGTTAAACCTGAATCCATGGGACAACCCTTTAGATACAATTCACACATCCTCACTTATTCTTGATTTTCTAGGATAAGTAAATGTCCCCAGTTCTTTCAATTGTGGAATGGCCCTGTAGGAAGCAGTTGAAAGTCAGGCCTCAAAGCAATCTCTAACTCAAGGCCCCACAATTCCACTGATGATATCCAGACACTTTAGGTGATCCATGAGAAGTATCAGAGATATTCTGGGTAAAGCCCTGCTCTAGAGATATAAGCTTCTAGACCAAATTTCCCTTAACTGTGTCATAGGGAGATATATGGCCAGTAAGGCTACAAGACTGTAGCCTATTTTTTCTCCTTCCTTCCCTCCAACTAAAATATTTGAAGTCTGCTTTAACCCTGATTCGACCATTTTGTGAATTTTGAAATGAAAAATATCAAAGACAGAAGGCCATTTCTAAGGACCAGGAGAAAATGAGAACATGTTGCTTTCACACCAGTGGACAAAGTATATATCTCACACAGTCCCTGGTCAGCATCCACTGCACAACAGATAGGATATCCTGACTGGATAGGATAGCAGTAATGATGATGATGGCAAAAAGCCAGACTGGTTTGGTGCTTTCAGCAATCAATTTCAAATTAATTTGAAATGTTAAACTTTCCAAATCAGTTTAGTTTTACAATTTATTTTATTACATCCATTCAATCTATAAATAGTAAGTGCTCACTGTGCTCAGAATTACTATTCTGGAAGGAGGATAGATAACCATAAGGTGAGGTGGGCCATGCTCAGGGCAGCAGAGAGACCCCAAGTCATGTGCTGTCGGAAGTTCTAGTTGGGCGAGCTGGGAAAGTGGAGACACTCATCAACAGAGGAAGGCTTCCTGGCAGAGGTGGCAATGAGCTTAGTTTCTAAGGTTGAGCAGGAATACAACACTGACAAGGGGGACGTCAAGCTATGAGGGGCTATATAAATCGTTCTTTGGCACTCTTATCACAGATTTTGAGTGGTGATTTTCCCTTAAGGAAAAAGGAGAATGACTCTTTGCTACCAGTTCAGTTTCGATCACACATTCTAGGGGAAAGGAAACGTGAACTGCAATGCACTATTTTCAATTTAAAGCACAAAGGAGAAGGAGCAGAAGGGCAAAAATGATGTTTTGACTGCATTTGACTCAAGCCCAGAATGTCCCATTCCTCAAGTAAAGAAGGTAAATCAACCCATCCTTTAAACATCCCTTTGTGTACATGGCATAATTGAGGACATACTGAACTGGAAAAGGAGATGGACAGGGAGGGGACAACATGTAAGACGGTCTGATTACTGTTTTGGTATGAGATATGAACTACTCCAGGAACTTCAGGATAGTTGGATGGATGGCTCATCTACGGAGGGCTTAAAAAAAGACATGGATGAAAATCACAAAGGATGAGGAGTTGGGAGGATGGACAGTCATAGAAGCACTTTCCTCTGAAATGAAGGGAGGGAAGCAATACAAGCAGCTGTATCTCCACTGGAAAACAGCAGGTGAGAGGTTCAGTTGAGTCACTTACCCAGGGTCATATACTTCCCTTCTAGGAAGGAAGGAAGTATAATGCAGGGCAATACCTGTGACCTGAGGTCAAAAGCCTTAATTCAAAGCTCCATCTCCTCCTAACCAGGGCAATCATGTTTGCCACTTATCAGCAGTGTAATCCTGGGCACAGAATTTAGAACACAGAAGCAGAACTGTCTGCTTCGATTTCCTTCTCCATAAGAATAGGAGCAGTGATTAATACCTGTTGTTTAAAGCCACAAAGAGCTTCAGAAATGCAAGCTTAATGCTTCTTGAATGAATGAAACAATTCCTTTTTTTTTTTTGCATGAAGTTTCCCACATTTCTTTTTTCAAAAAATTTTAAAACATTTTTATTTAGTGTTCTGGGTTCCAAATTCTACTGCTTCCTCTCTCTTTCCCTGTCCCTGATACAGTAAGCAATCAGATAGAGGTTATAGATGTGCAATTATGTAAAACATTTCAACATTAGTCATTCTGTACAAGACTCAAATAGAAGAAAAAAAGATGAAAATGAAAAAAGAGCATGCTTCCATCTGTATTTAATCAATATTAGTTCTTTCTCTGGAGGCAGATAGTGTGATTCATTGTTAATCCCTTGGTTTTCCAGCATCCTGGTATTGCTGAGAATTGCTAAGTTATTCACAGTTCATCAAACAATATTGCTATTACTGCATACAATGTTCTCCTGGTTCTGTTCATATCACTATGTATCAACTCATGTAAGTCTTTCCAGGTTTTTCTGAAATCATCCTGTTTGTCATTTCTTACAGCACAAAAATATTCCATTATAATCAAAAATCACAGCTTGTCTAGCCTTTCCCCAACTGATGGGCATCCCTTTTATTTCCAACTCTTAGGCACCACAAAAAGAACTGCTATAAACATTTTTGTACGAATAAGTCCTTTCCCTTTTTTTTTGGATGTCTTTGGGATACAGACCTAGAAGTGATATTGATGGATCAAAAGGTATGATTTAGAGCATTTTTTTATGACTATAGATAGCTTTGAGTTCTTTGCCTGAACGCTGTCCATTCATATCCTTTGACTATTTATCAACCGGGGAAAGACTTATATTTTTGTAAATTTGATTCATTTCTTTATATATTTAAGAAATGAGGACTTTATCAAAGATACTTGTTGCTTCTGCTTTCCTTCTAATCTTGGTTGCACTTCTTTTGTTTGTGCAAAAACTCTTACATTTTATATAATCAAAATGATTTGTTTTACATTTTATAATGCTCTCTCTATCTTCTGTGGTCCTAATTCTTCCCTTATCCATAAATCTGACAGATCAGCTATCCCCTACTCTCAATCTGCTTTCCCTGTAAATCAGAAGCATTTCTTAAGCCCTGTGCCGATGGCTAGGAATATGAAGAAAAGAAATGAGAGAGTTCAAGCTCTCAGGCAGCTGAGTTCTAACGTGAGGCGAGGATATGCAGAACAAAGTTCAACTGCAGAACAGCTGAGAAGGCCAAAGGGTGTAGGGGGCCAAAGGGGAAGATTCCAGGCTTCTTCCATGGCATCAGCAGGTGAAAGGATGACGGTGCCAGGGCCTGGAGGGCATCAAGCCAGGGCAGACTGCAATGTCAATCTCATGCAAGCCCTGTGAGCAATCAAGTAGTCTGGAGACAGCAAAGGGGAAAGGGCAGCCCTGCCTGGGATGGGCTGCTGGAAAAAGTGAGGGCTGGGGGTTAAATCAGAAAGCAGAACTTGACAGGGCACTAAGAAGGCAACAGCATTTTTCATTAAGGAAAGGCTTGGAGGTAGAAATGGAGAGCTTCATTACACTAAATGTTAGTGTGGCTATAAGGTCCTTTCCAAGTCTGAGTATCAGAGAGTGTCACCCTATTTTTGAATAAATGAACTGAATCAGACCAACAGTCAAAAACATTTATTCTGGCAGCTAAGAGGTGCTGTGGGTAAAGCACCAGTCCTGAAGTCAAGAGGACTTGAGTTCAAATTTGACCTCAGATACTTACTAGCTGTGTGACCCCAGGCAAGTCACTTAACTCTGACTACCTCAAAAAAAAATTTTTTTATCTAAGTACTTTCTAAGTACCAGACACTATCCTAGGACCTGCAGACACAAATACAAAAGGGAGACAGTACCTGCTCTCAAGAAGCTGCTATTCTACTAGAGGGATAAATGTGCTCCCAGGTAAGTATATATAGGATACGTAAAAAACAAATATACAATGATTTTTTGGGGGTGTAGTAACAAATGGGTGGAATCAAGAGGGGTCTCCTGAAGGAGGTGGTCCTAGCTAAAGGTTCTAAGAGGCAGTGGTGAGGAGGAAAAGCACTGCAGGTAGGTATGGAGGACAACCTTTGCAAAGGTGTCACTGAGAAGGCAAAAATTGGGAAGGGCTTAAAATACCAGATAGAAGTTTGTATTTAATTTTAAAGCCAATGAGGTGTCACTGTAGCCTTCTGAGCAGGGAGTATAAGGGTTAGACAGTAGGTTTAGGAATATGAACTGGAAGTTTTGAGTTAGGATGGTTGTGGTGTGAGTGCAAGAGAAAGGGAACAGATGCAAAGATTTTGAGGAGACTGTAGGTTGGCAACTGGTTGGAAATGGGGAATAAGGAAGAAGAGTTGATGATCTCTAGGTAAATGAGACCAGGTGATGAGGAGGAGGACAGTACTCTCAATTGAAGTTAGGAGAGGTAGGTTTACAGGGAAAGAGAGTGAGTTCTGTTTAGATGGGGCGGGGGGGGGGGGGGAAGAAAGTGGGGCGAGGAAAGGGAGAGAGGGAGAAAAAAGAGTCACCAGGACAAAGACCTTGGATATACCCAGGCATAAAGTGTTTCAAACAGAAACAGAGGCCTATAAACTAGACATAAGGATCTCTGTGGGCTGCATATTGACTTGGTTTTTAAAATGTGATGTTTCTTTTAAATGATATTTTATTGTATTTTCTTTATTTTATTAACCATTTCCCAATTACATTTTCATATGATTTGGGCACATTTGGGAGGCTGTGTCTGACACTTCTGTTCTACAGGAAGCTCCACTCCAACCTCTAGCTTCCTCCCACCCAAGTTACTCTGTATTTATCTACTTTATATTGATACTGCACAGGCTTACATATGTACTTGTCTCTCCCATTAGAATGTAGGCTTATTGCATGTAGAAACTATTTCTTTGTATTGACACACAGTAGGAGCTTAATTACTGGAAGGATGATGTCTGAGAAAAAGTAATTTAGATTAAGCAACAAAGAGATCATGGGTGCACATAGAGAGAATTTTGTTTAGTGGTAGGGGCAGAAGTCAGATGACAACAGGTAAAATCTGAGTAGGAGGTGATAAAGTGATAGTAAAGGACTTTGGTTGTGAGAGGAAGAAACACAGGATGACAGTCTGAGGGGATAAGCAGGTTTTGCAAAGGATGAAGGAGATCCAGACACATATGAAGGCAGCAGGGAAGGAGCAGTCAGTGGAAAAAGTGGAAGATAGAGGGGATGTTTGAAGGGAACGTCTCCTTGGGGGGACCAAAGGCACCAGCACAGGGGCTGGCGGGCATCAAAATGGAAAAGTGCCACCTCATTTTCTGAGAATAGCAAAGGAAATGAAGATGGTAGATAATGCTGAGGTGATCTGCAGTATGGGACTTGGTAGGGAGGGGAGAGAGCTTCAGACTGATGGCCTGAATTCTTTTCTCAGTGAAGTCAAGGTCCTCACTGAGGGGAGGGAAGAGGTAGTAATGAAGGTGGCTTAAGGAGAGAAGAGGTTTGAAGGCGCTGAGTCAGAACATCCATCAAGGACAAGTGATGATCTTGGCATGTGGCAGCAAATGCTCAGCAATTTGTGGTGGACCTGGGCAGCACAGTAGCATGACCTTGTCTAGCAGCAGGAACAGGAGGACAGAAGGCAGATCATAGTGGAAATTCAGCGCTGGGATTGGGGAAGGGATGAGCCAAAAAAAGGCAAGGGAGCAAGTGGTTCCAGGATTTATGGCAGTGGAAACCAAAGGAATGCCAAAGGGAAGCTCGTGGGTTTGAATCCTGGCCTGGCAGAGAGATGGGAGGTGATCGCCAGGTCCTGAGTTGGCAAGGTCATTCCTTGATAGACATGTCGGCAACCAAGAAAAATTTTCTCCCTGTTCTCATCAAAGTCTAGTCTTGACAACTGTATCTCATTCAAACGTGTTCTTGAACAGCAGTAATCAGATTAACAGAGGAAAAACTACTCTTTCTGCTCCACTGTAACACCAAGCAGTTCTGGTTTTAACCCCAATCACACAATGTAGCCATTTGGGAAGCTCCTTTAAATGGGCTATGGGAAATCATCTCTAAGCAAGTACTTTTTAGGTTAATTTTCTATTTTAAAGCAAGCAACAGGAGTATCGTGAACAGTTTAGCCACCATCTCCACACAGACATGCTCGTTTGAAATGGAAAGAGACAATCACCTTCCTCCTCTCCCTTTTCCCTCCTCTCAGGGCTATCAGGAAGCTATTCAGAGGTGTCCCCAGAACAATGCTGTGCGGTAATTATGCCGAACTGACAAAGAGCTGCGAACAATTACAGAGCCCGTTTGGAAACCTGACACTAATAAAGCCATTAGACGCCGCCCTGGCCTGGTCCTTCCAAAGGCTTCTGAAGTTCCAAGAACAGCCAGCATTGTTCGGAGGGACAATTGCCGCTGGCGGAAACAAGCCTGGAGTTAAACCGGGCTGCAAATTGATCTTGACATTCTGTTAAGGCGCCCCTGAAATCAAAAGCAGAGGAGAGCAGGAGAAAATGAGTAGGTGGGATGTAATCACCGAACAGGAGGGGCTCCTCCTCACCTCCCCTCCTCCTCCGCAAGACAAGCCAGGGAGAAAGTGACAAACTTGCCCGGGGTTTAGAGCTGGGATTTTTCAGAGCATTAATGTGACTCAGCCCAGGATGGTCAGGTTGCCAGGTGAGACCTTTCCTTGAAAAGTATAGGAAGGAAAATGTGGAAAGGAAGGAAGGGAGAGAGGGAGGGAGGGAGGGAGGAAGGAAGGGAGGAAGGAAAGAAGGAAGGAAGGAAAGAGAAAGGAAGGAAGGGAGAGAGGGAGGGAGGAAGGAAAGAAGGAAGGAAGGAAGGAAAGAGAAAGGAAGGAAGGGAGAGAGGGAGGGAGGAAGGAAGGAAGGAAGGAAGGAAAGAGAAAGGAAGGAAGAAAGGAAGGAAAGAAAGAAATAAAAAGAGAAAAGAAGGAAGGAAAGAAGGAAGGAAAGAAAGAAAAAGAAAGAGAAAGGAAGGCAGGAAGGAAGGAAAGAGAAAAAGAGAAAGAAAGGAAGAGAGAGAAAGAGAAAAAGAAAGGAATAAAGTAAAGGAGAGAGAAAGAAAAAGGAAGGGACAGAAAGAGACAAAGAAGGAAAGAAAGGTGAGGGGAGAGATTATTAGAGGCAAGGAGGATCCCAGAAAAACTTAGGACTCCATGTATGCAAAGGACAGTGTGTCTTGTGGGCTAAGAAGCAGAAGGCAATGCATTGTATTAGAAGAACACTGAATTTCAATCCAAGAGACCTGGTTTCAGTTCCTGGTTGTGGGATTGCAGGCAAACCTTTCCTCTCTGAACCTGTTCTCCCTCTCAATCGATACTCCGGGTCATTGCTGTGAGGAGTTTCAGATCTAGAGGGGGCTGCAATGCTTGTCAGGCTTCATCTGACAACTTCATCAAGTCCCCATTTTATAGATGAGAAAAAAGAAGCCTCAGAGATTAAGTTTCTGACACACGACCCCTCTGGGAGTAAGGAAGATTGGAGTTTCAAATGTAGGTCTTCTGAGGTTGTGCTGAGTCCAGGTATTTTTCTCTAAAACAAAATAGGGACCACAATGTTTACACTATATGACTTACGGTGCTGCTGTGAGGAGATACTTTGTGAATTCTGAGGTGGCAGAGAAATGTGAATCTGTAGTACTACTACTGTTCCCTGAGGTCTGGAGCAGGGGAACTGGGGGTGGGGACAGAAGGAAGCCCAGTAATGCGCATGAAGCCTCATCAGGCACAGACCCCAAGTCGGAGGTACATCTGCTGGGTCAGGGGGAGGGCCAGCACCACTGAGGGGGTTAGTCCAAGGGTCAGTCCCTCTGAATATGGCTAATTACAGAGAGAGAGGATGCAGGTGAAGGGATCCGGCTGACAATAAGGGCTTAAGTCAATTAACTTGGGCCAGAGATTCAGTAATGTGGAAAAGGACCCCTCAGAGGTGCCGGTGACCAGGCACCTGTCAGCTCAGCGGAGGAAGCCGGCCCTTCCCTGAAATCCTGCACCCAAGGTCTGAAGTTCAAAAGCTATGAGATTAGGGTAGTAACGCAGGCGGCCTGGGAAAGGAGCCCCCTGTGCTGACTGTGCAGGGATTTATAATATGCACAGGATGGTGAGAAGTGCCCCAACGATGGTGCTCCCAGAGATGGGGAGATCTGGCATCAGAGGCCCTAAGTTCAGATCCTGGCTCTGCTCCTTGTCCCCATTTCCCGTCTAGGCCTCAGTTTCCCATTAAGGGCACAGATTAGATAATCTCCAGGGTCCCATCTAGTCCTAAATCATAGGAGGCAGAACTTGAAATCAAAGATGAAATACACTCAAGTGCTTTTCATGCACTGCCTATATAACCTTGAGCAAGTCAAAGAATTGGTAAACACTGATGAAGCACCTAATGTGTGCATAGTACTCTCTTCAGAACATGGGAGACACAAACGCAAAGGAGTGGTCCCTGTTCTAACGGCATGTAGCAGAGAAGGGGCTAGGTCACAGCATCTCGGAGACTCAGTTTCATTTTCTGTAAAATGAGAATACCATGCGCACTCACAATCCCAAAGGAAGGCAAGGCTTTGTTCCTCTCGCCTGTGCCAGATGCCTCCGCCTATTCTCTTTCTACTCCCTTGTCCGCTGGTCTTCCTGCTAAGAACGTAAGCCCGAGGGCAGCGGCTGTCCCGGTTTTTTTTTGGCTAGTATTTGTATCCCCAAAGCTTAGTACAGCGCTCAGCAGAGAGCTGTCATTATGATCACTGTCAGCATTTGGCCCGCAGTCCACAGGCCCCAACAGGAACCAGAGGGGCCTGGAAATCCTATCCCAGAATTACACACATGGAGCCTAGGCTAGGCTCAGCCTAGCTCTTGTGATCCATCAGTCATAAAGAAGAGGTCACTTTGTCCCACCCTTTCTTTTTCACAGGTGGGGAAACTAAGATCCAGAGAGGTGAAATAACTTGATCCAAGTCACACCAACGGTAAGCAGGCAGCTAGCTGGTGCCACAGTGGGTAGAGTGCTGAATATGGAACCAGGAAGATCCGAGCTCAAATTTCACCTTAAACGTTACTATGAACTGTGTGATCCTGGGCCTCAGTTTCCCCAGCTGTAAAATAGGATAATAACCTACCTCATAGGGGAATGTCTGTAAAGCACAGTATAAATCTGCCAGATGATTAACCATCAGCAGCAGAGGCAAGGTTCAAATCCAGGCTCTGACTCCAGGCCCAGGGTGCTAGCAGCCTACCGGCTTCCTCCTGGCGGGAAGAACCAGGGGTGTTCAGTTTGAAGAAGACAAGGCTTGGGAACACAAGGGCATCTTCATGTCTTTGAAAGGCTGCCATGCCAAAGGGAAACTGATGTTGTTCTGCCTGGCCACAGAGCTGTCCCACTGCAGCAGGGCCTGCCCCCAGGGGCCCTGGGCCCCCTGACCAGAGGCCTTCAGATCAATGAGAGTAGGGAGCAGCTGGGTGTTTGGGTCAGAGCGGATGCCAAAGTCTCTGATTCGTTATCACTATTGCCTTTGTAAAAGTGATGTGAGACTAAAGGATGCCAAACCTACAAAGAGAGCAAAGTGTAAAGGAAAGAGCGGTGGTCAGGAGACTTCAGACACTGCTTACCCAACCCTGAGATGGAAGTAACACTTCCACCTCCTACCTCATCAGGTTGTAAAAACCAGAAGCATTTAGACATTTTGTTACCTGTGGGACCCCTCCTCAGGCCTCTGAGGGTGCTCCCGGCTCTAGGTGAATGAGTCTAAAGTGAAATGACTTCCTCAAGGACATGTAGCTAGGAACTAGCCAGCGCTGGGAGGGCCCTCAGAAGTCAGCTAGTCTAGCAGGCTGGGGGTTGGAGGGTGGGTCACACAGACAGTAGGGACAGCAGGGCTGACTTTAAAATCCTGAGCTCTCCCCACTGGACCTTACTGCCTCAAAGCCTCCAGTATGGGGCTTTGTTATGGCTTGACCTACATTATTTCATTCCATTCTCACCATAACTCCCTGAGGGAGGCACCATTATTAACTTCATTTTATAGATGAAGAAGCTGAGGCTGGCAAGAGAGGTTAAGTGAATCTGACAGGTATAGTATAATATAATAACAAGGGTGTTGGAAACAATTGGATTAGTTTTGATATGTTAACTGATCTCCTATAGTGGGCTTGAGAATTCATGGCTATGAGGATCCCCTCTAGTAATGGAGAGTTTAACCCAGCAAGCCAGGTGTCTGCCTCGTGTCCTCTGGTCATTGCAGGAATCCCAACAGGGGGCCCCTCATGTACCTGAGTTGGGTTCTTTGACCGAAGTCCTGGCACCTGCTGAGTCCCAACTGGGTTCGCAGGAGGTGTTGGGGGGAGGGGTGAACAGTCCTCCCCAGGCTTTCTGGGCCATTGCTCTGCCCTTTTCTGATTCTCTGCCTTTGTCAGCCTCCCAATACTGACCTTCCAGCAAACCAGCATATCATGCCTTTGCGACATGCTGGGAATGCTCAGAAAAGCAGACTTGAAAATATCTAAGGTGAAACAACAGCTTTAACGAAGAGGATCCAAGAGAGAAGGAATGCTGGCCCTGTCGTGGGCAATCAAGGGCTCAAGAGCTACCCTTGGTAATGCTTCCTCTGGGTCTCAGTTTCCTGCTTGGTAAAATAGGAACAATCATATTTGTGTAATACACCTCCCAGAGCTGTGAGGAAAGAATGAGAGCTGTAGTTTTTATTATTTCCCATTACGACTATTTCCCTTCAGCTGAGTCTCCTCAAGAGGAGGGGGATGGGACTTTCCCTGGGCAGTGACTATTTCCCCAGGAGCCCTTTATACCTGACAAAATACTGTCCTCACAGGAGGCCAGGGAGTTATAGAAGATTGTAATGTTAACCCTGTTTTGCAAAAGGGGAAACCAAGGCTCTCTGAGTTGAGTGTCTGATATCCCCTAGAGGTAGCTGCCCTGGGTCTGACTCTCAGCTGGGGAGTTCTATCCAGAGCTGCAGGCAGCCATTGGTGCGATGGAGCATGAGAAGGATCATCATTAGTCCCACATCCAGTTCTGTAATTCCAGGTGCCACAGCTCTCCCCTGCTTTACTCTCCCCAGTCTAAGCTCAGCACAAGTTCTCAGAGGAGAACAACTGACATCCAGAAGGGAGAAAAGACAATCCATCCACCCTGAAGGAGAGGACACAAGTGGCAGCAAACAGAAATCACTGGTTTTAGTCACTGATCTGGTTTTTGGTAGACTGATGATTTGGACTCATGTACCTTAATTCAATATAATCCCTTCATTTGATATTCTAAAAGTCACATACTTTCCCATCACTTCTACACATGTATGGGTCAGGGGCAAGCTCAGTGCTTTTTGGGAGGTTCCTGGCTAGAAGCTTAATCAGAGTACTCCTTGAGTAAAAGAAAATTCTTGGAATCTGGATGTCTGGGCCTCAGTTTCCCTTTCTTTAAAAAGGGGGGAGGGGGGAAGAAGAGCTGCTAAGTCCTGCTCCACTCTGATGTTCTTTGTCCTATGTTCCACAGTTCTCCCTTAGTTCAGACATTTCACGTTCTGGGTCCTAAGCTCTTTTCCAGCAGGACACCCTAGTCTACTGCATCTAGCATAGGACAGGTCACTCAGCCAATAACCTATTTTCATTACTTCCCATTGTCCATAAAGAGAACACGGTTGACAGTGGAAAGTCTAGCAAGATCCTTGCAATGACTAAGAATGTCTTTTGCTGTGTGACTGTGTCTTGTTAGAGCTCTCCTGAAATCCAGAGTTGATGGGATTGGCACTACTTGATGTGAAAATAGTAACAATTAACAAAAAAAATACCATAAACATGTACAGTAATTGACCACTTTCAAAGTCTTTCCTCCTCATTAACTCATAAGCTTCTCACAACAGGCTTGTGAGATATGCAGGGCAGGCACTCCAGCCTTCTGCACTTATTTGGCATCAGAATATCTGGGTTCAAATCCTGTCCCTTCCATTTTGTGCTTTAGGCAAATTACTTAACCTCTTGAATCTTGTTTCCTCCCCTGGAAAATGAGGATTTTGGCTACACACATGAGCCCTTCTGATATCAGCTCTCACAATCCTCATCTAAGAAATGACAGAAGGGAGATTCAGAGGAGGGCTGTGAGTTGCCAAAGGCCAGAAGGAAACTGTGGTTGAGCTGAGACAAGAACGTAGATCTTAGCACTAAGAGCTCTTCCATCAACCTGAGAACGAGGGTCAGAAGATTTGTTCCTGAGAGCTACAAGTAGCAGGAAGACTGATGTAATCCGTTTCCAGGACCTTTGGAGGCTTCAGGCAGCTTTGTGTGTAAACATGAAGGAAGAAAGCCAGGCAGAACAGACATAACAGACACCTCAACTCGGACAATCACCTCTGACCCAGGCACTGAGAAAACTCTAGGGAAGTGGAGCCCTCCGTTTGCAATAAATTATTTAAATTCATTGGTCTTTTAGCTTCTTAGACAACTGTGGCAGATCCATGCTGACTGCCATCCAGAAGGGAGGATTTCTACCAAATCACTGTGTTCTCATGCACAGAAAGAACCTTCTCCTCTTGTTGGAGCTTAGTTGCATATGGTGAACTTTCATGGAGGAGTAGGTGTTTGAGTGAAGGAGAGGGCAAGGAGAACATATGATTTCTGCATCATTTTCTAGAGAATCAAACATTCTCTATCTAAAAATAGTGTTGACTTTGTACCCAAAGATAGAGAGTTAGATTGCAAATGTGGCAATCAAAGGCTTAAAAAATTCCATGAGCAGAGCTAAGGGTGGGGGCAGCTCTCCCCACCTCACCTCTGCTTCTGCTTTCTTTCCAAATGGGTTTTTCTTTTCAAATGTCCAAGAGTCCTTACTCGTACTAGGTTGGCTATCCCCACCCCCAGTGTACTTCACAATCAGTCCTGGGCCTCATTGAGAAATTGCTTATAAAGCCTTCAACAGGCCTTTATTTGGTGTTTTAAAAAGTGTCATAAGGAGTTAACAGGACACAGCTGTACAGGCTCTGTCTAATCAGCAGCTTCTGTCGCTTTGGTCACCGCAGGTATCTGTGTAACCTGCACACTCCGATTACTAGTGTATCAAAGTTGTACCACTTCACAGACTTCTTGAGGGAAACATAACAAAGCAATTACATGGCTGTTGATTGTCAGTCAGAAAAAAAAACCCTCCAACACTGTTTTTCAAAAGAATCGACACTGCAATTTTTTGTCATTGTAAAATAAAAGGGGCGAGGGAATTAAATGGGGACGGGAACAAAATAACAGCAGGTAGCCAGCTGAACTTCGCCACTACAGATGGTTTAGAAATAGTGTTTCCTTCTCCACCGAGCTGGGGGATAACAAGAAAGGAGGAGCTTCCTCGCTGCCACTGAATGGCGGTACCCAAAGGGTTAGCCCAGGCTTCAGGCTCCAGACTCTGACCGGCCTCATGAAAGGCCTCTGATGCCGCATTTTTTTTTTTTATCTGTTTTGGGCACTGCTTTTCATCACCTTTAACTGAGTGTGAATAATCACCCGATTTCATTTAAACAAATACAGGTGCTGAAGGGCCTTGCTTTATGGAGCTCAGGGAGCATTTCCAAAGCAGGGTGAAGGGAGCCAGCTACAGCTCCTGGCTGCCTGGTGAAAGAATGAATGTATGTAGGAAGGACAGCAATTCTCGTACCCCAGCAGCATCGAGAGCAAGAATCATTTCTGTGCACACGCCCCCACCCCAAATTCAGGGAGTCTGACCAAGCTAAAAGGACAAGTCAGATGATTTCTAACCGTTCTGCCTTTTGCTTAAATGAGGAGATCAGAGTAACCAGGCCCTGAAATGAATTCCCTTCATCTCTTGTTCACGGGCCAGCAGCCTATGATTACAAGTGTGTTAACACACCCAAAGTAGCATCCTGGGGTGTACGGGAGCCACATGTGTAATTAAACACTCCGAACTCCCTTTCTCTGCTAAGAAATTCAAACAGGCTTGATTCACAGAATTATTTCTCACTCACAGATACTGCCATGAACAAACTAAGTAAACTTCTCCCTGCAGTGAAGGAGGGGACTTTTTTCTCCCTATTGAGAATATGGATGCATTGCTGGCTGGGTGCAAAAGAATGTGTGCAATAAGGCGATTACATCAATTAGCGTATGGTAGAGTTAAGCCATTCCTCCCCCTCCTGGGCCGGGCCACGGCAGCGCTCTTCCTTCTGCACTGAAGTTGTTAAAAGGAAACTCGTCATGAGCACGACGTGTGACACTAAAATGTTGGTCAAACCTTAAATCATTACCGAAACAGCCTCGCAGGACTTGAGAAAGCGCATGGTACGATGTTACTACTTTTAAGAGTGGCCAGAGAAGGTGGGGGGTGTGTGCGTGTGTGTGCGTGTGTGTGTGTGCGTGTGTGTGCATGCGTGTGTGTGTGCGTGTGTGTGCGTGTGCATGTGCATGAGAGACAGAGAGAGAGAGAGAGAGAGACAGACACACACAAAAACAGAAAGGGAGGAAGGAGACCCAGAGAACATATGTGTATCTGAGTCTGTACGTGTATGTGCATGCATGTTTCAGATTCTTAGACTTAAGCGAATCAGTGTTGTCTCTGTCCAAACACCCCCCCAGCACTGAGGCATTTTTTTTTACTATCATCTAAAGCAATGGGCTAATGGAGACGGAGGAGGTAGGTTTCCATAAGCCCTTTGCCAGATGATGGCCCCTTTAGGGGTGGAGGTGGGGGTGGGGGTTACTTCGGGAAATGGATCAATTAATTACCTTGCTCTGTTAGCTTCTTTTGTCATATCCCATGCCCAGGTTATGAAATTCTGACTCAGATAAGAGACGATGGATTCAGCACAGAGCATTTGGGAGCAGAAGACATTGGTTAACACACTGTCATCATGGTGGAGGTAGATAGCCAGGAGCTTTCTCTGCAAAGAAGAGACAAAACCAGTCAGTTCAGAGGCCTCCACTACTTCAGGTTTCTTCTCTAGTTTTAACAATGGTAAAATGGCCTGCTCCCCACCCGCTTTACTCTCGGTTGCCCCAGCAGTCTACTTCCCTTCTTGAGGCTTCAAAGTCCGGGGCACTGACGTACCTCTCCCCTCTGCACAATGCACCCCCCCTTCTGGATCTGAGTTCCTACATGCTAGGCTGCCTCAAGTGCAAACTGCAACGAGGTCACTTACTTTTCCCTTAAATAAAAGGCATGTGCCAGTCTTCATATCAAATGCACATTTTCAATTTGTACAGACACATTAATTTTGAATTGTTCGGCTATTCAGAGAAAAGAAAAACTCACTGAGGTCTAATAACCAAAAATCTTTTAAATATTTTTATATATTTTTAATCTGAATAGTCAACATTCCCTTTCTTAGATCAGGGGAGAAGCTTTGAAATGACATTTTCTTTTGGTTTTCTTTCCAGAGGTGATTTGAGATCCCTTAATGCCCCCTAATTACATACATTCGTTGTACTGACTGAAAAGATGATATGAAAAACTCAGAGTCCACACTGAATTCTGCAAAGATTGTATTTAAGAAAATGCCCAATGAGTTTTCTCTTATGAAAAATACTTCTCTCTTAGGCTAATGATGAGACTCGTGTAAAGCGCAGTTTTCTGCAGTATCACCCAGATCTGGGACACTGGCATGACAAAACCCCACAAGTTCAAGGAGGGAACTAAAGAGAAACCTTGGCTTTTGTCACATGCTTCTAAGCATGTGACAGAGGACCCCATATGAAAGCATTTGCAAACGGTCAGGTTAAGAAAACCGAGAGGACTTGGTGACAGCTCGTTTCTTGTTAAAACGACAAGTCTCGTCAGTTTCCTCAGCACTATTATCCCCATTTTACACGCTAGAAAAAGAAATCTCAGACAGGGGGAGTAACTTGCTGATGGTGCTGCTGCTGGACGTGCCAGAGGCAGGGTGGGAAGCCAGGTATTCAGGTGAAAAACCAGCCTCTCTGTCCTGTTCCCTCTTTCCCTGCCTCCTCGGCACCACTGGAGAAGTGACTGGCACTTGGGAGAGTAAGGATGGTCTCTGCTTTAAGGTACAGAGACACAGCCCAATTAGTCTAAAACTGTTCCATGAGGATGGAACGGGGGAAAAGGTCAAGCAAGTTCTAGGTCTACCTTGTGATTTTCTGTAGAAGAAACAGCTCCCAGTCACCCTGGTCAGGGACGACAGAAAAGACGAGCACAGCAGCTCTCCTAGGCAGAGCCCTTCCCTAAAGCCAAGGAGACAGGGGCTCAAGGCCACACAGTAAACGTCTAGTCTCCTAATTCCCTGCTTAGGGCTCTCTCTAATGCACTCGTCCCTATGGAGCAGGCCAAGGTGTGACTGCTGGGGAGGCTCTGGTATACGGGAAAGTGTCACTGTCTTGGAAATGGGAGCCCTTGGTCAAAATTCTGGGCTTCCTCTCTCTGAGTCTCATCTTTCTGATGGGTAAGAGAAGGCTGGATCAGATCATTCCTAAAGTTCTTTCCAGCTTTAAGCCTAGACTCTTTGGACTTCCTGTCTCCTAGAAGGTACAACATCTGAGCTAACTATCATGGTGACTGCTGCCATTCCCTAGAACCCCAGGGTGGGACTGAGGATGGAACCAGGTCCCAGAACTGTTTATGGAACTGCTGGGTATGCCCAGTCACCCCAATGTGGGGATCCTCATAAAGACATCTTAGAACCAGAGAGGTGGGGAGATAAGATGCTCATTGAGAAGCAAAAAGCTACAATCAACCTCTATGGCCTGAGGCCAACCACTTCCCCTCTTACTTGGAGCCTCAGTGTTTTTATCTGGCACGGTTCTGTAAGATCCACTTCTGCATTAGCATTCTATTTTCTAACATTCTAAGGTCCCTTCAAGCCATAGTATTTTATATATCTATGTTTTAAGGTTATCATTGGCTCTAATATTTTCTGTTCTATGTTCTAAGATTTCCAGCTCTGACATTCTATGTTCTTAATTCTAAGGCCCTTTCCAGGTCTTGTCATTTTACATTTTCAAGTTTTGATGTTCCAGATTTTCAGATTTCTTCTATTTCTGACAATCCCAGTTCTAAGGTCTTTTTTAGATCTACAAGTTAGTGATCTGAAGGCAAAACACATTGTGAACAACAATGCAAGTCAGATTATTCTCTGAAGATGACATTCGGAGCATTGCTTTGAAACAGATATGCAAAACTAGGAGGATATTTTTTTAAATGACATTTGTCCACAGTAGGCAAGGAATATAGCAACCTCCTGTTTGATAAACCCAAAGACCCCAGCTTCTGGGATAAGAACTCACTGTTTGACAAAAATTGCTGGGAAAACTGGTTAACAGTGTGGCGGAAATTAGGCATAGACCCATGCCTGACACTGTACACAAGAATAAAGTCAAATGGATACATGATTTAGGTATAAAGATTGATACCATGAATAAACTGGAGGAGCAAGGAATAGTGTATTTATAAGATTTATGAAGAAGGGAAGAATTTTTACCAAAGAAGTGATAGAAAGCATAATGAAATGCAAGATGGATAATTTTGATTACTTTAAACTGAAAAGTTTTTGCACAACCAAACCCAATGCAACCAAAATTCCGGAGGGATGTAGCAAATTGGGAAAGAATTTTTACGGCTAAGCTTGGGGATAAAGGCCTCATTTCTAGAATATATAGAGAACTGACTCAAATATATAACCATACAAGTCATTCCCCAATTGATAAATGGTCAAAGGATATGAACAGGCAATTTTCAGGGGAAGAAATTAAAGATATCTATAATCATATGAAAAAGTGCTCTAAATCACTACTGATTAGAGAGATG
>CM053770.1:671014943-671067446 GCA_028658325.1 Potorous gilbertii
AAAAATGTGCATACCCTTTGACCCAGCAATATTGCTACTAGGACTGTATCCCCAAGAGATCACAAAAATGGGAAAGGGTCCCACATGTACAAAAATATTTATAGCAGCACTCTTTGTAGTTGCCAAAAACTGGAAATCAAGGGGATGCCCATCAATTGGGGAATGGCTGAATAAATTCTGGTATATGAATGTAATGGAGTACTATTGCACCATAAGAAATGATGAACAAGAAGACTTCAGGGAGGCCTGAAAGGACTTATATGAGCTGATGCTGAGTGAAAGGAGCAGAACCAGGAGAACTCTGTGCACAGCAACGACCACAGTGAGCGAGAGTTTTTTCTGGTAGACTTGGAACTTTGTAATAACGCAAGAACTTATTAAAAGAAAAAATCCCAATGGCAATTTCTAAGGCAAAATGCCTTCCACACTCAGAGAAAGAAATATGAAAGTCATTCGCAGAATGCAGCAAATCATGTTTGTGTGTGTGTGTGTGTGTGGATTTTAGCGTATTATGTTTTGATTTGTTATACGATTTCTTCCATTTATTTTAGTGCGACTACATAGCATGACTATAGTGAAAATATACTCAATAGGAAAGTATATGTAGAACCTATACAGAATTGTATGCTGTCGTGGGGAGGCGGGGGGAGTGGGGGGAAGGTGTGGGAGGGATAAAAATCTTAATTTTAAGGAAGTGATTGTAGAACTTTAAAAAATAATAATAAAATTTTTAAAAAAATTTAAAAAAATAAATGACATTTGTCAGGATAACTCCAAAATGCAGAGATGTCCAACAGAAAAGAAATCATCATGTAATTGTGAAACTGGAAATATGAGAGCTGGGAGGGGTCTCAGAGGCCTATCTTGTGTGACCAGATAAGGAAACTGAGACTAAGAGTAGTTAGGTAATTTGCCGGGGTCGCAGAGTGAATAAGTAAGGGGCTGCCATGGGGACTCAGGCTCCAGATTCCCAGCCCAGTCCAAAAGTGTTTCCACTCCACCAGGCTGGTAATTCTGCATGAATGCGTCTCAGCAACTCTATCTAATGCATCACTGAGAACACTCAGCTATCCATTGAAAAATCAGCATCATTCTGGCCAAACATGGTCCATGGTTAGTTAAATCTTTAAAATGCCCATTTCTTCAAAGAACACCCCAAAGGAACATTAGACTTTGGGAAAGAAATTAGTGATTTACACTGATATCATGCTGATTTAATTTAAATGCTCTTCAAAACAAAACACACATGTGCTCGGCAAGGCCGTTAAGAAGCCCAACAAGCCGAGTTCCACCTAAGTGCAGCCAACAATGTTGACTGAAACTAAACTTGAAAATCCGGGCCATGGATGCACAATATCAAGTAATAAAATGGCATCTCTTTGGTGATATTTAATTTAAAAAGAAGAAAGAGGCAGGCGAAGATCAGGCACTGTCTGTTTTGGAGGATCAGCCACTCTGCATTTCAAAGCGCTGGTCCCTGCAATATCCAGGTTACTGCGCTAGAATCCCGACTATTATCCAGCCCTTGTAAGAGAGGGAGGGCAAAGATGTGTTTACTCAGTGATTAAGGCCTTAGAATAAGCCTCTCGCTCCTAGAGAGACAGCTCCCCACTTATTCATTTGGGCCAATTCACAAAGCCCCGAAAGATTAAACATCCATGCTGAGAAGACAAGCGAATGCAGACGGTGAAAGAGAAATAAAAATTCTTTAAAAACTCTGAGATGACTTCATTATTTTTCCACAAGGAAACTTTAGGAAAGTGTTTAGTTAGAAAAAAACCCACATTGACCTCTCTCTAAACCCTTAATCTTTCCTTTGTGGCGGGTCTGCTTTGTGGTAAGCGGCTGGCACGGCTCGCTCGCCCCCCCTTTTCACTGGGAACGCAGAGAGAAAGGCTCGGGAGCAACTGTGTAAGTTCCAAGGACACTGTGAACTGAAGAGTCCAGCAAAAGACACTGCAGTGAAGCCCGTTTTCAACTCCAAATTCAATGTACAAAAGTGGGCCCTAAAGAAAGCATCCTGGACCTGCATCGAGCTGGGAATGAGAGGTCAAAGGAGTTCTGCTTGCTCACATCTGTTGGGTTCAAATATCTCCAAATGGTGGGGGGGGGGAGGGAAAAGGAAGTATAGGGGCAGACAACATGCTTTGATTCTTACTATCATGCATACACACATTCAGGCTCCGGAAAGCTTTAAAGCAATCATGGCAAGGCTTTGGTCACTGATTGGTTCAGTCCTATTTCGGGGAAGGCATAAGCACCTCATTCTGTATGGCAGGGGCAGATGGCCTGCTCAGAGGGCTGTAACCAGCAACGAGTATGGGAACATACATGGTAATGTGATCAGCTAACACCTGAGCAGGACAAGCAGTCTAAGAAAAGTGTAAGAAAGGCCTTCTTTTCTATGTGCATGGCTGGTCTTGAGTCAGCAAATGGGGCTGGAAGCTAGGGGTGCTCCATCTTCTCAGTCAACTCTTGGAGACCACGCATATCCAGGGTCTTTGCCTTTGGGGGTGGGAGTGGGGTTCATATTTTTATCAGTGTCGATGCTGGTCTTTCCAACTATCAGGAGCCAGTCTTTATAAACAAGTGTGTATCAGTCAATTGACTGATGAGTAGCTGTGGCCAAAAGAGAGAGAACCTGTGAGAACCTTTTGGTGTGGAATCTGGGCACTCTGGCCACTTGAAGCTTGCTTTGCCTGGTCATACCCTTCAAAGCTCGTGGACCACTGAAATGGCCTTCAAGTCCCAAGAACCTCTCCCATGACTTAGGGACCATGTCAGAAAAAGATCTGACTAGAAGTGAACAAGGGCCAGTGGAGAGGGGGTTCTCAGAGCACTCAACTCCACTGCCCTTCTCAAAATTCCTCCATGTTAGGTGGACATCAAATCTCTGGGGCCCTAAAGATCACTGGGAAAAAAATTATTTCAGCCGATGAGAAATGTCCAGCATGCACAAATCTGACTTGGCCCCAAGCTGCAAAGACTTCAAGACTCAGAGAGTTCTTTAAAGACACAGAGATATGAGTTAAATAGAAACACAGGGCTCCAAGGAGACATTAAGGGGTGAAAGCTTCCTCACTTCTTTTTTGATCCTGTTACAACCTTAGGGAGAGGTCATCCAAGAGTTTTGTATTAGATTATTTTAAAACAAATGATCCAAGGCACAAATGATTTCTAAGGGGGGGAATTTCCCACTATGCTGGCAGTCACCAAATTCAGCTACTGCTGATTCCAAGGACTTTTCTGTACTGGACAAAGGCTGGCTGTCAATACGGCATAGACTCTGCAGCGGGGACCTCTTTTCCAGTGAGAGTAGGAAGTAGAGAGATGCTCTGAAGATAGACATTGGAAAGAAGAGGGGATCTGGAGCTGAAAGACTCAGTTTCAGATCCTCCCTTCAACTTGGGAACCTTCAGAGAACGTTCCTTTCCCTCTCTGGACCGCGGTTTTCTCACCTGCCTAGCCCTCCCCCCCAACTCTGTGCTTCCAACAAATAACCTTTGGTGTAGGGCACAATCTGTGAGGCCTGAGATGAAGATCTATGGCCTAACTCCCTCCAGAAAAGAGATGTCAAACACATGGTCCACCACTTCCGAGGGCAGACAAATGAGTTGAGTCTTCCTGGTTCTGCCCTCGGGAGCCAAGGAGAACAAATCTATCTCCTCTTTTTTTCTGAATCAACACATCCCCAGTTCCCTCAGTTGAGCTCTGCATGCTTGGGGCTCCCAGGATCTCAGGGTCCTGGCTGCCCTGCTCCAGATTTCACCCCCTTGTCCATTCTCTCCTCCCCCAATTGATACAGATGCCCATTGACCCTCTGATAATTTATTCTCTGCTCTAACAGTACTCCCTGAAAGCAAGGCCTGCTCTCAGCTCTGCTGACCAGAGCTGCCCATAATGAGAAACTGTGGGGCACCGTGAAGAAACACAGGCAATCTAGGTTCTAACCCCATCTTTAACAACAGCCAGTTGAGTAATTTGATGTGAGTAATTTTCTCTGTGTGACTCCATTTCCTCTTTAAAAAGAGGTGGGGCTAAATAACCTCTAATCTTTCTCCTAGCTTTGACATCCTCTGTTCAAAGGTGCCTCTCAGGTCTGACATTCTCAGTTCTAAGGCTCCTTCACACTCTGATATTATTGGACATTGTATTTTCAAAGCTTCCTCCAGGTCTGTCACTTCATGATTTATGTCTGTTTTAATTATGCCTCACTTGGTAGAAGCAGATTTCTGAGAGTAGGCACATAATGTGATGCACCTTTGGGCCCAGGCATGTACACGAGGGGCAGTGGTAGGGAAGGGAAGGGTGACCAACACATGGGGAGCATCAGGCTTGGCAGTCTCCCCTCAGAAAACTGACAGTCAACAGGGATCTGCAGCAGGTTCTTTCTTTCAAGAAAGGCAAAAATAGCCTCTCTGACCATTCCCTTACATTCAGTTTGCTGACCCAGTAAGGGGTCAAAGGCTTCCCAGGACCTGAATATGGTCAGTGAATCAAGTTTCTCTCTCTCTCTTTTTTTTTGGATCAAGTTTCTTAAGGCAAGGCAGAAATCTTTCAACAACAGCACTCCCTCTGTGTCTCTGTCTGTCTCTGTTTCTCCAAATATGGTTTTGACTTTGAAGGAAACTCTTTCAGATTTCCTTGGGAAGTCCAAGGGGAAGCTGAGTAAAGAGCTGGGTCCAGGCCTGACTCTGCTGCTCAATCACTGGGTGATTTTGAGGAAGTCCTTGCCCCTATCTGCAATCTCTGAACCTCTATAAAATGAAATAATGAATGACAGAATCTTGGACCTCCCTTCTAGTTGATATTCCATTTTTTCTAAAGAAAACTAGGCACAGTGAGAGGCTAACCTCAAAACAACAAGAATCAGTGATAGGGAAGAAATCTCTAAGGAAGCCACAAAAGGAAATGGATCCTTCAATACTCATCAATGTCCAGACAAATTGCAACTAATGGGAGCCTAGAATCAGAGAAAAAAGATGCTGCTGCTGGGAGGTCACCTGGATAGTCAGCTAGTGATGTCAACTCAGGTACACGCTGCAGGGCACACTGAAGACAAACTAACTCCTGGCTGTCAAACAGGGACATTCAGGAATTATACATTAAAAGAAAGACATGAGTGAAGTGTATCACTATAGTGGAAAACTTCAACCCCCAAGAAAATTCTTTAGATATCTTAAGTGAGTCATTGTGGGGGAGAAAATGGAAACACAGATACCAGATGAAACTGAAAACAACTGTAATAAGTTATAGTCAGGATCATAAGATTTCAAGTCAGAAAGGGTCCTAACGAGACTGAGGAAAAGGAAGGTCAGAGGGTGGAAGTTACTGGCCCAAGGGCATGTGGTCAGGATTCTACCTTTGCTCTTCCAACTTCAGGGCTCTTTCTACAAGAAGAAGGGATGCAGCCCAGAGAATGTTTCTTTCAGCTTTGCATGTTGAAGGAAACCAGGCAGTTTAATAGCAACTCCTGAAATACAAGTCATTGACAAGTCACTGACATTCCTGAATTCTTATATTCAAATCCCTGGAGATTGGGTTTAGCTAACTGCCCTGCGGGAGTAACGAGGAAGCTACAGAATTTCATACAGAAGGACCTCTGGGAGAAGAGATAACCTGATAGTCAGTCTGTGTAGTACATAAAAAGATTGTGATGAGCAAGGCAAGAGCTCAGTCTTTAGAATGCATCACTATTTTAAAAAAGGGAGGAAGCATTTTTTAAAGCTTCAAGGTATGACTCATGGTCATTCAACCAATATTCATTAGGCAGCTACTCTGTGCCAGGTACTAGGGATATAAAGAAAAACATGAAACCTCCCTGCCTCTGAGGGGCTTCTATTCTTTGGGGAACAAACAATAGGTGTGCTGATAAGTAAACTCCAAACATAAGGAAATGGGGAGAGAGTGCATTTTAGGGTTTGGACAGTAGCCCCTGACAAGGATCAGCACACCCTTGAGCTGAGAGGAGGAGGAAGGATAGATAGTTGGGCACTAGAGGGATGAGGAGCAGCCTCTCCAGAGACAGCAGATTGAATGACATGCACAGGGAATCTCAAGAAGATCAGCTTGGCTACAATGCAGAGAGTAAGACAAGAAGGATGGACAGTAAGCCTGGAAAGGTAGAGTGGAGTCAGAATGCAAAAGGAGCTACATGGCCAGCAAAGAATTTTATCCCAGGGGCAGGAGGCAGCCTTTGAAGCATTTGGAGAGGCAGTCAGATCTGAACTTTGGCAATTGTATTAAGGATGGCTTGGAGATGAGATGGGAGATTGATTAAAGTTACTATAATAGTCCAAGGGAAAGATGGAAGGTGAAATAGGCCACATACCCGGAGAAAAAGGGACAGATTGGAGAGTTATTCAAGATATAGAAATGAAAAGAATTAGCAACTGATTAGATACGGGGTTGAGGGAGAGTAAAGAATTTAGGATGACTGAGGTTGAGAGCCAGGAGAATGGTGGGACCTCTCAACAGAATAGAGAAACTGGTTTCTGGGAGGAAGACAAGTTCAGTTTTGGACACACTGAGTGTGAAAAGCCTGTGGCGTGGACAGCTGGAGATACCTAGTAGGCACCTCATGCTCTTCTTCATAATAGGCTTTTGGATTCTGCAGCGTGAATACCATGGCCCTCATTTTATAGGAGAGGCAGGCAGCACCACAACCAAGCCAAGAGAAGGCATTGAACCTCTGTGTTCCAAGCAACTCCTGAACTAGTTGGCACATGGGAAGAACACTGGCCTTGGAATGGGATGTGAGGGAAAATCCAGGCTCTGCCACTTACTGTTTATGTGAGCAAGTCCATTCTCCTTTCTGGCCCTCAGTTTCCTTATGTGTAAAATGAGAGGGTTGAACTGGATGGTCCCTGATGATCAGATCTCATGATAATGGCAGTATTTCTTAGGTATTTTTCCCCTAGCACATGCATTGCCTGTCCATTGTAATCAGAAGGACAGAAATGATCCTGCCTTTGGGAACTATTTGGAAAACACAATAGGGATGGCCAGAACAAGGTATTTCCCAAATGTACAGCAGGTCTATTTCTCTAATTTCAGTGGGGTATGGAGGCAAGATGAAAACAGAAATGTCTATGCAGACAGTTTTTTTTTTAAAGGAAAAGTCTAATTTTTCAACAATTTAACCAACATTCCATTTGAAAAAGCCCTGATTAAGTCCTTACTGCCAAGGCCAGGGCCTGGTATTCAGGCCTAGAGATACAAAGGTAGAAGGCATTTACTATGTGCAGGGCCCTGGACTTGGTCATCTGGGAGATGAACACAAACGGGATTCAGCACTAGTCTATTTTCCCAAGGAGTTCATAGTCCAGTAATAATAAGAGCTGACATTTAGAGAGTCTGTTAAAGTTTGTAAAGTTTCATAACTCTGTTAGACAGGTACAGTGGCTTTTATTAACTCCATTTTACAGGTGAAGAAACTGAGGCTCAGAGAAATTAAGTAACTTGCTCAGGTTCGCATGGCTACGAAATGCCAAAGGCTGGATTTGAACCCAGGTCTTCCTGCCTCTATCCAGTACACTGTGCTGCTTCTCTAGTAAAGGGGAGAAGACAGGGTCCTAGCTAATGCTTACAGAAATCAGAAAAGAGGTGAGGCCCAGTACTACTTGAATCAACCAATTGCGTATTGAGATTATTTCTAACTTTTAGAAATATTCCCTCACATGAAATTCAAATCTGTCTCTACCCTACAATATTTGGAGAACAGCCTGAAGGTTGGTCCCCACAGGAGAAATTCTGAGCCAAGGTACAGGGAGAGAGTGAACACAGAGACCACCCTAATGAAATGATGGATCCTTGAAGCACTGAGGAAGTTGCCAAACGAATCCATTTGCTTTTCTTCCCAAGTAGAGGGTAGCTGGGTTTTTGTTCATCTTTTCAGCATGGAGCTAAGGTAATGAAACCAAGTAGCCCAGAATTCATCCATTCAAATGAATGCTTGCCTCTTCCAGGAAGTAGAGTAAATACAGCCTTGAGTAAGGTAGACCTGAGTTCAAATCAGGCCTCAGACATCACCTCTTCATTATCCCGGGCAAGTCATTTAACCTCAGCTTGCCTCAGTTTCCCCAACTGTAAAAAGAGGATGAAAATTGTACCAATCTTCTAAGGCTGTTGGGAGGATCAAGTGAAGTAATATTTGTCAAGTGCTTAGCATGGTGCTCAGCACACAGTAGGTGCTACATAAATACTTATTTTCTCCTTTCCTTCTCTAATAAGAACCTAAGGTAAACTCTGTTGTGAGTGATTCTGTGTGTGTGTGAAGGGGTCAGAGAGAATCCCAGAATCCCAGCAAGGGAGAATTGGTGGGGTGGTCAGAGGCCTTTAGGCCTGTAAGTAGAGGATATGGCTGGTATGCTTCTTTCTCCAGGGACATGCAGGAGCCCTGAACAGGAGCACTGTCCCTTAGGCACCCATCCTGGCTGCAGATAGCTTCCTAGGCTCAAAGCATGTAAAGGATGGAGTGGAAGCCAAGAGACTGAGTTGAGACAGAAAGAAGAGTAGCCCAAGGGCCAACTACTCTGTGCTTTCTGCGGACATCTCTATGTTGAGGACAAATGAGTTTTCTATGAGGAGGGAGAACCCTGAATGATTGTCACAAGTTCCAAAGATTCTGAAAAATGAGTGTGCCAACAGCTAGAAACTAGACACTTCTAGAAACATCTTCAGAAACACAATGGCCTCCAGAGGCTGCTCTGCTAAGGGCAGAACAGAGAGGCAGTGAAAAGGCAGCACGGGCACTCTCCCCACCAAGTGCTCTCCAATTCAATCAGCTGGAAGCAGTTTTCATTAAGATGGATTGAGTGTGGCATCGTGAGAAACACTTTATCAAATGTAGTGTTTTACTTAGTGATTATCTCTCTACCGGCTGATGAAGCTCCCCAAATCCTTTGTAATCCCACCACTCCAATAAACATTTAATGAGTATAGAAGTTCAAAAAGCCGAGCAGAGGATTTAAACCTTCAATCTTGTTTTTATTTACTTTTGGAACTCAATTTCTCACTTGAAGTGAAGAATGCTGGTACTCAAAGCTCATCTGTTGCCCTGGTAAAATTCATGCGCCTCCCACGGTTTAAATTAAACACTGGATATTAAGGGGGATGGAAAACAAATTTTAACTTTCCATTTCAGCAAATGTCACAGTATCGGTCACTTTCACCTCAAGACTTAACTGCAGCAGAAATTAAGTTTTCCTAAATATGCTCTGTTCATGAGCTTTTCAGGAAGAAAATAGGAAAGGCTTGCTCTTAGCTATGGAGACACTCGAAATCATTCAATAATGAGGTAAAATGGTGATAATCAATCATGCTATCAACAGATAATCACATCCTACTGTGCCAACCAGTCAATACGCTCTTCTTAAGAGTTTAATATGTGCCAAGCCCAATTGTAGGCCCTGGGATACAGAGACCATAGTGACCCTGCCGTTGAAGCAACATGAGAGACGACCTGTTCAATGCATGTTCAAAACTACGAGGTAATGTGTAGGGGAAGAGACTCAGGCAAGGCTTCGAACCGAGGGAAAGCAATCTGAGCAGGAGCACTGTCCAGGAAGAGGCACAGTCTCATAGTTGGGGGTGATGGTGTCTATCCTCCTACTTGATCAGAAGCAGGGTCACCTAAGTGATGGGTCCTTTCCCAGCACCCAGGGCACAACACATACTTAATAATATAAATGTTTGCTTAATGAATAAAAGAGCCTCACCACATATTAAATCATTACAGACAAGGGAAGTAGTTATTACTGGAAAGAAGAAACTAAGCAGCACATTTCACTACCATTATAGGTTCTTAAAGCTCCACAATATCCTAGAAATGAGACTAGAGCCAAGTCACCTGAATTCTCTGAGGCTTGGTTTCTCCTTCTGTACAATGGGAACAATCATACTTGTACTATTTACCACAGAAGAAAACACTCTGTCACGTGAAACATTCCATGTATACATACAGGGTGTTAGGAAACGACTGGCCTACAGGCTAGCTGATCATTTTGATAAAGGCTTAAGAGGACTAAAGGCCTGGGTTTAAGAGCTGCCCCTCTGTTTCCAAGGGGCAAATGAGTGATTCTTTGAGGTCTGGCTTCCTTCTCTTCAAAATGAAGAGACTGGATGAGATAATCTTCCAGATTCCTTCTTCCAATACCCGTGAGTCTGTGAACAACTCTGCCACTTTTTCTTGTATTGGAGAATCTGCCTGACACAAGAAAAACTGTGACTCAATTTCCTTAAATGCAAGGAGATGCATCTCCTTAGCTCCTTCCCTCTGAAGAGAGGAAGTAAAGGAAGAACAGAAAAAGGACAACTAAGGATTGGACAGGAAAGGTTTCTTAGCAATGAATGACCCACCTTCTTAGAAGCCTCCAGATGTGACATGAGGTTGTCATTTTATCATCTATAAAATGAGTGCTCTCCACTCAGTCTTAAATGTCCCTTTCAGCTCAAAATTCAGATTCTTCTGATAAATGGCTAAGATTTTTGTCAAACTAGCCCAAAGCTCCTCAGAAGAGGATTATCCATGAGCACGATTCACAAGGAACAAACAGGAAGTTGGGCTGTTGTTAACGGTTGCAACATGCCTCTCAAATGGACCATGTGAGTTCAGGTTAGCTGGTGTGTACAGGACAGTGGACAAGTGATCAGGAAGGGTGAACTTCGAGTCTTAGCTCTGCCATGAATTCATGGAGTCTGAGCAAGCTCCTTCTCTCCGCCCCTGGGCCTATACCACATGGGTGGTATGGATTCCCTCCTCTTTTAGATCTATTGGGTTTTTAATTCTGTGAACTTCAGAAGCAAGTTTGGACATGCACACAGTCCAAGTCTGAATTGGGAAGATTTACTGCGGGACACTCCTTAAGAGTGCTTCTAGCAAAGGTGCTTTCAAACTCTGTCTTGGAAACGTTTCCTGATGTTTGCATGGTTCCTTGGCCAGACTGGGATCTCTTGGAAGGTTGGCTGGGTTTTTGTCTTTCTATGTATCTCCAGGGCCTGGCACATAGTAAGTGCTTAATAAATGCTTACTGAATCACTGCAGAAAACATGCGAGCAAAATAGGCAAGCTGAACATAGTAGTGCCTTATTCCTCAAAAAGACTGTAGGCAGAAAATTTTTCTTTTAGGCAATTGCCATTCCTTTAATTGATTTTTAATAACATCTTTTGGTGAACAGACTTTTATTTTCACTTGTCACTAAATTACTCAATTTTATGTTGCAAAATGAACTTCCTGGAGTGAAGAGCTGAAGAAAACTAAATGCCAACCTTAGATGAAGGGATGAGCCTGAAACCTGCCAGATCTTTAACTGCTATTAGCAGCCTCATCTGCCTCTGGTAGTATGCCAACTGGGAATTCCAGGCTCCTAAAGGTCTTAAGTGAAGAATGGAGGACCCAAGGATGGGAGGAATGGATACCCCCACCCTCATCCATGATTATTTATCCTTCAAGACCACCTACCCAAACTCTTTGTCTTAAAGAGGAGGAACCTAAAATAAAAAACAGGGAGAGACTTATACACTATCATAGAGGCAGTACAGTAGCCCAAAGGACAATCCACCCCTCAAGTCAGCATTTTATTTTATACCTTTCCCTTCTCCCAAGATCGTAGTTATGCAGATTTTTACCCAAGTATGGAAGGGCTTGACCACATTCAATGTTCACTGAAGTCCCTTCTGGCTCTGAGATTCTACAATTATTCTCTATCTACTTAGAGTACACCCATTTTCACAGAATTATTTTTAAGGAGTGCCTCTCTCTTTTTACAATCTCCAATGCAATGGCTTTCTTAACAGAACTGGACTTTTCAACGGCTTGTTGCTCTTACTAGAAAGTAGAAACCTCAAAGTAGATCTCACTAGGGATGAACAGAAAAATGAGAGACCTTCAAACAGGACACAACAAAATCTTCATAATTCAGAAAAAAAAAATTTAAGCAGTGATCATATTCACTTAGTAGACATTAAAACCAACTGCTTCCAGGATCTGAAAACAATATTGGTGGTTCCATTTATTCCCATGCTCCTCCTCTCTTCAGTAACGCTGTACACAACTATAACTCCATTTTTCACTATGGGTCACCCTCCTCAAAGCCAATCTAAAAAGTCTGTCTTTGAAAACATACGACCAATCCATAAATCACAATCTGGGTATCCCCAGGGTAGAGAACAAAGTAGAAGGCTAACAGATTCAGGTCTTCTGGTATGCAAGATGCAGCTCTGCTCTGAACAGAGCTTTCTGTTTATGGGGTAACTCTGGGCCAAGGATGGCACTTTTGATCTGACAGTATTCCACAGCTCACTTACATCTCGAGCTTTCCCATAGAAGGCTTCTTGGAAAGCAGCTTCTAGTGATCCAATAAAAAAAACAGGATGACAGTCTCCATATCTAGGGGAAAAAAATTAAGACAATGAATGAATTAAAACGGATTTTATATCGACTTTAATACTTTGTACCTTTTTTTTTTAAAGAAATGCAAACTAAGAGCATCTGAGCAGAAACTTGTCCTAGAGAGACAATTCTTAAACATCTCCCCACATCTTCAAGTAAGTGTTCACTATTTCAGCACTCTTGGTGAGAACAAGGTACTTTGGAGTCAGTAATCCAATACAAAGAAAAGTGACATTCATGAGATTAACATTTTTAAAATGCAGAAGAGAGGCAGCCTGGACCCAGAGCCAGGAGGACCTGGGTTCAAGTGTCAGCTCTGACATATCCTGACCAGGTAACAGTGGGAACATCACGTAAACTGTCAGGGCCTCAGGAATGACCTACAATAGTGGTTCAGGAATTTTCTCCCCCAGGGAAATCATAGGGTTCTGTGGTCAGTTAAAGGCCCACAAGGGAAAGAATGGAGTCTCTTTGTTCTTTCACCTTATTTGGTTTCTCAAGGCATTGGGCTAGGAGTAGAGAGCCCTGAGTTCTGGCTCTGGTTGGCCTGGGCTGGGGATGTCAGGGAGATCTAGTTAAAGATCCTTCCTTTTTCTAGCTAAAAACTTCTGACTTCATAAAATGAAAAGGATAGATGAGGCCATCTAAGGTTCTCTCCAATTCTAATGAATCTATTTAGCTGCTCATTCCATATTCCTTAATTTTCTTAATTGTGCAGTCAGAATTGAATTTCAAGGAGAACATACTATTTTCAAGCATAAGACAGAACATAGTTTGTGTGAAAAATTTCGAAGGCTAAGGATCTTCATGACTTGACCAGTTCTTAGGTTTTATTTGTACTGTTCTTACATTGAAAACACTCAAACAAACATATTCTTGATTATTTCTGAGTGACAGGGATGCAATGGGGGGCACTGGGAGGCGATGGGTAGTATAACACTCCAGAAAAAACCCCAAACTTGCCAAGTAAGAAAATGTTTGCCACAAAGGTCCTAGAGAATGAAACATTCAGTGCCAAGAATGTGAATTCTTATATAAATTCAACCTTGGGATCATTAAATACCTTACTGTCGATTTTCTGTGATGAAAACAGACCCAACTACCACAGCACAGTAACAGAAATGCTTTTATGTTGCTGATTTTACCCTACCTTGAAGAAAACTCTGCTGTAAATTGTAATAAGGCATCCCCTTCATTTTCTGCATTTTCTGGCACTATTAAAAACAAAAAACAAAACCACACAGATAACCTTTAACCCCATATTAAAGAAATACATTACTGAACATGCATGAAACAAATGAAAGATTAGTGTCTATGCCACAGCTTTTGAGAGACTTTCACTTGCCAAAGCCCATAAATGATTTCATGCTTTCTACAAAACAAAATGAATGGGAACCTTAGAGAAGAATGAGTATTTTGTCAGTCCTATTGACGATACCCTAAAGAATATATAAAATGGGTGCCAGTTATCACTTGGGACTTTTGATATTTTTCTTGAAAAAAGTTCAAACGTGATTTGTAACTGAATAACATTTGTAAGAAAAGAATTGGGGTGGGGTGGGGTGAGAAAGACAATTTTATTGAAAATACCAAGTAAATATATGCTGATAAATCTTGGGAGAAATTCAGAAACAGAATGATCTGAATGTATAGTCCTAGTCACCATAGTTCTCCCATTTCATGAACTTTAACCTTACCTCTGCTTACCCATGGGGAGTGAGTATGTGAGGAGGAGGAGGAAGAGGCTGCAGTGGCAGCAGTGGTGGTGGCACAGGTTAATTTGCTGTGGGCCACTAGAACAGAAGAAATAAGGCTATGCTTTTTCACACTGCCCATTGTCCAAGGGGAACTGACCAGAACCTGATTCTGTTTTTCATTAACCTGGGAGATCTAAGAATGAGAATCAAGTCTTTCAGCAACAGCATGATGCCTAGAACATAAGGTTCCTCTGCATTTCTTGGAGGTCAGGGCCCAGAGGCAGAGAGGATTCTGGAGGAGCTGTTGAAATGGGCTTCTTTGCCTTCTGTTTTGGGACTGTGAACCAAGGGTTCACTCTTCTGTGTTTGGGCCCCAGGATAGCACTACTCACTCATTGGTGATTTTCGAAGTGCAGAGGATGCAACACTGAACATCTCTCCATCGTCCACTCCAAACTCAGGAGCATCTTCGAAGTCATCACCGTCACTGTCGCTAACCATGTGAACATCGGTGCACTGCTATTCAAGAAAAGTTGGGATGAGGCTAAGATTACCTCTGCAAGACCAATTAAGACAGAGCCTCCCTCATGCAATACACCCTTCCCAAGGATCAGTGCCCAGTCTTTCTCCTCTCTCAGGTGCTTCCCTCCAGGGAAAGTACTTTGTGGATGCTGGTGGAAGTAACAGTAGAAGATGGGCTATGGTACGGGGATTTTAGAGAACTTCTCTGAGAGAGAGTTTAGAGATCTCACCTGAGAGAACTGTCAGGCCTAGTAAGGAGGGCCGAAAAAGGTGTGGAATGTACGTATATTATCTTGGTCCTCCTAAGGAGCCAAAGTGGTGGCTTCCTCAGACCCACAAAGGATAATAGAAACCGTCAGCCTCAAAGTCCTCCACAATTTGGGGTCAGGTTTTTTACATCCATTGCCTCTGCTCTAAGTTTCAAACAGACCGGAGGCATCCTGAGCTCCCTCTCTCCATCTCAGACCTCCCTCTTCCCTCTCCCCCTTCATGCAGGGCTGCTGCTGTACTTTTGTGGAAGCTCTTCCCAGACCTAGGAATCAGTGGGCATTCAAGTGCTTTTTATGTGCTTTGGGAAGGTGACAAAAGGCAAAAGTAGCCCCTCCCCTCAAGGAGCTCACAGCCTAATGGGGGAGACAACTCACCAGGCACATAGATATACACAGATACACCACTGACAAAGTCCCCTCCATGGAAGTTAGGTTCCACTAGGGGAATACAATGCGCTCACAGATAAGTAAAAGAGGAATATACCCAAAATTAGTCCACTGTGATTTGGTGAGCAGAAGGCTGACAAATATCACCTCTGGAAGGAGGAAACATAACACTACCCCCCTAATCCACACCTTTTTTTTTTTTTTAAGGAATGCCTCCCTGATTCTGTCCCCCTTACCCTCCTATTCCTCGATCTGCCCACCCCTCTAAGAGGCCAGTCTTACCCTCTCTCCTCTTCCTAATTCTTAATCTACACACCCTTCTAAAAGGCCTTCTCTCATTCTGTCACCTTGCCCCTTATTTCTTTATAAATCGATGTATATACTGCTCCCTCTTTAATCCAGTTCAGATGAGAATAAGGCTCCAGTATTACCAGCACTCCCCTCCTACCTGCTTCCTCTGTATCAGATCTTTTCTTCATAACTCATCTGGATGAGATAACTGCTCCTTTTAACCCCTCCCTAACCAGTTTTTAGAATTAACCCTTCAACCTTGACTCAACCCAAGTAATGATGGTAGTCTTAAGAGTATTGGTAACATTTTCACATGTAAGAAGTAAACAGTTTCACCTTACTGAGTCATGTATGATTGGTCTTCAATGCTTTCTGTATCTTTTTCTTGGATCTTAGATGCTGAATTTTCTGTTAAGTTCTGGTCTTTTTGTCACAAATACCCCAAAGTCTTTCAGTTTATTAAATGTCTTTTTGTAGCTGTTCAGAATTACACTCTGCTTTGCCGAGTAAATTATTTTTGGTTGCAACCCCAGTTCTTTTGCTCTTTGAAATACAATTTTCCAAGTCCCATGATCTTTTCATGTAGAAGCTGCTAGCTCTTGTATTAGTCTGATTGGAGTTCTGCAGTATTTAAATTGTTTTCTTCTTGTTGCTTATAATAGTTTCTCCTTAATCTGGGAGCTTTGAAACTTGGCTGTGATATTTTGTAAATTACCATCCTGGGACCTCTTTCAGGCGGTGATCAGTGGATTTCCCCCCCCCCTATTTCTACTTTATCTTCTTGTTCCAGAACTTCACAGTTAATTTTTCTTAATAATTTTTTGTAATATTTTTTATCATAACTTTCAGGTAGTCCAATAATTCTTTACTCTCTTTGATCTTTCTCCAGATCAGTTATTTTTCTAATGAGAAGTTTCACATTCTTTTCTATTTTCTCATTCTTTTCATTTTATTATTTCTTGGTGTATTATGACATTATTAGCTTCCCTGTGCTCAATTCTAGATCTCAAGGAGTTATTTTCTTCCCTAAGTTCTTGGATCTCTTTTTCCAACTGACATCTTTGTTTCTTCACAGTTTTCTAAATTTTCTTTGATTACTCTTATCCCATCCCCCCCCAATTTTTCCTTAACCTCTCTTATTTGGTTTTTGAAAGCCTTTTAAAATTCTTCCAAGAACTCTTTTTGGGCTTGTGACTATTTGATATTTTTATTTGAAGTCAGAGTATCTTCCTCTGAATATCAACATAGATCTTCTCTATCCTCTCAGTAGCTGTCTATGGTTGGATTCTTTCTCCTTTGCTTACTCGGTTTTATTTTATTTTTAATAACTTATTATTGTGGGGAATGGTGCCCCAGGTTTTATGTCCTTTTTACTCTTGTTTTCTGAGCTCTGTCCAAGGGCCCAACCTCAGGCACCCCTCTCCAACAGGGATAGACACAGGGGCTGCAAATGCTCTTGCTCCCTGCAGTTCCTCATGAGGCTACAAACTTCAGCTCTCTCCTCTGCCCTGATACAGAAACTAGGGACTCCAAATCTTCTGCAAGAGTCCACAGTCAACAGCCCCTTTGCTACTGTATTAGCTTACTTCTCCTTGCTCACAGCCCCAGTCCAGGAACAACTGGTCACCAGAGTTGGGCTTGGCTTCCCAAGACAATGGAAGGTCCTTCAATCTTCCCCTATACAGTTGTCCAACCCCAACATGGTCCATAAGGTGAAATTCCTGAGGCTGAGGCTGCCTCCCTCAAGGCTGAGGCTGCCTCCCAGACCCAGGGGTTAGTGGTTTGTTGATTCAGTGGAGTTGGCCTGCAGGTATTTGCACTTCAGCCAGGCCAACTCTCCACCCCAGGAGGTAGTTTTTTCTGAGGTCCTCTCAAATTAAGTTAGGAGAAAAACTGCATTACCTGAACTTTTATTTTATTTTAGTTGCTCTAAATTTACTCTGAGGTGATGTGTCATGTGTGTGGGGAAAATTTGGAGAGTGGTATTTTCTGGCCTGCTCTGCCATCTTCCTCTGGATAGCATTTTTCATCAGGAGTCCTTTAGAATTCTCTTGGATCATGTATTGCTGAGAATATCTAAGTCATTCTCAGTTGATCACCACACAATGTTCTCCTGGGTAAAATGTTCTGGTTCTGTTCACTTCACATAAGTTTATGTAAGTCTTTTAAGGTTTTTTCTGAGAGCATCCTGCTCATCACTTCTTACAGCACAATAGTACTCCATTATAATCATATACCTCTCTCTGAACAATTCTGGAATTGAATGCCTGACATGGAAGATGCTGGCATGACTCCCCAGTATGGCATGCCCTCATCAGAGGTGCTGTGCTCTATGGGCAAAGCAGAATTGAAGTATCTCAAAAGAAACATAAGATGCACAAATTTAGAGAATTCACCCCAAATGTTCACATGAACTATCTCCACATTTATTATTTTTGGGTTTTTTTTTTTTTTTGTGATATCAGCAATCTGATAGGTGTGAAGTAGTACCTCAGAGTTATTTTAATTTGCATTTCTCTAACAAATAGTGATTTTAAGTATTTTTTCACAGGGCTAGATAGTTTTGATTTCTTCATCTGAAAATTGGCTGTTCCTATTCTTTGCCTTAATCAGAGAAACTTGTAAAATTTCCCTCCAAATTTTCTGTTTTCTTTCTAATCTTGGCTGCACTGGTTTTGTCTGTGTAAAGCCCTTTTAATCTAATGTAATCACAATTATCCATTTTACATCCCATAATGCTCTCTGTCTCAGGCTTGGTAATAAATTCTTCTCTTCTCCATAGATCTGACTAGTAAACTATTCCACACTCCCCTAATTTCCTTATGATCTAAATCATTTAGCCAATTTTACTTAATCTTGGTATAGGTGTGAGATATTGGTTTCCCCAGCAGTTCTGTCAAATAAGGAGTCCTTATCTCCAGAACTTGGATCTTTGTATTTCTTAAACACTAGATTATTATGGTTGTTTCCTACTGTTTACTGCATCCCTAATCTACTCCCCTGACACAGCTGTTTTGATGATTACAGCTTTGTAATACAGTTTGAGATACTGGATGACTAAGGCACCTTTCACTTTTTAAAAACTGATTCCCTTAACATTCTTGACCTTTTGTTACTCCAGATGGATTTTGTTGTTATTTTTTTCTACCTCTATGAACTGATTTTCTGGTAGTTTGATTGGTATGACACTGTGTAAGTAACTTGATTTAGGTAGAGTTGCCATTTTTATGATATTGGCATGAATAACTCACATTTTTCCAGTTCAGATCTAACTTTATTTGTGTAAAAGTATTTTGTAAATGTGTTCATCTCTTTCCTGGATTTGTCTTGGCAGGTAGAGTTCCAAGCATTTTGCACTGTCTACAGTTATTTTAGATGGAATCTCTCTATCTCTTGCTGTTGGACTTTGTTGATAATATTTGGAAATGCTGATGATTTATGTGGGTTTATTTTATATCATGCCACTCTGCTAATGTATCTAATTATTCTAATTTTTAAAAATTGATTCTCAGATTCTCCAAGTATATCATCATAGTTAAGGTTGTTGTCCTTTGTTCTTGAAGATGACCAAAATGACATCACTATGTTAGAGTCCAGTTTCAGGGTGTCCTACCGCATCTGATCAGACCAACAGGAGCTAGGAATGCTCTGCCACAGACAGGGCACAAAGAGTCCATGTAAACATTTGGGATGGATTCTCAAAATCTGTGCATCTCATGCTTCTTACGAGCTACTTCAAATCTCACCTTTTCTGATGAGGGCACGTCATGCTAGGAGGACTTTGTGCCAGTATCTCCCAGGTCACATAATAAATCCCAAAGTTCTTAAGAGAGACCTTATCATATCATCTGCAAAGAATGATAGTTTTGTTTCCTTGTTACCTATTCTAGTTCCTTCAATTTCATTTTCCTCTATTGCTATAGTTGGCATTTCTAGTATAATGCTGAATAAGTGGTGGTAATGAACTTCCTTGTTTCACACTGGTTCTTATGGTCAAGGTTTGCTTAAATAACACTTGCTGACCATTTTAGAGAGATAATACTTATCATTTTAAGGAAAGTTCCATTTATTCCTATACTTTCTAGTATTTTTAATAGGAATAAGCGTTTTAGCAACACTGTGAGAGGATCAACTTTGATAGAGTTAGCTCTTCTCAACGATCTAAGACAATTCCAAAAGATTCAATGTTATCCACATCCAGAGAAAGAACTATGGAGTCTGAATGCACATTAAAGCATACTGCTTTCTCTCTCCCTTTTCTTTCCCGTGGTTATTCTGTTTTCTTCTTATTCTTCTTTCACAATCTGACTAATGTGGAAAAATGTTTAAGATAACTATATGTAGAGCCTATATCTGAGTACTTGCCAACTTGGGGAGGGAGAAAAAAATTTGGAACTCAAAAATCTTGTAAAAGTGAATACTGAAAACTATCTTTACAAGTAATTGGAAAAAATAAAAAACTATTAAGTAAAGAAAAAAAGGAATAAGTGTTTTGAGAAGTTTGTAAAATAGAACTTCCATTCTTATTTGTGTTTTGCTCTCCAACACAGAAGCAGGGGAGGGAGTACAATGATAATTAAAATTGTGACAATAGAATTTTTTGAGAGGTGAAAAGTATGTTTATGTGTGTGTATATATATATATGTATATATATATATACGCATTATATATGTATATATTTACACACACATATATATAACACACACAACACACGAGAAGTGGTGCAGACTGAAGAGCAGAACCAGGAGAACACTGTACACGCTAACAGCCATGCTGTACGATGATCAACCATAAATACCTTAATTATTCTCAGCAATGTAATCATCTGAGACAATTCCAAAGCAGTCAGGAGGAAAAATACTATCCAACTCCATAGAAAGAACTGATAGGGTCTGAATGCTGGTAGAAAAAAGCATACTATTTTTCACTTTCTGTGTGTGTGGGGGAGGGGGAATCTGTGTTTTCTTTTACAACATGACTAAATATAGAAATATTTTGCATGATTGCACATGTAAAAGCTATATTAAATTGCTTGACTTCTCAGGAAGGAGGGAGGTGAGAAAGAGATAGAATATGGAACTCAAAATTTAAAAAAAAGTTAAAATTATTTACACATGTAAATTGGATAAAAGTATTCTTCCAAATTAATTTTAAAAAAGAAACTGTTCTATAATTTCCTTTCCCTGTTTTGACTCTTCCTGGTTTAGGTCTTAGAACCACATTTCTGCCGTAAAAAAAATTTGGTAGGACTCTGTCTTCGTCTATTTTCCTTGATAGTTTATATGTCATTGGAATTAATTATTCTTACTAAATGTTTGGTAGAATTCAATTATTAAACCATCTGGACCTGGGAATTTTTTTCTCAGGGAACTCAATGATGGCTTGCTCAATTGCTTTTTCTAAGATTGGGCAATTTAAATATTCTATTTCCTTTTCTGTCAATTTGGGTAATTTATATTTTTGTTATTACTTATCCACTTTACTTAAATTGTTAGATTTACTGGCATATAATTGGGCAAAAATAGCTCCTAATAATTGCATTAATTTAAATTGCTAAATTTTAATAACTCAAATTCAATAATTTGAATTTATCCTTTTCATTTTTGATACTGATATCTTTTTTCCTTTTTTAAAAATCAAATTAACCAATGGTTTATCTATTTTTGTTTTCTTTCCTCAAAAAATCAAACTCATACTTTTATTTATTAGTTCAATGATTTTCTTGCTTTCAATTTTATTAGTCTCTCCTTCCATTATCAAGATTTCAATTTGATGTTTAAATGTTTTTTGAAATTTCATGTCTAATTCATTGATCTGTTGTTCTCTCTCCATTTTGCTGATGAAAAATTTAGAGAAATAAAATTTCCCTTAAGATGCTTTGGCTGCATTTCATAAATTTTGGTACATTGTCTCATTGTTGTCATTCTCTTTAATGAAATTACTGTTTCTATAATTCATTTGACCCACCAATTCTTCAGGACTACATTATTCAGTTTCCAATTAATTTTTATCTGTTTCCACAGCCCTTTATTAAATATAATTTTTATTGCTTTTTGATCTGAAAAAGATGCATTTAATATTTCTGCTTCTCTGCATTTGTTTAAGAGGTTTTACATTCTAATATATGGTGGTTGTTTTGTGCACATGCTATGTACTGCTGAGAAAAAGATATATTCCTTTGTATTCTCATTCAATTTTCTTCAGAAATCTATCACATCTAAGTTTTTCAAAATTCTATTCATCTAGGGTTGTGAAGTAGTGCAGTGGATAAATGACCATCCCTGGAGTAAGGAGGACCTGGGTTAAAATCTGGCCTCTAATACTCACACTAGCTGTGTGACCCTGTGCCAAGTCATTCAACCCTAACTGCCTCCAAAACAAAAATTCTATTCATCTCCTTCACTCCTTCACTTTTTTGGTTAGATTTATCTAGTTCTGAAAGGAGAAAATTGAAATCCTCCAATAGTACAGTTTTACTGTCTATTTCCTCCTGTACCTCATTTAACATTTCCTTTAAGAATGTGAACGCTATAACATTTGGTACATATGGATTTAGTATTGCTAGTACTTCATTCTCTACGGTCCCTCTTAGCAAAACGTAGTTTCTCTGCTTATCTCTTTTAATTAGATTTATTTTTACTTTTGCTTTATCTGAAATCATGACTACTACTCTTGCTTTTCTTTCTATTTTTACTTCAGTTGAAGCATAACAGATTCTGCTCCAGCCCTTTACCTTTACTCTGTGTGTCTCTCTGCTTCATGTCATTCTTGTAAATAACATATTGTAGAATTCTGGTTTTTAATCCATTCTGTTCTCTGCTTCTGTTTTATGGGTTAGTTTATTCCACTCATATTCACAGGAATGATAACTAATTGTGTATTTCTCTCCATCTTACTTTTTTTTTAACCTTTCTTTCTCTCATTTTCCTGTTTACTTTTTTTATGTTTCTCTTGAGTATTATATTTGAAAGTCAAATTTCTATTCAGTTCTGGTTTTCTCATTAGGAATGTTTGACAGTTCCCTATTTCATGGAATATCCATTTTTCCCCCTGAAGGATTACACTCAGTTTTGCTGGGTTGGTGATTCATGGTTGTATTGCCCGCTCCTTTGCCTTCTAAAATATAAAATTCCAAGCTATCCAATCTTTTAATGCGAAGCTACCAAATCTTATGAGATCCTGAGGTGTTGCTGTTGTTCAGGCATGTCTGACTCTTTATGACCCCATGGACCAGAGCAAACCAGGCCCTTCTATTCAATATCTCCCAAAGTCTGACCAAGTTTATGTTCATTGTTTCCATGATACTATCAATTCATCTCTTTCACTACCACCCTGTTTACTTATCACCTTCAATCTTTCCCAACATTCAGGCCTTTTCCAATGAATCCAGTCTTCTCATTATATGAGAATATTGAAATACTTCTCAAAGTACTTAAGCTGCAGCTTCAGTATTTGACCTTCCAGTTTACAGCCTGAATTAATTTAAGTACTGACTGATTTGATCTCTATGTTGTCCAAGGGATTCTCAGAAGTCTTCTCCAGAACCACATTTAAATATCAAATTGAAATCTTGATAATGGAAGGAGAGATTAATAAAATTGAAAGCTTTTCTTTGAGGCTTTCGCTATAGTTGTGTCTTCTTCTGAGTATGTGTTTAGATCTTCCCTACCACCATAGCAACTTTCTATGGTCAGATCCTTTTTTTTTTTGTTTGCTCATTTTTCCGGCCTATTTTTTGACTTTTAACTTTACGTTAAAATTGGGCCTTGCTCCCAGAGTGAAGGAGACACCATCCCAAGCTTCAGGTTTTTGTGCTGCTGTTTTCAGAGATAATTCTGGGGGTTTGCAAGTGTTCAGTTCTTCCAATGTGGTATGATCTAAAGAAAGGCATGGTCACTGCTCTCCTAGCCTGTGCACTAGTCTGTGAATGACAAGTACTCTTTTTCACCATGGTACTGTGACCAAGGTCCCTGTTATTACTAATGATCCTCCTTGCCCTGGGACTGCAACCTGGAACCACTTATGAGCAATGCAACAGAATCCTGCATCCAGTGCCAGCACATGGTCCTCTATAATTTCCTTCTGACTATCTGTCTGAACTCCTTACCATCTATGGGCTGAGAGCTTCTTAAGTCATAGCTGGCTAAGTCACCTCCAAGACTTTTACTGCTTTATTAAGGTTTGGTCTGAGCTGACTGTGCTCTGCTTTCACACCAATGAGACAGATCTTTCTTGCCAACCTTCTCAGTTGTCCTAAGTTGGAAAATTGTTTCACCCCATCCTTTTGCTGGTTCTGCCACTCGAGAATTCATTTTGAGGCATTATTTTAAAGTTGTTTGGAGGGAAATTTGGGAGAGCTCAGCCAAGTCCCTGCCCCTACACCACCATCTTGGTGCTGCCTCCATGACTTCTTCTGATAGGCAGTGATCTGACTATCATCATGGGTTTCAGCATATAACAGCTGACTAAGTGCCAAGGATGTAATGACAAATATTCTTACATTGTATGTGAGGATGGAAAAGATAAAGTCTCTTCTAACTCTAAGGTTCTATGATTAAAACATTCTAAATTCAAGACCTATGTAAAAATTGACTTAGAGACCCTTTTCCTTTTCCCAACAACCTTCTGCAAGAGGTGTAGAAAATAATCTAACATCCAAGTAGCAGAAGAATTAAGCAGTAATCCCCAATGTCTTACCCAGAGCCTGTCAGGGAGCAGGCACTTAACAAAAACTTGTTGGTTGGGTGAACAACATTCTTTGTTATTGCTGTTCAGTCTGACTCTGGATGATCCCATTTGGGATTTCCTTGGCAAAGACAATAGAGAAGTTTGCCATTTCCTTCTCCAATTCATTTTACAGATGAGGAAATGAGGCAAACAGGATTAAGTGGCTTGCCCAGATTCATACATAAAATGTGTCTGAGGCCAGGTTTGAATTCAGGTCTTCCTGCCTCCAGGCCAGGTGCTCTATCCACTGTGCCACCTAGCTACTCCATACAACATTCATTGACGGATATTTCTGGGTACTTTGTGGGCAGCTACTATCTTACCCTGGTACCTTCCCCCTCTCCCCACCATGATCTTAAAGGCTCATAAAACACATAGTATTGTCTTATGCACCTCTCAAAGAAATGTGTTGTATACCTATGCCATGCACTTACGGATGTAGTCTTCCACCAATATTAACAGTAGGTGCTTAATAAATGTTGGCTAAATTAAACTGAATGAAGATTATCTAATATAACCTCACTCATTCAGTAAAAGCTCATCACGTCTAGCCAAATGTTGCATGCACTTGGAACAAAGTTCTCTAGTTTGTGACTGTGAATACAGATGCTTGATAAAAGCAGGGAGCACACCTTATTAGAATTCCCAGTACTCTGCACTCAGTAGGTACAACCTGTTTGGAATGAATTCACGCTTATTGTCTGACACTGCATCTTCATTGGTAAAGGCTCAAACCAACAAACCTTGAAAAGGGAGGGTCAGAAATGGACAGTTTGTAGAGAGAAACCACGTCCCCTTTCAGCAAACTCTTCAAGCAACGTTTTTGTACAGACATTTATACCTTTTTTAGTTAGATCATTTCATATAAGTGGGCCTATGCACCCAGGAGACACTTAATCTCCTGGGCAATATTCAGCAAAGGAGAGAAAAAATACTTGGTTTCCTTGGAACAAAAGCATATATGTAGGAAAATTGTGCTAAAAGGGTCAAGAAAATAATAAAAGGGTGGTGGGAGAAAAACCTTCACTCTCTTATGGAACAGTCTCTTGTGTATTTGAAAAAAAATTTTTATTACGAATTTGACTAACATCAGCAAACATGATTCTTTTCAGATACAATGAAGAACAGTGTTAATGATGAAACCAAGAACTTTAAATCATAAATCGCAATGAGAATGGGCCTGCTTTTGGAATTTTGCTTCCCACACCTTACTTCTCAGTCTCAATACCTGGCCCTTCCCCCATCAAATTCTTTACAATATTTAGAGCTGGAAGACACCTCAGAGGTCAACTCTTACTCCATTGTGTAGATGAGAAAACTAAGGTCCAAAGAGCAGAAGGGACCTGGTACCACAGTGATACAGGTAGTAAGTAGCAGAGCCAGGATATACACCCAGGTCTTCTGTAAGTCAGATCTAGCACTCTTGCTACTAAGCATTAGAAACACTACCTTTTTATTTAATCAGTTGTACCTAAATACACAAATGAGACTGTAATCGCAAAACACTGCATGCCTTATGCCCTCAAGCTCAGACTTACAGGAAGTCTGCCACATGCTGGGAGGGGGCCCTCCTCTTTCTTTCTCCTGGCATTGTGAGGATACCAGAGGGCCCCCTCCCCCCAACCCCAGCCTACTCCCCTACTATGTGATCAGCTTCTCTTCTGTTTCAATGACAAAGAAATAAATAACAGTGATATAGCTGGGAGCACTTAAAAAAACCAGATCAAGGATTCTTTCAGTACCACATTCAGAGGTGGAAAAGGAAAACTAAAGCCTCAGCTATATGCCGGCCTCCACACTGTGAGTCCATATCTTGCCAGTACTCCACTTTCTGGGGTGCCCAAGAGGGTCGTCTTACCTCTTCTGACTCTTCCCGGCCTTGTGCTGGTGAAGACCTTCTCCCCACCGTGAGCTGGTGACAAGGGTAGGTGAGCCCTGCTGCCATGAGGCACATCTGCAAATAGAAGCAGCCATTGGTGAGTGGCATGCAGGAGAGTGAGACTCTTTCAGACAGTTTCCACTATTATACCGGGAAATATGTCTAGGTCACTTGGGCAAGCCACACAATCAAGGGACTTGTAAGAGGAAGGAAAGAGAGAAGTATTGAACAGATCAGGAAACTAAGGCCCAGACAGGAAACCAATATGCTGAGTGTCACCCTGGCTCTGAACCTCACTCTTCTGACCAAGCACTTCAATCAGGTTTTGTTCTATCTGTCCAAGAACACAACTGGATACTGAAATGGCTTCACCTGGAACAAGGAAGCCTCCCAGAACAGACCCCTTCTCCTCAGGGAGGTGAAGGGACTCGCCTCAACTCACAAAGGCAGCAAGTGACAACTGAGTTTTGAACCCAGGTTTCTGAACTTCATTCTGTCCAATGAAGGACAATTGGCCTGGGCCTACAAGAAACTGAGTAACAGACCTAAACGAAATGTAACATCTAGCCTTTTATTGCTGCTTTGTGCTACACTTGACCTGCAATTTTAATGATGCAGGGAACTGCTGGGTAAGAAAAATCCATAGAATACAGGTCAGTCCTTGTCCTTGAGGATCTGACATTCAAATGCTAAAGACAACACATAAAAGAAAGGTGAAGGGGAGGATACCAGGGTAGGTTAGCAATGGTTTGGTAATTTTCCCATGAACTGGCTGGTCATCTTTAATGCTACACCTCTCCATCTCCCTCCTTAGGATTCTACTCCTTCGTTGGTCAGAGTTCTTCATAACTAGCCAGAACAACCCCCGCCCCAAACAGTCAGCTGCTCTCTAGTCATTCTCATGCCCATGGAACCCCATTCTCCATTTCTAAGTCTTGGAACAAGAGTTAAATGAACACTATCATACTTGGAAAGGACCTGTCAGGAAATTTCACTATGTCTCCACGCCTATGACTTCCAGACCAAATCACATCTCCCTTGGCCAAAACTTCCCTTTTTAGACTATGAAATCCTGGGGGTGGCAGGACCAGTCTCGTTTTTTCTATTTGCATGCAAGTATTTAGCACAGGGTCTAAAGTGTTCCTTCCTGAAAGTACTTACTAAGCACCATTATGTGTCAGGCACTGGATTTACAATCTGATAGCGAAATCTGAGGGACTGCAAGTTAAACGCTGCCTGGGACACTTAGCTGGTACGTCAGAGATAGGTCTTAAACCATTTTTCTAACCCTTAAACCACAATGTATCTATATTATATCTAAATCTCTGCAAATTATATCACAACCACAACAATAACATATTGATGGCGAACTCTGAAGCCTAAAGAGTTTTCAAACAATAATCATATCAAGTAGATAGTCCAGACATTATTACCTCCACTTTAAAGAAAAGGAGATTAAGGTTCAGAGGTAAGATGATTTACTCAGTTACACAGCCAGGAAAAAATGGAGCCAGCTCATACACTCTCACAACGACACCACCATTACCACCCCTAATGTCGGTGGATGCGTTGGGGCATAAGCATGCATTATTCACAGTACCACTGGAAGACATAGTAGTCACTTAATATGTTTATATTAACTAAAGTAAAAATATCTCTCAGGTCCATACTCTGTTCCATTCTCACTGTCAATACTTGGCGTAGGCCTTGGCCTTTTCCTGCCTACACTGTAACAATAACCTTTCAGCTGAGTCTTTTGGCCTCCAAGATAGACTGTTTCCAACTACGTATTCTTTACCACTGTTCAAAAATACCCTGATGATCATGGAGCTAGATCTACCTTCGTTTATTGTCTCAAGTTAAGTTGAAATGCTGACCCCGGCAATAGGGAGCCTCTACTCTCTTCCATTTTTGAGCTTTTATTGACTCCATCCATATCTCTGTCTAGGCAAACTCACACGTCTTCTGCTTCACGGTCATGGTGCTCTTCTCACTCTCCACCCACAAACTACATGAAAGTGATGCCCACTCACATGTCTCTCAGCATTTGACCTGGCCCTATCCTTTGTCCTCACCACATTTTTCTCTGTTACAGTAAAATGTGCTACTCTTCCATCAAACTAGAAGCTCTATAAAGACAGGGATGGTATGTCTGTTTTTTTCACAGCTGGGGGAAAAAGGGTTAAAACTGGAAGAGGCCTTAGAACCAAAATCCTAGCGGCTGTTGACACCACACCTGTAGCCCATCTGCTAATCTTCATAATACACAGATCTGATCACATCACGCCCCTACTCATCAAACTACAGGAGCACCTGCATTGTTGTTGATGAGTCGTTTTAGTAAGGTCCAACTCTTCATGACCCATTTGGGGGTATCTTGGCTAACATATTGGAGTGGTTTGCTATGTCCGTCCACAGCTCATTTTACAGAGGAGAAAACTGAGGCCAACAGGTTCACACAGCTGGATCTGAACTCATGAAGATGAGTCTTCTTGTCTCCAGGCCCAGTGCTCTACCACATCACCCCTGAGCTGCCTCTGTAGGATCAAATACAAAATCCTGTTTGGCCTTCAAAGCCCTTCATAACCTGAACCCCTCCTACCCTCCCAGTCTTCTAACACTTTAGTCCCCTCCATGTCCTCTGTGATCCAGTGGTACTGGCCTCCTGGCTGTCCCTTACACTCTATTTCTTTACTCTCTCTTTCCACTGGCTGTCCTTTATATGTGGTATACTCTCCTTCCTCAGCTTTCTTCAAGTCTCAGCTAAAGGCCTGTTTTCTACAGGAAAAATTAACCTTTTTACAACTTTCACCCACTACACCTGGTTCCACCCTCAGGGGCTAAGCCGAACAGGCCTAATCCCTCCACCAAATAACAGCACTTCTAAACTTGAACACAGCTATCAGGTTCCCCCAGTCTTTTTTTCTCCTGACTACACATTCCCAGTTTCTTCAAGTGATTTCTCATATGGCATGAACTTGAAGTCTTTCATTATCTGGGCTGTGCTACTGGATGCTTTCCAGTTCATTAGTATCCCTCCTAAAATGATGACCCTAAAATTGAATCCAATATTCTAGATGAGGCCTGACTATCAAGGAATAGAGTGTAGAGGAACAAGTATCTCCTTATCCCTAGATGCTTTGGTTCTTAACACAGAAACTGAAAGTCCTCTGAATCAAATGTTCTAAACAACAAGAAAAGCATTTCCAAGCTTTTCCCAAAGACTTCAGTTATTTGTGTGGCCTGGTACAAAAAGCTTTGGTTCCAGCTCTACCTCAATTTCTGGTGTAATCCTGGATAAAGTGACTTAGTTCCTTGAAACTCAGTTTCCTCATCCACAAAGTAAGTTTCTGTTTTCTGAGGTGCCTCCCAAATCTGACATTCTATGCTCTCTCTTCTTTCTGGCTCTGACACTCTGTTCTATGACTGTTTACATTTGACTTCTAATACGGTAATTTAGAAGTTGTGCTACCGCCCACCTGAATCTAACTGTACACCTGGGGGCCCAACAATCTGTAGCTTGTACGATTGTGGTCTCTAGTAACAAAAATATCCATTAACACCTTCCTAAGGGAAGGCTGGGTGCGTCATAGTCTCATTGTTACGGTAAGTTTAAACCCCAAATTAATGAAATGGCAAACAAACAATGGTACTGGCTATAAACTGAACAGCAAAACAGTCAACAATTGTAACTAAAATAGGAAGGAAATGAGGAGGTTTTTAAGACTTGTCATTTGTAGAGAGATATTATTTTCTATTTCATGATGCTTTATGCTTATTAAAACCCTCATGTCCATGATCTAGTTAGCTCTGGATGGAAGGCAGGAGAGGTATTACTTCTATTTTAGAGATATGGAAAACAACGGCTTAGCCTGGACAACACTCAAACTTTTCCATCCTTATAGTGCTCCTTCCACTACATCTTCTTGATTCATGTTAAATATTGATCAATTCATTAAAAAACTTATTGTTTATTATGTTCCAGGCACTTGCTGTTTTAGGCACAAAACTTATATTCTACCAGAGGGAAAGCATAGTCACGTAAGCAGATTCAACACATGTACAAAAGTAACTATGAGGGAAGGGGTGTAATGATTGGTGGGATGGGGGAAAGACCAGCAGGGGCAGGTAAGAAAGGAGGTCCCTTAGTCAGAGTCTAAAAGAAGCAGAGATGAGGAAGGAGAGTCTATGAGACATGGCAGCCAACCAACACAGAAGCATGGAGACAGAGAGTACAGCAGATCTGGGGAAAATAGCAAGAAGCCACTTTACCTAGAACACAGACTACAAGAAGGGCAATCAGCCTGAGAAGCTGGGCTACTGCCAGACTATGAAAAGTTCAAATCCCAAAGCAGTTCTTTTTTTTTTAAATCATAGAGTTGGGAGCACTGCAAAGTTTTAGCTAGGGAAGTCACATGGTTAGACCTATTTTTCAGGAATATCCTTTTGTCATTTTGGCAGTTGTGTGGAGAATGGACTGGAAAGGAAGGAAATTTGAGGAGGGAAACCAATTAGGAAATTACTGCAATAGTCCAGGAGAGAGGTGATGCAGGAATTGGGGACGGGGAGAAAGAAGATCTAGAAAATAGGAACTAAAATCAATCTTTCCTGAACAACAGTACAACAGCAGGCATGTTCGATACCTGTTGTATGTCCAGTGTTAGATATGGTACTGCCCTCATAGAACTGAGAGGGATAAGACACAACAATGTATCACTTTGCTCCAAAATAAGACATGGTGTGTGCATTAGAAGCAGCACAGTCCTGTAGACAGAGCGATGACTCAGAAAGATCTGGGCTCAAGTCCTGCCTCAATACATTGGTCTCTGTGACCCTGAGCACATACCCTCTCAGTGCTCCATGGCAATTCTCGGGACCCTCAGTGACTAGGAATATGCTGACCTATGCTGCTGGCAAGGATTTCCTCATCAAGAGTTACCTATATCTTGATAATTTGTCAAAGTGTATGAACAAGAAGTTTCCAGATGAAGAAATGAAAACTATCTATAGTCATATGAGAAAATGGTTTTGGTTGGTTGTTGTCCTTTGTTCTCAAAGAGGACCACAATGACATAACCAGGACAAAGCTAAGTTTCGATGTGTCCGACTGTGACTGATCAGACCAATACGAGCTCAGAATGCTCTACCACAGACTGGGCACAGATGGTGCGGGTGAACATTTGAGGTGGATACTCCAAATCTGCACATCCTACGTTTGTGCTGTGTTTCAATTCTGCTTTGATCACAGAGCACAGCACCCTTTCTGATATGCGCATGCCATACCGAGCAGTCCTATGCCAGCGCCTCCCATGTGGCACAATCAAATCCAAAGTTCTTGAGAGAGATCTTGAGAGTGTCCTTGTATCGCTTCTTCTGACCACATGATCACCTGCCCCATGTGAGTTCACCATAAAATAGTCTTTTTGGCAAGCATGCATTTTGTATTTGAACAACATGGCCAGCTCATTGGAGTTGTACTCTCTGAAGCATAGTTTGAATACTTGTTCAAATGAGTTCTGGTCTGAACATGTTGAGTTTGTTACATTTAGTTTAAGACATCCAAAACATAGTTGGTGATGCAATACTGGAGTTGAGGTAAAAAATTACCCTGGAAAGAATGATTTGGAAATCATTTGCATAGAGATGATAATTAAACCTATGGGAGCTGATAAGATCACCAAGTGAAGATAGTATGGAGGGAAAAGAAAAGAGGGCCCAGAACAGCACCTCGGGGGGCACCCAGGGTTAGTCATTCCATAAACAATTTTTATTGGACTAATTCCTCTTTACGAAACCCCTCTTCAAGTTTGACATTATACTGAAAGTCTTCCACCACAATGGTGAGAATACACATATCTCTATCTTTTCTCATCTTATGTCTGAGTCACTAAATCTTGCTTCTCTATTTGTATCCCCAGAGCTTATTACAGTGCTTTCCTTATAGTAAGCATCTTAATGATTCATTCATTCATTCATTCATTCTGTCATATCTTTCAAGGAATCCTGAATGATTTAGACATTTGGATAGGTGGTATGTTGTTGAAAGAGAGATTTTAAGGTGATATTTGCTTTACGAAATCAAATGCTTTTTACAAAATAATTAAAAAAAAAAAAACTAAGCCCAGTGGGATCTTGTCATCTTTCAGTTAACTATGTAATAGTAAAGGTATGGTTCACTTTTTGAGATATCAGTTGCAAAAGTCTTTTTGTTTCCTATTAAGACTCTCATTAAGGATAAACTCATGGAGTGTGTTGATGATTAAGTATGAGAATTTTATATAGATGGAAAAGTTCTCAGGAAAGATTCAGGATCCTTTTTCCTATCTTTGCTCTCTCCCATTTCTTTAGACACTTTGTTAACCCTCTTCACACTGTGGCACTTCCAGCACTGGTCATCAATAGACATACCTGGTCTAATTTGCCTGATTTTCCTTTGCTGTTTAGAAACATTTCTAACTTTTCAAGGCAGAAAAGCCAGTAGACTGCTCCCCCTGTTATCCCTACTCTCCTAAATCTTCAGTCTCTGCCTACCTACTGACACTTTCATAATTCCTACAGATGTGTGAAGGGCTCTTCTTCACTAGATGCTACTGCGCCCATCAGCCAGCTTCCTGTATTTCTCCTGTCTTTCTTAGCTAAATTCCTTGAAAGTCACCTTCACTTTTGTCTCCCCTCACTCTCCTTTAAATCTGTTGCAATCCGACTTCTGATTTTATCACTTCAACTGCTGTCTCCAAAGTGAAGTGGTGCTTTAGTAGTTGGCTAATCTAACGGTCTCTTCTGGATCCTCATCTCTCATGATCTCTCTGACCTCTGGCCCACCCAGCTGACCAGACCTTCACTTCCTGGACACTCTTCTCTGTGAGTTTTCTCCTAACTCACATTTACTGTGCTTTCTCTCATAACTTTGCTCTCTCTTGCTTCTCCTACATGTCTGGTTTTCTCTCAGTCTCTCCTACTGGATTACTTATGTCACACCTTCTACCTGTTCCTGTCCTCCAAGGCTCTATGGCCTCACCCTGATTCCTTTCTCTTCTGTAACGTCTCCCTGGAAGAACTCATTCTCTCCCATGACCAACTCCATGCTGATGATTCTGAGATCTATTTATCCAGTTAAAGTTTCTCTTCAGATCTTCAGTCCCATGTAACCAACTGCTGGTTGGACATTTGAATTGGATGTCCCACAGGCAACTCAAATGCAATACCTACAACAGAATTTGTTATCTCTTCCTGATGTCTCTCCTCTCCACTTCACTCCATTTCTGAACTTGTTTATTACTACTGAGGGCACCACCATCCTTCTAGTCACTAAGGTTTGAACTCTCAGTGTCATGTTCAATACCTTTCTCTCACTCATCCCTAACAACTAAGTCTTGTGATATCAAATGTCTACTCTGCTCCACACACTGTGATAAAGACTGAGGTAGACATCTTACATTTACCATTATCATGCACAGATCTCCTCTTCACTTACCCAGCCAACAACTATATTTAGGTGTTTATCACCTCTTGCCTGATGAAACTATTCATCCTTCCTCAAGTCTCTCCTCATTTCAATTCCAATTCATCCTCCACTTTGATGCCAAGCTGATTTTTCTGAAAGTGTGGGAATGATCATGACACCCTCTGCTCAATAAACTCTAATGGCTTAGAGGCCTCTATGACTCCCTGGACCAAATCCCAAGTCCTTTTGGGGAATTTAAAGCTCTCCCTAACCTGGCTCCTCCTTACTCTTCCATCCTGCTTACACTGTATTTCCCTCTACACACTCTAAGATCCAACCACATTATGTCTTGCACTCAGCCTTCCTCTCTTTGTCCCCATGCCTGGAATGCTCTTCATCTCATTCTCTGACTCTTTCCAACCAACAGGAGATGATTTTTGCCTTTCTTTGTATCCTCAATGCTTAGTTTGGTGCCTGGCACACTGCTGGTTATTAATCAACTGATGACTGCCCAACAATAGCCTTTGGCTGCTATATATTTGGCAATTAAGTCCCATCTTTGCTGGTCTCCATGGTCTTTATTATGGCAAGTGATTTACATTAGTTAAACTTTTGTGTGAAATAATTATTCTTAGTATTTTCTTAGTACTTAGTATATTCTTAGTACTTTCTACCATCCATCACTCAATTTTCTTTGTCATAATTTCTCTGAGTAGCTCAGAATTTACTTGTTTCAATCTCATACCATATTTTTTTTCATATTTTAAGCTTTATATTACCTTAAATTTTTTTCTAACAAGTCAATGTTTTACTATACACAACTGATGCAGGAATGACTCTCTTATCACTAATGGATCACTGCCTGATTTTAAGATATAACTGAAAAAGAAAGAGCAAAGAAAGAAAAGAATGGTTCATGGGTACTCCTTAGAAAGGCAAATAAAAAAATTTGGGGTATTTGTTTTATTATATGCTCAAAAGCAACAGGAAATATCATTTCACGGAGTCATTTTTCTTCTTGTAATGAAAAAGTAATGGTAAGTATCTTTGCAAAGATCACCATGAAAATGGCTGCAGGCTAATCCATCAATATTAGCTGCAGTAAATGTGGGTATGGAGAAAGTCTATGAAGATCTTCCTATGATCTTCTTAATTAAGTCAATAGAGATGTTAATACATGGGGACTACAAAACAAAGGCAAAAACAGATGAGAATGGCAAGAAGCTCAGTGGAACACAAGCTTCAGGAATAACTACTGAGGGAGGTTGAAGACCTGCAGACCACCATGATGATGCCTTGAACCCCTACATACGACTACTTTCTTTGAGAAAAAAATCAGAAAAGTACTAAGCCTCTACAGATAACATAAAAAATGAAGGCATGAAAGAAAGAATTCTTCATTAGTGCTAGGCACAGGCCTAGCAATGGGGATGCAAAAATAAAATAATCCATGTTCTCAAGGAGTTTACATTCTAAGGGGAAGGTGGGGGGCTGGGCAGGGAAGACAACAGTAGTAATGCTGACTTGATGACCGTCAAAGGTGCAAACACTTGCTCCCTATTGTCCTCAACTGAGTTTCCCACTAACAGGGTCAGGAACGCTTGAGGACAGGAGTGGCCCCAGACCCTTTATTCTGGAATTTCCAAACCTTTTCTCTGGGAATTTCTCTTTGCATAATTTACAACAGCATATACAGTATTTGCTTTACTTAAAAAACAAATCAAAACATAATATTTGGACAATGTGCAGATGGCAACGCATGTATCCTGTGCTGCTACAAGCTGGGTGTCTATGTCTGATGATCATGAATAAAACATAATGTTATTTCTGAAGCTTGGCTCTCCAGGGGCTTATAAAAGTTTCTTTCTTCAAACAATATCAAACAGTCCCTTCAAGTTTCAAGATCTATCAGACTGAACTTCAACATCTTTCTTGTCTAATCCTCACTATGTGCCCTAAATTCTAGTCAAGGCATCCTGCCCACATCTTCCCTCTTAATTGGTTGTTCCTGATGGCTAGATTCACATGGGGCCCAATCACAGCACCCCCTCCTCCTGGAAGCCTCCCTTGAAGACCCCAACAGAAACCAAGTTCTCTTTCCTCAAAAGGGGGGTGGAGGTGGCGCTTTGCTTGTACTTTTCTTTCACATAGATATTGATCAGATCAGCATTTGTGGGTCTCTCAAGGAAATAGCAAACCACTTCAGTAACTTTGCCAAGAAAATTCCAAATGGCCTCAATGACAACAACAACATTCTCAATACTATCTCCCATTGCCTCCTAATTACCAGGTCAATGCCTTCTTGACTCTGTATATACACATATTAAGTGCTTAATAAATGTTGCAGATTCAACGAAAAATATGAGGGTTCTTATATCCCCAACATGTCCCCAAAGTTTACTTTCTGAATTCTTAAAAAGGGGTATGGAGGGGAAAAGAGATAAAGAGACAAAAGGGAGAAGGCAAAAGGCACAGAGGAGAAGGGAGAAAAAGTAGAGAAGACAGGAGATAGAGGAGGGAGGTCTAGAAGTGTCTACATTTCCCTGGGAGGACTCAACATGCAACTGCTACTGAAAGCTTATATTCATAGAGTGTTTTCAGATTTGCAAAGCAGTTGGAAAAGGTAGTCTAAGAAGTCTGATTCCTTCTTCCGACTGTAAAACACTGTTGCCTCCTCTGGGTGTCACAACATCTCTAACCCTGCTGGTACTTTATCCTGATGAAACAGCTTTGGTTCAGCACTAGCATTACTAATGGAGATCTACCTAGTTCTGGGAATGCCATCAAGCAGCACTAACAGAGGGGCTACAAAAACCAGGAGGCAGATGGCTAAGCTGAAATCAGCTCAACAACAACTTGTCTTTGCTGGGTCACCTCTAAGAAGCTATGGAACAGACTAGACTGGTAAAGTGAACTGGAGGTGGCAAGCCTTGGTTCAAACCTCATCTAGGCTACCTTCTTCTTGGGCAACCTCAGAAAAGTCATGGATTTTCTTTGGCCCTTGCTTTTCTCATCTCTCAAATAAAAAAAGACAAAGGACGTTGCCAGCCTCAAATACTACTGAGCATAGCTATGAGATTTGTGAGAACTATTTTCTTCAATTCCAATAAACTGTGGGAAGAGGAAGCCTAGTGCCTCAGTACCTCACAGTCATCCTTTAAAGTTGGAAAGCTAGAGATCTGCATGAGGTAGCAGAAAGAACCCTGGACTTAAAGATCTGTGCTCAAGTCCCAGCAAGGCACGTGGTGGTTATGTCTATGGTCTGTTGCCTTCAGGCACTGGACTAGATCAACTGAGTCGGTATGAAGCACCTATGATGTGTCAGAAACAAGGGTAAATCAGTCTGAGGCCTCAAGGGGCTTACATTCTACTAGAATCTAGATGTTCTTAAAGGGTCTTTCCAATTCCAAAGGTCCATAATCATGTGGTATATGGCTGTTCTGGGAATGAAAAAAGCTTTAAGGGCTTTATCTCTTGGAAATGTCTAAAAGGCTTGTCTAGAGAAATCCCTTCCTCTCTCCAGCCTGTTTCTCTCTATTAAGGGCACAGGTGGAGGGTGTGGATCGGAGCAACTGTATAAAGAAAGCTTGAAGGGTAAAGGGACTGAATAGAACCCAAGGATCCCTGAGCATCACATGCTGACACCAACTATGTTTTGCTATAGTTTTATTTATCTTGTTAAACTCTTTTCCAATTATATTTTCATCTGGTTCCAGCTTCACTGGGTAGCCTGTTGGACACCTCTAAAGGGATATCCCCATTGGCTCTGAAGCCAGGATCCTATACACTTGATGACTTCAATAGCCTGAAATCTCACTGCATCCCAAGGCTAAAGTTTCACTTCTCGTTAGAAAGATTCTATTTATTTTTCCTTCCTAATACAAGTGGGGCATTTTTTTTAATCACTTATGTGCTGGAAAGTCACAAAGCTTTAATTTGCTGCAGGTTGAAGCAAGCTTATTAAGAATGTTAGTTACCAAGTGCCCATGCTAACCTGCCTGGACTAGCCTGCTGCCACATTCTTGTAGCAAGGTTAAACAGCAGTTTTGTCACCAAATTTTAAAAAAAAATCCACTGTTAAGAAAGAAATAGCTGATAAAGATCTGGAGGCCCTAGCACAGAAAGAGGAAAAGAGACTTCCAGGCCAGGGCCAATTATCCAGGAGATTTCTGAGAAGGTGACCTGGCCACATCTGCAGTTGTCTTGCTTAAACTGGATAGTATATGAATTTTATTGATAACTAGTAGTTACAGTTAAAAAAAATGTAGGGACTCCTCACTAACTTTGTAGATGTGAGTGCAAATTCAGGCTCTGAAGTTACTTGCTGTGTAACTGAGCAAGTCACTTAAACTCTCTTAGTCTCAGTTTCTTAATCTAAGTAAATCCTAGTATTTATTTACCAAGACACAAGGTATTACTAGGGAAATGTGCTGTAACCCTAAAAGTACAATAGAAATGTGAAGAAGGATTTTGCTATCTGACAACAAAAATCATGCCCAAGGGGAACTCTGGAGAGAGCTGGTTTTCTTTTTACTGGAGGTCTTGCATTCATTCTGCAAAGTACTTAAAAGAAGTTGAATCTTGCATGAAGCATACCAAGAAATTGAGTTTATTTAAGACACAGTTCCTGCCCTCATAGTTCATCGTTTGGCAGGCAGATAAGATGTGAGGGCCAAAACTAGAGTGGCATGACTAGGGTTCTGTCCCAGGGAGGTAGAATTTGGGTGAAATTTACATTCTTTCAACAACATAGGAACACCTAGATTAAGCATCATTAGCCAGAATAGTTAGAACCAAAGCTTCCAAATGAATAACTGCTATCAGAAAGTCCTTTACAACCTGGACTGACCCTCTACGGTTTCCAGTCTTACTAGACATTACTCTTTTTCATATCCCCGTCTGTTGGTCTTTTTACTGTTTCCTCATACACAACATTTCATCTCCCATCTCCATGTACTTACCTTGGCCGGTCCTCATGCCTGCTATACTTTGCTCTCTCACCTCCAGCTTTTATAATCTCTATTTTCTTTTGAGGTTCAGCTCCAATACCACCTTCCACATGAGACCTTCCCTAATTTCCCTAAATGCTAGTGCCAACTTCCCCTTTGCTCTCCACCCCTCCACGAATATGATCTTGTATCTACCTGGTCTCTCCTGATGTAGGTACTTGTGTCCTGGGGTGACACTGGTACTCACATCAGCTGCATTTCTGCTCCGGACCCACTGATTCATTGGACTACCAACAGGCTTCTGTGATTGGGGGGAGGGCTGTTGGTCTATTCCTATTGTTCCCCCCACAAAGTTAACATAATCTTCTCAGTGTGTTCTCCCTTCACAGATAGAGAAAACAACCCTTCTGAGCCAATGAGGTTCTTGTCTGTGTCCTTCTATAAATTTGATAAAGAACCTTAATATGCAAGGCATTTGTCACTCTTGGGGAATACATGCAGAACTGATCTCAGTAAGGGCTTTGGGGCTACTTCTACTGTCCAGGTCAAAACCAGTCATGGGCTGCACTCCCCTGTACAGTGCCCAGGTATCTTGCTGTGGCATTTCTGGCCACCTGCCATTTCTCTTCTAAGATCATGATGCACCCTGGCCTCGTGATATTCTACGAAGAAGACTATCTCCTAGTTCTGGTCTTTTCACCTTGAATGCTCTTCCTCCTCATCTCTCCCTCCTGGCTTCCTTCAAGTCCAAGCTAAAATTCCATCTTCTACAGCCCCTCCTAATTCTAGTGCCTTGCCGCTTTTAATTTTTTCCTATTTATCCCATATATAGTTTTATTTGCTTGCTGTTTCCCCCATTCGATTGTGAGCTTCTGGAGTGCAGTCTTTAGTCTCTTTTTGTAACCATAATCCTTAGCACAATGCCTAGGTGCTTAACAAATGTTTCCTGACTGATTGCTGTCCTAATGCTGGACTTAAAAAAATGGGTTTTTGCATCAGTGTCAGGATCTTATACATTTTCCCAAATGAAATCCATCCTGTACACACTGTCCATATGAAGCAGCTATCTATTATCCTGATTAACTAACTGATTAACTATCCCCGAGGACTACTCATTCAATTAACTACATGCTATCATCAGGGCTATATACATTCTTCATCTACTTTGTTTTTCTATTCAAGATAGCCAAGTTAACCTCTTTTGAGTGGCCACAGATGATAGGATTAAAATTTTAGAACTGCCAGGGACCTGAGAAATCTTTCAGTACAACTCCTTGATTTTACCAAAAAGAAAACTGAAGTGCAGAGACATCAGGTGACTTTCTTGAGGCACCACCAGTAGTACAAATCAGGGTTTGAACCAAAGCCTTCTAATGTCCAGCTTATCCCTCTTTCCACTCCAGCAAGCTATTTTGGACTCTTACTGAAATCATTTAATCTCTTAAAGCTTCACTTTCCTCATCTGTAAAATTGGACCAAGGATCAAATTAGGAAAGTGCTTGTGGAGTGTGTTATAATTCACAGCTATTCTCATCACTCTCATCATCTCATGGGGGTGGAATTAAAACAACAGGTGGGAAGTTTCTATCAAAGGCCTTTCTTTTCTCCCTAGGCTTGACATGTCTCCCTGATGCTCGTCTCCTGGCTTGTCCACTGCTTTGTCTGTGGCCCTGCAGTCACTTGGTCTATCTGCACTCTGCTCACCTGCTCCAAGTGAATTGTCCTCCAACTTCAGACTTGGTCCAATGGTCAGCCATTTCAATTCTTGCAACCCTCACCCACTTCTCCTGCTGCTTGTCTCCGGCCAGGCCTAAGTCTTGTATCCCTCTCCTGCTCCTACACACAAGCTGCCAGTGACTGAGTGCGTGACACATTCAAGTTATCCAACTTCACCTGGGCCCTCACTGCTACAAGGCTGCATGCTTTTATTGTTCTTTTACAGGTTCCTCATCTTGTTTCCCTCAGAAGTTATTACAGATGTTCCTTTTCATCCCCAACCTTGCCCTACCCCCACTCTCTTCCCAGAGGACCTCCCTTCCTACCTACTAACACTGGTTCTCTGCACACAGGCTGAATAAAGACTTCATTCCTTCAGTCTTTCCTGCATTTCAATTCAGACTCTTGATATCATCTGTTGGTTCCTCCTCTCCCTCAGTCTGACAGTGAAAGGCCCTTATCACTGTCATTTCACACATACCCTTGATCCCATGCTCTCTCCTCTTGGAGATGGCTTTTCAAATCACCCCTGCTCACTCATCTTTAACCTCTTCCTGCATACTGAGCCTTCCCTTCTAATAACAGACCCAAGTCTTTCCTGTCTTTAAAAAACCTCACTTAGATCCTACCATTCTCTCAAACTATGATCCGAGATCTCTCCTCTCTTTCTCAGTCACACTGCTAGAAAACAGAACACTAGCTGCCACCACTTCCTCCTCAAGCCCACTGCTGATAAAGAGCAGGGCCCTGGAGCCAGGGAGACTTGAATGTAAATCTGGCCTCATAGACTTACTGAAGGTGTGACTCTGGGGAAGTCACTGTCATCTGTCTGCCTCAGCTTTCTCAATTGTAAAATATGGATAATAACAGCACCTTCCTGTGTTAGAACACTAATTCGTTGTCGGTAGAGCTGGACCTGATCCTACCATTCTGGAGAGGACTTTGAACTATACCCAAAGGGCAACACAAATGTGCATCCCTTAGACCCAGCAATGTCACCTCTAGGCCTGCATCCCACAGGAATCAAAAAACGGGAAAAGGTCCCACATGTACAAAATATTTATAGCACCTCTTTTTGTGGTGGCCAAGAACTGGAAATCAAAGGAATGCCCATTAACTGGGGAATGGATGAACAAATTATGATGTATGAATGCAATGGAATACTACTGTGCTATAAGAAGTGACAAACAAGCAGACTTCAGAAAAACCTGGAAAGGCTTACATGAACTGATGCTGAGTGAAGTGAACAGAGCCAGGAGAACACTGTACACAGTAACAACCCCAGTGTGCGAGGATTGTTTCTGATTGACTTAGCCCTTCACAGCAATGCAAGGACATAAAACATTCCCAAAGGACTATTGATGCAAAATTCCATCCATATGAAGAGAAAGATCTATGGGATTGGAATGCAGAATGAAGCACACTATTTTCTCTTTTGTTATGTTTTGATTTTTCTCATGGTTTCTCCCATTCGTTTTAATTCTTCTATGCAACACAACTAATATGAAAATGTGTTTAATAAAAATGTATGTACAGAACCCATATAAGATTGCATGCTGTCTCAGCAATAGAGGGAAGAAGGAGGGGGAGAAAATTTAAAATTTATGGAAATAATTGTTGAAAACTGAAAACAAATAAATCAATTAAATAAAATAAGATGACCAAAAAAATAGCACCTTCCCCCCAGGGTTGCTGTGAAGATTCAAGGAGATAATATTTGTAAAGTGTTTAGCACACTGCCTGGAACACACTGGTTGGTTGGTTGGTTGCTGTCCTTCGTTCTTGAAGAGGACCAAAACAACATCACAATGAAGTGAAGTTTCAGTGTGTCCAACTCTGGCTGATCAGACCAATATGAGTTTGGAATGCTCTACCACAGATTGGGCACTGATAGTCTGTATGAATTTTTGGGGTGGATATTCCAAATTTGCACATACTACATTTCCTTTGTACTGTTTCAACTCTGCTTTGCTCACAGAGCACAGTATCTTTTCTGATGTGCGTATACCATGCTGAGTGGTCCTCTGCCAGTGTCTCCCATGCTGTACAGTCAAATTCAAAGTTCTTGAGAGTCTTTTTGTATCATCCACCCCAGGTGATTTCTCCATAAAATTGTCTTTTTGGCAAGTGTACATTTGGCCTTCAAACAACACGGCCAACCAATTGGAGTTGCATTCTCTGAAGCATAGTTTGAATACTTGGTAGTTCAGCTCAAGCAAGGACTTCAGTGTCTGGTACCTTATCCTGCCAGGTAATCCTCAAAATCTTCTGAAGACAGTTCAAATGGAAGCTATTCAGTTTCCTGGCATGGCACTGGTAGACTGTCCATGTTTCACAACCATATAACAATGAGGTCAGCACAATGGCTCTGTAGACCTTCAGTTTGTTAGTCAGTCTAACACCTCTTCTCTCCCAAACCTTTCTTCAGAGCCTCCCAAACACTGAGCTAGCTCTGGTAATGCATGCTCAACCTCATTGTCAATGTGTATATCCCTGGAAAGTACACTACCCAAGGTAAGTGAATTTATCCACAGCATTCAACACTTCTCCATTTGATCTAATTGATGGTTCCACGTATGAATGGTGTGGTGGTGGCTGATAGAATACCTGTGTTTTCATGGTGTTAAATATTAGGGCAAAATGAGCACAGGCAGCAGAGAATTGATCCATACTTTGTTGCATCTCAGCTTCAGAGGCTGCACTGAGTGCACAATCATCTGCAAACAGAAAATCATGTACCAACACTCCCTCCACTTTGGTCTTGGATTGTAACCTTTTCAAAAGTAACCTTTTCATCAGTATGGTAGTTGACCTTGATGCCATGTTCATTTTCATTGAAAACATCTGTCAACATGGCTAAACACAGCATGCTAAAAAGTATGGGAGCAAGCACACAGCCCTGTTTCACTCCATTGGTGACTGGGAAGGCACAGGAGCTTTGTCCATTATCCAGAACCCGAGCAAACATGCCATCATGAAACTGATGTACAATATTGATGAACTTCTCCAGGCAACCAAATTTTGACATAATTTTCTATAATCCCTTACAACTAACAGTGTCAACGGCCTTGGTCATATCTACAAACATTGTATACTGCTCCTGGCATTTCTCCTGGAGTTGTCAGGCAGGAAATACCATATCAACCATTCCTCAGCTCTTTCTGAAGCCACACTGGCTCTCAGGTATATGACCATCTTCCAGGTGAAGGATCAGCAAAATTAGCAAGAATTCTGCCAGCAATGACCAAGACAGAGACGTCCCTGTGATTGTTGCAGGGCAATCTATTCCCTTTATACCCTTATAGAGATGGACAATGGAGGCATCCTTGAACTCCTAGGGGATAACCTCCTCTTGCATATAACCTGGAAATTTTCAGTCAACTTTTGTATAAGCAATGGTCTCCCTGCCTTGTAAGTCTCAGCTAGAATAAAATCAGCACCAGGTGCTTTGCCACATGAAAGGAACCTAATGGCCCTCAAAACCTCTTCTTCTTCAGTTGGAAGTTCAGCTAAGGAGGAATTGACTTCAGCCTGAGGTAAGTGGCCTGGCCAGTGGCCTCAGCATTGAATGATGATGGTCTGTTGAGAACACTGTGGAAGTGTTTAGTCCATCTCTCTAGGATCATGTCCTTATCACTAATCAATGTGGCTCCATCAGCACTGAGTAGTTGTGATGCACCATAGGTTTTTCGTCCATAAATAGCTTTCAGGGAATCATAAAAGAGCTTTGGATTGTTAATATCAGCATAAATTTCATCGGCTTTCTTACTGAGTCAGGAAACCTGTATCTAAGCTTTGCTTTTGATGGAATTAAATGCTGCCTTCTTAGAGGTGGATGATCTATCCTGCTGGTAAATCCTATGGAGTTTACATTTTTCATTTAGCAGCTTCTGAATTTCCCCATCATTTTCATCAAACCAGTCCTGGTGTTCGCGAGTGTTCTGACCCAGATGAACAAATGCAGTGCTGTACACCAAATGTCTAAGAGCTGCCCACTCCTTTTCTGCTCCACTGCTGCCAACTGTGTGTTGGCTCAACTTTCCCTCCAAGTCAGCAGCAAACTGTTCATGCTCAGAGAAGAGCTCTAATTTGTTGACATTAATTCTTCTGGTAGTCATTTTGCCTTGGGGGTGGCACTTTTTGATGAATAGGAATAATTAATTTGGAAAGGATAAGTCTATGATCAGTCCAGCACTCTGTATCATTGCCTTTGTCGCTCTCACATTTTGTCTGTCTCTTCTCCTTACAATCACATAATCTATTAGATGCCAGTGTTTGCTGTGTGTTTTATTGTGTTTACATAAACAGAAAACAGTGTTGGTGATGAGGTCATGCAATCCACAAGTCTTCAGCAGTAAATGACCATTACTGTTGCTGTTTCCAACTCCATTCCTCCCTAGGACTCCTTGCCATGTCTGGTAGTCTGAGCCTACTCTAGCATTAAAGTCACCCAGAATTATAAGCTTGTCCTCTTTTGGCATATTGATGATAAGAGTCTCTAGTTCTTCACAAAATTTTTCTTTGACCTCATTAGGTTTGTCATGGTAGGAGCACAGGCACTGATGATGGTGGCATGGTGTTTTCCTGCAAGTGGCAATCGCATTGTCACAAACCTGTCATTCATTCCTTTTGGCAGGCAGACCAAGACTGGATTTGAATTCAAGATTAATCTCCCTGATTCCTAGACCAGTGCTCTGTCCCCTCTGCCACCTATCTATAAATATATCAGCATTCATTCCCCCTTCCCCGTCCCTGAAGTTCCCATGATCTCTCAATTCCCAATTCTGATGGTCTTATCTCAATTCTCGCTTTCCTTCTACGTGACACATTTGACACTATCATTACTCTCTCCTCCTGGATACTCTTTCCATTCTGGGCTTTCACGACAGAACTCACTCAGTTCTTCTCCTGTTTTTCGACTGTTATTTCTCATTCCCTCTGTTGGTTCATCATCCAAAGCACATCCCGAACTACAGATGTTCCCCAAGGTTCTGTTCTGGCTCTTTTCTCTTCTCTTCTCTTCTCTTTCTCGGTAATGTAATCAGCTCTCATGGGTTTAATTATCACCTTTATGCAGCTAGTTCACATTTTTGGTCATATAGTATTTTGTTCAGTGTTTTATTAGTCATATCCGACATTTCATGACCCCATAAAGGGTTTTCCTGACAAAGATACTGACTGGAGTGGTTTGTCAGAGGTTCTCCAGCTTGTATTACAGATGAAGAAACTGAGGCACACTGGGTTAACTGACTTGCCTAGGGTCACACAGCTAGTATCTGAGGGCTGGATTTGAATTCAAGATGAGTCTTCCTGACTCCCATTCCAGTACTCTATCCACTTTGCCACCTAGCTGCCCAGTTACTGTCATACATATACATATATATGTATGTATTCTACGCAAACAACTCATCATCTACACATAAATATATGTGCCTGCACAACACATACGTATGCAGGCACGCACAGTGTGTATGCATGTATGTGTGAGTATATGCATGCATGTTATCTCTAGTTCCAATCTTTTCCTAAACTTCAATACTGCCACACTGACCGCCTATTGGACATTTCAAACTGAATGTCCTGGAGCCATTTTAAACTCAACATGTCCAAAACAGACTTAGTAACTTCCTCTCCACCTCCCTGCTTCTTCTAGAATCCTCTGTTCAAGTTACAGGTGTCCCCCCCATCCAGTCTACTCTACTGTAGCAGCCTTGGCCTGCTCCTCAGCTTCTCACTCTTCTTCACCTCCCATGCCAGCAGCCACCCAAGCTGGTCACTTATGCCACTAAAACATCTACTTGTAAAACCACCCTGTTAGTCCAGGCTCTCCTCATAAGCCTTCCTCAAGTGTCACCCTGCTCCAGGGTACTCGCCACTCCCATCCACTCTACACATGGCTGTCGTGCGCGGCTGTCGTAATGTTCCTTAATCACACATCTGACTATGTTACTGTTCTACCCACCCAACTCCAGGGGTTTCTTGTGTCCCCTAGGATAAAACAGAACCTGTTTCATTTCGCTTTTAACATCTCACACACCCTGGCCTCTATCTCTCTTTGCAGACTCCCTGGACATTCACCTCCCTCCTCTACTCTGCAATGCGGCCAAACCAGCCTTTTCTTTGTTCCTACTCAGCACTCTTCATTTGCCCTTTCCAGGCCTTTGCACTGACTGCCCCCATGCCTGGCATGCCTTCCCTTCTGGTGACCACCTCTGAGCTCTACCCATCTTCCCTAATGCTACTTTGTCCATAAAGTGTCTTGGAGCCCTGAGCTCACCTCAAGACTGAGCTTCAAAACCTGAGAATCAGAATCTAAGATTCTGGAACTTGGCCAAAGTCACATGGTTAGTGAGCTCTTGAACTAGGCCTGGAACCTGGCTTTCCTTTTAAGAATCATGATAACCCATGCTAGTATCTCAGGGATTGGTGTTAAACTTCACTGCTCTTAACACTCCTCAGCTCTCCCAGACTTTTCCTTCTTTCAAAGGCTGAATGAGGAGATTACTTTAAAAGTCACCATGGTGGTGAGAGTGCTGGACTCATCATCGAGATATAGGTTCAAATGCTGACTTTAACAATGACTGACTGGATATTATAAAGCAAGTGTCTTTGGTTTCCTGGCCTCCATTTCTTCTTCATTTCCTAAAATGCTGATGTTAAAATTAAGATTATAAAATGTTACAGAAATGGGTCCTAGGAATCGCATATTCTCTAATTAAGGCCCTTACTACCAAGGAATGAATCAAGATGAAAACATAGGTCTGGTATGTTTTTTATTCCCTCTTCTCCAGAATAGGGGCTTCAAGGCACTAAAAAGAGATTTTCTATTCACTTCAAAGTCCATCTCAGGATTTAGAAAGACACAAGCAACCACTAGAATATTACGGTTATTTTTAAAAGACAGAATGAAGGACCTTTCACTTTAGAGCCAAGGAAGAAACAGTGGAACAGCACTGAGAGAGATTTACAAAACTGCCCTGAATCTTGTGTCATGCAGTTTAGCCACCTCTCAAGAGAAACTCAAACTTTCAAGGACTAGTAAGCAGGTCTAAAGTGTTTTCTTGGGAAATGTACCATTTCTCAGAAGGAAGTATGATTGTCTATGGACTATTTAATGATTTCACATTATGCAGCTTTACCAAAATGTAAGGCTTAATCTATAATTTTGCAACCTGTTACCCAAACTACTTTAAAAACTATGAATTATTAAAAAAAAGAAAGAAAGGCATGTACACAGGAGGGAAGAGTCTGAAAACTACTTTTATCCTGGAAAAATAGTTTTTTGTTCTTTAAAAAAAAAAAAACAAAAACAGGCACTGCACAGCAAAAATCTCTCTTGAAAGGTATTCAGCACTTTATGTGCAGTGGGTGAAAACAAGCTGCCGGGTGGAGGGTGTGCAGGCTCTCAAGCCCCAATGTGGATTCTTGCTCCCCACCAAGTGTTGCTGAGATAATTCTTGCTGACAGCTTTAGTCAAGGTTCAGTTCACTTTTTCTGCTCTTTTTCTCTGGTTAGAAGTTCAGTCGGGCCCATGGGAAGCCCCACCCCTCACACCTGTTCAGTTTCTTCATGTTACTCAGGACCAGTATGGACATGTCACATCAAATTAGCATTGTGCCAGGGCGCTAACTGTGACAATTACTTATCACAGGTTTTACTTTTTAAAAAGGAGAAAAAAAAGTTTCTAATTCAACCACAAGAACAGTGTCATAGTCCGGAATTTAAACCTGTTACAGCAGGTTGTAGGAAAAACAGCTTGGGAGCTCTGGAGAAGGTTCCCATGGTAGAGCTGGAGCTAAGGGGAACTCCTGAAGGCACACACCCGGAGGCTGGCCAGTTCCTTTTCAATGAAAAAGGAAAGGGCTGCCCAATAGGCACATCACAAAATGAGCTTTTCTGTGCCTGAAGTTCCAGGGTGGTTTGGTGTTCTTTGTGTGTCATTTCTTGATAGCTAATTAAAGAGGCACTGGTGGCTAGAGATGGCTGCACAGGCAGGAAGATCTGAGTTCAAGTCTGGTCTCTGACACACGAGCTCTATCCTTGGGTGAGTCACTGAAGCGCTCCATGTCCTTGGAGGACTCAGATGCAGACACAAATCTGGGTTCATAGAAGGCATTTCCTAACCAGAAGGTCCCAAGCCAGTGAAGTAAGAGGCAGGGTTGGTGCCAAAACAATATGAGAGCATGAAGGCCTTTGGCTGGCTGCAGGAAGGCCAGGCTGAGGCCAGACACTGGTTCCAAGACAAGCAACAAGAATTAGGGACAGATGGTTTTTCTGCTTTTTCAGAAATGATTCATTGTCATTAACAAAACGGGACTTGGAAGCTACACAGGAGCATTTCTTATGTCTCTGGTAGTGTGTACTGCACCTGAGGCAATGGCCACTGGCACCCTAGGTTATTTGTTGTTTAGCTAATTGTGGCCCTGGGACTAATGAGTTTGTCTTAAGAACCGAAAGTCTATCCATCACAGGTATGCTCCTCTCCTCTATCTGAGCTCAAGGAAGGGCTGCAGACCTTGGCACTCTTTAGATGCTGTGCCATTTATCTACTCAGATAATGAAGCACCAGAAAACTGGTGAGTGTGTTAAACCAGAAATTAAAGAAACTTTGCTGTATCTTGTGGCCTTACCATTAGTATTTGCAGAGTGCTGTTGTCCACGTTGAAAATGCTCCCATAGAGTGGTCAAAGTCCCCTCTGAGTCAGAGCCTCTGGAAGAAGGCTTGGCTTCACATACATGGAGTACACCAAACATAAAAAACAACAAAGAAGCCCCGGTAAAACCAGCTGGGTAATCCCACTTTTGGGGGTACAAAGCAAGGCACTTCAAGGGAAGCGGAAAGGCTTGACATTCTTAGCCTCTCTCCTTATAGCAAAATTAAACATGCATGAAGCTCTCATACTAGTTATCTTAAAATTCTCCCCCTCATGCTTCTATCAGGTGACTGGTCACTCTTGTGCTGAATAACAAAGGCCCAGTTGGTCACATGGGGCAAGAGGCAGCCATCAGAAAGCAATTATAACACTGAAAACCCAGTGACAAAGAAGATCAGATCCCCATGTGTTAGTAAACACCATTTTCCCCACTGTGCTATGAACTTCCTCCCATCCTGGTCATCACTGCACAGGCTGCCGACAGAAATGTCAGAAGCCATTCCAAGGCCTGATCTTTTTTTACAGAGTATCAACAGCCACTGGGGTGGTGGTGGGCATCCAGTCCCAAGTCAGCATTAGGAACCACAGAATAGATGGGTGCTCCTGACAGGGAAGCGGAGGTTCACAGGACTGAAGCAAACCATCCCCTTTCTGAGCCTCACCTTCCTCATCTATCACAAGAAGGCGTTGGATGGTACCATGTCCATGGTCTCTTCTAGCTCTCTATCTCATTCTAATAACTTCTAGGACAACCTATGAACCTCTCTATTCAAATCTCATCTCTCCCAGGAAGTCTCTCATGACCACTGAGGTTGCAAGTGGCACCTCCCTCCTCTAAATTCCTAAAAGAATTACTGGCTGTATAAGTCATTAAGAAATTAGTCAGGTAACTTGTAACAGGTTTCCTCTCACTGAATTGAACTCTCAGGGGTTGTAAACACTGGAAAATGCCACCAAGTATTTATTTGTTAAATGCTTACTGCATGCCAACCACCGTGTCAAGCACTGGGAACAGAAATGATTCAACAATCCCCATTTGCAAGAAGTTTGTCTTCTAAAAGGAAGACAAGTACATAGATAAGTTCACACAGAACAAATTATAAAATCAATTAACAGAAAGTAACTAAAAATAAGATAATTTGGAAGGTTAGTAGAAGCTGTGGCAATCAGAAAAGGATTGATGTAGAAGATTCTTCGATTGTATCTTGAAGGAAAAGAAGCATTCTTTAAGGTATGAAAGGCAGTCAGGACAAAGGCTCAGAGACAGGAGATGGACAGTGATGAGTTACAGGAGAAACGTCAGATTAGCTGGATGGCAAGGGACATAGCTAATAAAGTCCTCCGAGGACAATCTCTCTGAAAACTTATAGTAGCAAAGTATGCAGAGGGGTGGTAACATGTAATAAGACTGGAAAGAGAGGAAGAGGCTGTTATGAATAACCTGAAATGTCATGTGAAGAGTTTTAGGCATTAAATAGGAGAGTTTAAGTTTGATCCCAGAAATTATAGTGAACTACTGGAGTTTACTGAGGAGAGGAGTGAAATGGTCAGAATGACGATTTAGGAAAATGACTGTGGTGATAAAGAATGCATTCGAGTGGGCAATGGTTGGAGGCAAGCAGTCTCATTAGAAAGCTATTACAGTAATGCAGGCAAGAGATGATGAAGGCTGGAATTAGGCTACTGGCTCTGTGAGTGAAGAGGATAGGATCTATGTGAAATGTATTATGGAGAAAGAAATTACAAGATTTATTGACTGATAGAATATGTGCAGAGAGTAAAGTGAAGAATCCAAAAGAAATTGTGGAGCTGTATAATATACAGGTAAAAGGCACGGATAAAATGAACACCAAAGGACTATGTGAAAAGCTATGAGCAAATAGTTCTCTAAAGCATTGCAAACCATTTGCAACTGTATGAAAGACTGGATACCAATAAGAGAAATGCAAATCAAAATAAAGCCAAGGTTTCATCTCATATAATGCAAATTGGCAAAGATGACAAAAGATGGAAGAGTTAAAGCTTAATGGGCCACAAAAAGATAGGCACCATAGTATATAGTATACTGTTACTGGTACAACTACGAACTGTTCCAAAACCATTCCAGAAAGCAATTCACAATTATGTGAATAAAATGTTCGTACCCTTTCACCCAAAGATTTTACAACTATGCATATACTGTAAGGTCAACAGTAAAAAGAAATGTAACATACATGCACAACTGTTTACAGCAGCATTTTTTTTTGGTAGCAAAGAGGTAAGAAAAAACATGCCTGTTAATTAGGGAACGACAGAACAAATCATGATACATAATTACAATGGAATATTACTATACTCTAAGAAAAAATGAGCAAGGACACTAGAGAGAACCATGGGAAAATTTAACTGACCTGACGCAAAGAAGCAGAATTAAGAAAACAACACTTACAACGATGACAACAATGTTAATAAAAAGAACCACCACTATGACAAAACACCAAAGCCAAACTCTGTATAATTATAACGACCAAACTGGAGACCAGCCCCAGAAAACAGAAGAAAAAGTGTCCTCTCTCTTTTCTTCCTTCTTTGATGAGGAAGGTATCCATGAGGATAGAACGTTGCATATACTGTCAGACACTGGTGATGTGTTAGTTTTTCTGAACTACTTTCCAAACCGTTTTTCTTTGTTTTGTTCTCTGTTACAAAGTACAGGTCTCTGGAGAGGGGAGGAGGAAGGGATATATTTGGAAATGAAGAGGGTATAAAAACAAAATATAGCAATACAAATTTTAAAAGAAAAGCAAAGACATTGTAGAATGGGCCTTAAAGGCCTGGGAAGGAAGAGAAGGGAAAGAGCCTGTAATAGTAATTTAAAGATCTTTCTCATTAATCAATAGGCCCATATGATGTGCTTCCTTATCTCTCATATTAGCCTGGAAGCCTGGGTCACATGTAGTGGGAGGAGTCTGCTGAAGAGGTGGAACAGGAAGGATAGAGCAAAACAAGAAGGAAGTGAGTAGGGTGAGGTCAGAAGGGTAAGAACGCATGTCAGCTGACACACTGTGACAGCTGATAGTGAGAAGGCCCTGGCTGAGGGAGCGGAGGTTTGAGAATGGTTTTGCCCTCTGCTGTGATCATGTTTATTAATTTCTTTGTCACCATGATGGATTTTGCTTTCTGGTTCTGGAGTTTGGTTTTCTGGTGTTTAAATAAATGTTTTTCTTCTGCCTTCTATATGCAGTCTTTTATATTTTGCAATGGAGAACTGCACTGGCATATTCATAGTTACCATCAGTGCTGCGAATATTGCCTTGGCGATACAGAGTCCTCCTGCTTTTTTAGTTCCAAGAATCAAATACAGCTTGTGTGTGTATGGGCAATGATACCATATACCATCTAGTGCCTTAGTAGGATGAAAAAACCATGACGAGGACGATTATGACAATCAATGATAATGCCTACCACTACCACTACCACCACCACCACCACCACCACCACCACTACCACCACCACCACCACCACCACCACCACCACTACCACTACTACCACTACCACTACCACTACCACTACCACCACCACCACCACCACCACCAC